>CM026897.1:42285460-42639008 GCA_015227895.2 Colaptes auratus
GCTAAGCAACCCCAGCTCCCTCAGTCTCTCCCCATAGGGCTTGTGTTCCAAGGGGCCCAGAACTGGACACAGTACTTGAGGTGCAGCCTAACCAGTGCGGTGTACAGGGGCACAATGACCTCCCTGCTCCTGCTGGCCACACGTTCTGATGCAGGCCAGGATGCCATTGGCCCTCCTGGCCACCTGGGCACACTGCAGGCTCATGTTCAGCCTACCATCGACCAGCACCCCCAGGTCCCTTTCTGCCTGGCCGCTCTCCAGCCACTCTGACCCCAGCCTGTAGCACTGACTGGGGTTGCAGTGGCCAATGTGCAGAACCTGGCACTTGGATGTGTTCAAGCTCATGCCCTTGGATTCTGCCCATCTGTCCAGCCTGTCGAGGTCCCTCTGCAAAGCCTCTCTGCCCTCCAGCAGATCAACTCCTGCCCCCAGCTTGGTGTCGTCCGCAAATTTATTGATGATGAACTCAATGCCCTCATCCAGATCATCAATAAAGATGTTAAAGAGCATTGGGCCCAGCACTGATCCTTGGGGCACACCACTAGTGCCTGGCTGCCAGCCGGATGTGGCACCATTCACCACCACTCTCTGGGCTCGGCCCTCCAGCCAGTTCCTAACCCAACGCAGTGTGCTCCCATCCAAGCCATGGGCTGACAGCTTGGCCAGGAGTTTGCTGTGGGGGACGGTGTCAAAGGCCTTGCTGAGGTCCAGGTAGACCACATCCACAGGCCTCCCCACATCCACCAGGCGGGTCACCTGATCATAGAAGGAGATCAGGTTGGTCAGGCAGGACCTGCCCTTCCTAAATCCATGCTGGCTGGGCCTGATCCCTTGGCCATCCTGCAGGTGCTGTGTGATTCAATATAGGATGGGATCTTTTTAGAAATTAGGCAAAGTAAAATGCAGAATGGCTAACAGTTTCATCAGATTTTCTTCACATACCATTGAGGATCAACAATGCTCTGAGACAAAAACCCAGTCAAAAAAAGAAACCAGTGGTAACTGAAGTGTGGTGCCTCTTTGGTCTTGAGCTGTTTTGAAACAAAGAAATCCTCTTGTGATGTGTAAAGTGCTTGTAAATGTATTTTGTGTCTTGTTTTAATATGAACTATTGCTAGAGCTGAACATTTAAATATAGGGGGCATTGTAAGGGATGAGTCTACAGTCCATTTACACTCTACAAATCCCCAAAGATAGTGAAATACATTTTTCCCCTTTGAAACAATAACACCAATACTACTACCAGCAAAATACTTAGTGTTTTCTATTTACCTATATTATGTAATGAAAAATACTACAGTGTGACTATATAAATTTTTGTTTGTTTTCTGTTTACATCATAAAGCATAAAGATATTTTCTTATCCGCAACCAGTGGATAATGTTCGTGCTAAGACTACTCACAGACACTTGCACTGTTTGCAAATCTACCTTTTTTTGCAAACTAAAGCCTCATAGAATCTGTGGAAATCATTCTTACTTACAGCCCCACAACATTATATCAAGCTTTGAGATCATGTCTGAACCATATATTATGCTGGAGACATGGCAGAAGCAACCATGGCGTGTGTGTGTCTGGATGACATGCAGAGGAGAGAGGCCAGAGTTAACGAGGTCTTCCCAGTTACAGATGGGTAGGGAGAAAGAGAACAGTTGTGGGTTTAGAAGTGACAGATGAAGGGGGTCATGAGAAAGGTCTGCAAAAGAAGAGCAAGTTACTGTTGTCCCATTGCATTTTTATTTTACTGTGAAACACAGGAATATGAAATAGACACTTCCTGGATTGTCACACCTGGTCTACTGTTGCTTCAGTTTACATTATTTAAGATAAACTTCTGTAATATATGCTCCCCTTTAAATCTGTATAGGCTTCTTGGCCAGGTGTCCAAGAAGGCCAATGGCATCCTGGCCTGCATCAGGAATAGCATGGCCAGCAGGAGCAGGGAAGTCATTGTGCCCCTGTACTCAGCACTGGTTATGCCACACCTTGAGTCCTGTGTCCAGTTCTGGGGCCCTCAGTTTAGGAAAGGTGTTGAGTTGCTGGAACGTGTCCAGAGAAGGGCAATGAGGCTGGTGAGGGGTTTGGAGCACAAGCCCTATAAGGAGAGGCTGAGGGAGCTGGGGTTGCTTAGGCTGGCGAAGAGGAGGCTCAGGGAAGACCTCATTGCTGTCTGCAACTACCTGAAGGGAGGTTGTAGCTAGGTAGGGGTTGGTCTCTTCTCCCAGGCAACCTGTGACAGAACAAGAGGACACAGTCTCAAGCTGTGCCAGGGCAGGTTTAGGCTGCATGTTAGGAAGAAGTTCTTCATAGAAAGTGTGATTAGCCATTGGAATGGGCTTCCCAGGGAGGTGATGGAGTCACCATCACTGGAGGTGTTTAGAAAGAGATGGGGTGCTTGTTGCCATGGTTTAGTTGATTAGATGGTGTTGGATGATAGGTTAGACTCAATGATCTCAAAGGTCTCTTTCAATCTGGTCTATTCTATTCTATTCTATTCTATTCTATTCTATTCTATTCTATTCTATTCTGTTCTTGAAGCTGTATATCGTCCTAGGAAGCTATACTCATCAGTCTGATTGTTGAAGGCCTTAAAATTTCCAGTCTAAATGTATTCATATTGGACAAACCAAATTACTCTCTTTTCAGAAGGTAGGTCCTTTATTCTTTTCACCACCCTACAGTCCTTCTTGGACCCCGTTCCAGTCTGAGTTCACTTTTCCTGAAGCCTTAGTGTGTTTCACACTGTATTCCTGAACAGAACAGGTGCTTTCACCAGGACACATCCAAATCCATAAGGAAATGTAAGCTGTATAACTCCTGGGATGCAGCAGTCATTTTCCCCAGAAAATGCACAGAAAGTAGCAGGAATTACGTAGCTTTGCCATTGCAACAGCTTTCACATCTGCTAAGAGGAGTACTCCACACCTGAGAAGCTGGTTTCTCCACCTCTGGCTTGTACTCTGCCTTGCCTTCATTCCTGAAGGTCCATCACAGGGAGTCACTATCCACCTGAACTTTCCCTCACGCTTCATTCAGATGACCGTTTGTCATTTGTGTGAAGGAATTTACAACCACTGCACTCTCCACAGGTTAATCGGAGAGAGGGTGCAGGGTTGGGGTCTCACCATGGTGGAGGAATGAGGACACCATCCTTTAATACATTTCTACTAAATATTTTTCAGCAGACAAAGATTTGTCTTGGGAACCTTTCTTCATATATCTTTGTAAGCAAGTTGTTAGTCTGGGCAATGCCAGCATCCAGAAAGTTAATATCAGTTGCTATGTGGTTGTACACCAGTGACTAAATCCTACCTCAGGAGCTGAGTGCAGTTTTCTAGAATCTCAATTTTTTCCATTTAACATCATTATGTTAATTAATGTCCTGGTTTGATTTAGAACAGAACTGATTTTATTCAGTGATTTTACTTTTACGCTCATTCTTTTCTAAGTAACTGCACTTTCTGAAGTTAATAGTCTATTTCTGCAGACAGTGTCTGCATCTAAAGTGAAAATGCTCCATGTACATAGTTGCCACTAAGGACTGGTATTCAGATAGGCTCTTGCTTACAGTTGCTCCTATGGAAACAAAGATCACTGACAAATTTTGTGTACTGTGTTGGGAGTACAGAAAGTAAAAGGCTGCACCTGGAGGGAAGGATTGGGCAAGACTGGTGATCGTAAACTGTCCAACAAGGTATTCCATTCCATGCAGAATGCATCACGTTCAGTGTGAAGCTGAGGGACGACAAGGGTCAGGCTCTCTTCTTCAATGGCTGGCATCCTAAGAGGGCTCTGTCTGTTTGGCCTTTGATCCCAATCCATGAGTTCCTGAATCAACTTCCAGAATTCAGCTCCTGAATCCAATTACCATCGGCCATTGTGTCTGAGACTTCCCTAGGGCTGGCCTGCAGCATCAGTGGTGATGATATAATTACAGAATACAGAATTGCCATCAAGAGGGTCAAGTTCCATGATGGTTTTGCATATATTGACATACGTTTATTTTCATTAAAGCTCTGTCTTACTTTCTTTTGTTTCCCCTTTTGGTAAAGGAGAGGGGTTAAATGAGAGCATCTGTCATTCACCTGGTGGCCAGCCCAGCCCTGTAACCATAACCCCTGGCAATTGGAAGGGATATTAGTTGTCAAGAAGAGTGTAAACCAGTAAAATCCATAATATTACAAAATTTAAAAAAAATACAAAGAGAGTTTAGGGAAGGGAAGGGAAGGGAAGGGAAGGGAAGGGAAGGGAAGGGAAGGGAAGGGAAGGGAAGGGAAGGGAAGGGAAGGGAAGGGAAGGGAAGGGAAGGGAAGGGACCAGGCTGGAAGAGACCTTCGAGATCATCAAGTCCAACCCATCACCCAACACCATCTAATCAACTAAATCATGGCACCAAGTGCCTCATTCAGTCCCTTCTTAAACACTTCCAGTGATGGTGACTCCACCACCTCTCTGGGCAGCACATTCCAATGGCAAATCACTCTCTGTGAAGAATTTCTTCCTAACATCCAGCCTAAACCTCTCCTGGTGCAGCTTGAGACTGTGTCCTCTTGTTGCCTGGGAGAAGCGACCAACCCCCACCTGGCTACAACCTCCCTTCAGGTATTTGTAGACAGCAAGAAGGTCTTCCCTGAGCCTCCTCCAGGCTAAGCAAGCCCAGCTCCCTCAGCCTCTCCTCATGGGGCTCCCGCCACTCTGACCCCATATATATATAAATACTTTACATATATATATATATATACACCACATATATACTTTTTATATATAAAATACTTTTTTTATATATAACACTTTATATATTTTTTTTCTGTAATATCACTGGCTATCTCTTAACTAAATACACTGACAACAACAGAACACTAAAAGAGGATGTAGAAGAAATCACTTATAATAATTCTTATAAACTTAGTATTTATTATATTTTTTATTAATTATATGTATGTTTATAAACTTACTGTAAGTGTACAAGTGTAAAAGTGTATTTAATTAAGAGACAGCCAGTGATATTACAGAAAGTCTAGAGAGACCATGAAAGAAATTGGGTTTTCTAAAATATTACCAAAGAATTGACTGTGTTGCCTGTCTGTGCTGCAATTTGACAGGTGTACGTAGAAATTTTTGTATTGTGTTTCACATCATCAGTGAACTGAACTTTGTTTCCCAACCTTTTCAGTCCTATGAATCATCTGCTGTAAAGATAATCCAGTTAAGACCCAATATGATAGAAATAATTGTGTTTTAGTTCTTCATGTGAACAGCATATCACGTGAAATCACGTAGAGCTTAATAGCACAACCCATGCTGCTACAGCGTAATCAAATATTTTCAGGTTTGAACCTTGAGGTGCGCCCCCATTTCTTATTCTTTCAATGCCATATCAAAGCAAATTTCCAATAATTCCCCCAGTGCCTATCAATATTACCCAGAATCACTAACTTCTGTGATGGGGAGTTTCTGCATGCTGGAATTGCATGAAAACAAGAAAAATAAATACCACAACGTTTTTCAGAGAGGGTCGTAGTGTAAGTCAGAACAGGTCGTTTTATGAAACAGGTGATTTAATCCCCAGAAATATATTCTGTATTTCTTTTCTCATTGTCTTTGTGATTCCTAAGGATCATTCCCTGAATGCAGTCAGTGGCGCTGAAGGTGATGTGCTGTTTCTGCAGTGTTATGTGCACTGACGGAGCGGAACTCCTTGGCAGTTAACACCATGCACTCATCCTTGAGTGCAAATAACGTGTTAGGGAATCCTACCTGCTAGATAGTGATTTTATCTGGTGTATATTTGCTTTCAATGACAAAAAGAACTGGGTATGTCTGTATGTTATCTGCAGTTATTGCATAGAATCATAGAATGGTCTGGGTTGGAAGGGAACTCCAAAGGTCGTCTAGTCCAACCCCCTTCATCATCTGCTTTTTCAATTGTGAATGAAGGTAAAGGAAATAAAACTGTATAGTATCATTATCCCAGCTGCTGAGTGAGCCTACCAGGGTTAAGGCTTTGCATGACCTCCTTTTTACAAACAGAGAAGGGCTGTTGGGAGCTGTGGTGGTTGGAGGCTGTCTGGGGTCCAGTGACCATGAGATAATTGAGTTTTCAATATGGAGTCAAGCTAAGAGGGGCAGCAACAAAACCTCCACTCTGGACTTCCAGAGGAAGGACTTCAGGTTACTTAAGGAACTAACTCAGAAGGTTCCTTGGGAAACAGCCCTTAAAAACAAAGGGGTCCAGGAGAGCTGGAGCTGCTTCAAGGAAGAACTCCTGAAGGCACAGGAACAGGCTGTGCCAGTGTGCCGGAAGATGAGCCACCGGGGCAGACGGCCAGCCTGGATGGGCAATGAGCTTCTGAGTGAATGAAGGGGAAAATGGAGGGCGTATCATCTTTGGAAGGAAGGAGAGGTAACCCATGAAATATGTAAGGATGTCACTAGGTCATGCAGGAAAAAAAATAGAGGGACAAAAGCCCATTTAGAGCTTAGACTGGCCTCTGCTGTGAAGGACAACAAAACATGCTTTTATAAATATATCAATGGCAAGAGGAGGGGCAAGGACAACCTCCACTCCTTAGTGGACATGGAGGGGAATCTTGTAACTAAAAATGAGGAAAAGGCAGAGGTATTAACCATTTCTTTGCCTCAATTTTTAACAGCAGGACAGGTTGTCTTCCAGACAACTGGCCTCCTGAGCTGGCAGATGGAGTCAGACAGCAGTATAGTTGCCCTGTGATCCAGGGGCTCCTGCTGAGCCTCTTGGATCCCCACAAGTCCATGGGACTGGATGGGATCTATCCTAGGGTGCTGAGAGAGCAGCAGATGAGCTGGCTGGGCTGTTCTCCATCAATTTTCAGCAGTCCTGGCTCACTGGAGAGGTCCCAGATGACTGGAACCTGGCCAACATGATGCCCATCCACAAGGAGGGCCAGAAGGAGGAGCCTGATAATTACAGACCTGTCAGCCTGACCTCAGTGCCAGGCAAGATTATGGAACAGGTCATCTTGAGTGCAATCAGACTGTGCTTACAGGATGGCCAAGGGATCAGGCCCAGCCAGCATGGTTTCAGGAAGGGCAGGTCCTGCCTGACCAACCTGATCTCCTTCTATGATCAGGTGACCTTCCTGGTGGATGTGGGGAGGCTGTGGATGTGGTCTACCTGGACCTCAGCAAGGCCTTTGACACCATCCCCCACAGCAAACTCCTGACCAAACTGTCAGCCCATGGCTTGGACAGCAGCACTCTGTGCTGGGTTAGGAACTGGCTGGAGGGCAGAGCTGAGAGAGTGGTGGGTGAATGGTGCCACATCCAGCTGGCAGCCAGTCACTAGTGGTGTCCCCCAAGGATCAGTGCTGGGCCCCATGCTGTTCAATATCTTTATTGATGATCTGGATGAGTGGATTGAGTCCATCATCAGTAAATTTGCAGATGACACCAAGCTGGGGGCAGGTGCGGATCTGTTAGAGAGTAGAAGAGCTCTGCAGAGGGACCTTGACAGGCTGGACAGATGGGCAGATTCCAAGGGCATGAGATTGAACACATCTAAGCGCTGGGTGCTCCACATTGGCCACAACAACCCCCATGCAGTGCTACAGGCTGGGGTCAGAGTGGCTGGAGAGCAGCCAGGCAGAAAGGGTCCTGGACGTACTGGTTGACAGCTGCCTAAACACAAGCCTGCAGTGTGCCCAGGTGGCCAGGAGGGCCAATGGCATCCTGGCCTGCATCAGGAACAGTGTGGCCAGCAGGAGCCGGGAAGTCATTGTGCCCCTGTACTCAGTACTGGTTAGGCCACATCTTGAGTCCTGTGTCCAGTTCCGGGCCCCCCAGTTTAGGAAAGATGTTGAGTTGCTGGAATGTGTCCAGAGAAGGGCAATTAGGCTGGTGAGGGGTTTGGAGCACAAGCCCTATAAGGAGAGGCTGAGGGAGCTGGGGTTGCTTAGCCTGGAGAAGAGGAGGCTCAGGGGAGACCTCATTGCTGTCTACAACTACCTGAAGGGAGGTTGTAGCCAGGTAGGGGTTGGTCTCTTCTCCCAGGCAACCACCAACAGAAGAAGAGGACACAGTCTCAAGCTGCACCAGGGGAAGTTTAGGCTGCATGTTAGGAAAGAAATTCTTCACAGAAAGAGTGATTTGCCATTGGAATGTGCTGCCCATGGAGGTGGTGGAGTCACCATCACTGAAGTGTTTAAGAAGGGACTGAATGAGGCACTTGGTGCCATGGTATAGTTGATTAGATGGTATTGGATGATAGGTTGGACTTGATAATCTCAAAGGTCTTTTCCAACCTGGTTCATTCTATTCTATTCTATTCTATTCTATTCTATTCTATTCTATTCTCCTACTTAGGAGTTCCAAGTTCTCAAATTCAAGATCTGAATTGTGTCAAGCCCACATAAATTTGCCTCAGGTTGCTCAGGTTGCTGCTGGAGGACAGCACATTTTTATGATTATACAATAGCTTTAGGACAATCTCTGACAACCTCTTTGTGTGCTAGGGGAGACAACCCCAGAGATTATAGAATTTGTTTTAACAGGATGTGCATTTCTTTCCTGAATGATTTCCAGGTCTGTGTCATGAACTGCAGCACAGTACTTGAAGAAATATGTAGTAGTCTTGTTGTTGTTCCCATGCAAATAATTTGCTTTAATCTGTAGTTAACATTTCAGAAACAAGAGTAATACGCAGAAAGACTTACTTTAGATCTAGGGCAGGTCCTGATAAATGTTTACCAGACATCTGCAGCTTTGGAGACATGCAGAACCTATAGCATAATGGTCTTCCATGATACATTTTACTAAGTGCTTCACTTACTGCACACCTATACAGGACAGGCTGATTCTGTCACCTTACTGCACACAGCTGTCATCTTCTTGGCCCTGGAACACATCAGGCTTGGCACATGCGATGAATCAAGTGCAGCCAGTTGCAGGCTCTATCCGCTTTTGAAGTACTTCCTGCTCCCCTTTCCCTGGGTAACACAGCAGGAAAAAAAAAAGGATCATCCCATAAAGTCAATGCAATTTCTTTGAAGAATTTTCTGTCTGTCATTAAACTTGTAAAAAGACCATGTGCTATCTGGGAGAATAGTGCCAAGGAGTCAAGGTATGTGTTGTTTTGTATTAGTTCACACAAGAGAATTGCCTCTTCATGCATTGCAATCCCAGGGACCCAGATTTTACAATTTGCTTTCTGTTTCAGTGGCTGTTGGGAGAGAACATGTAGACAGCATGCCATACAGCGTGTGCTGTGCTATGCACAGTTGCAAGGAAATATTTGTTGTAGAAGATTAAATTAAAGACATGTAATTGTACTGTCTTTACACCCTAAGTGGTGGAATGGATCTTAAGTGGTATATGTCATTGAGCTGTAAACAGAGAAGTGCTCTTGTGGTAAAAAAATAAGCTGACTTAGCTATGTGTGCAAGAAGGAGGAGTAAGGAGAGGGAATGGGAAAAAAAGGGGGGGGAAAATAGCATAGACAAGGAGAAGGGCAGAGTGATTGAAACTGAGGTTTGTCATCAGTGGCACAGAGTCAACCTGGAGGCCTGTGGCCAGTGGTGTTCCCCAGAGATCAGTACTGGGTCCAGTTTTGTTCAATGTCTTTATCAACAACCTGGATGAGGGGATTGAGAGTACCCTCAGCAAGTTCAGTGATGATACAAAACTCAGGGGGGAGGTCAGCTGACACCCCCATTGGGCTGTGATCCAACGAGATCTGGACAGGCTGGAGAGCTGGGTGCAGGCAAACCTCATGAAGTTCAATAAGGACAAGTGCGGGGTCTTACATCTGGGGAGGAATAACAACAGGCACCAGTACAGGTTAGGGGCTGCCCTCCTGGAAAGCAGCACCACAGAGAAAGACCCTGGAGTGCTGGTGGACAGCAAGTTGTCCATGGGACAGCAGTGAGCCCTTGTGGCCCAGAGAGCCAATGGTATCCTGGGATGCATCAAGAAAAGTGTGTCCAGCTGGTCTAGGCAGGTTCTTCTCCCCCTCTACTCTGCCTTCTGGAGACCACACCTGGAATACTGTGTACAGTTTTGAGCTCCTGAGTTCAGGAGACAGGGACCTGCTGGAGAGAATCCAACAGAGAGCCACGAGGATGATTAGGAGACTTGAGCATCCCCCCTATGAAGAGAGAGTAAGATCCCCTGGGGCTGTTTAGTCTTGAGAAGACTGAGAGGAGATCTGATCAGTGTCTATAAATATCTGAGGGGTGGGTGTCAAGTGGAGGGGGCCAATCTGTTTTTGTTGGTGCACAATAATAAGTCAAGGAACAGTGATTACAAGCTTGAACATGTAAGATTTCACCTCAACATGGAGAGAAACTTCTTTACAGAGGTGGAACACTGGAACAGGCTGCCCTGCCCAAGAGTCTCTCTCTGGACATAATGAAAACCTGCCTGGATGGATTCCTGTGTGGAGTGCCCTAGGTGATCCTGCTTTGGCAGGTGGGTTGGACTCGATCTCTGGAGGTCCCTTCCAACCTCAAATGTTCTGTGATTCTGTAAGAATTAGTTCCAAAGATGGTGGCATATCAGTAGCATCCAGGCAAAGTAATTATCCTTTTATAAGACTTTTGTCTGTACTTGCTTAGGGCTGCTGTAATCAGTGTGTTATTAAAAGCACTGATAACCATGTAAAATATGTTTATAGTAGGCCCTACTTCTTTTTGTGCATTACATTTCCTAGGAAGAAATTTTGATTTGACTTTTGGTTTAGTGATAAGGTTCAAAAAGTTCTATATAGGTCCATTTCCAGTACATAAGCAAATCTATTTGGGCTGGGGAGGGACTTCTGAGGCTATCAGGTAGTGATAGGACTAGGGGGAATGGAATGAAGCTGGAGGTGGGGAGATTCAGGCTGGACGTGAGGAGGATGTTCTTCACCATGAGAGTGGTGAAGGCCTGGAATGGGTTGTCCAGGGAGGTGGTTGAGGCCCTGTCCCTGGAGGTGTTTAAGACCAGGTTGGATGAGGCTCTGGCCAGCCTGATGTAGTGTTGGGTGTCCCTGCCCATGGTAGGGGATTGGAACTAGATGATCCTTAGGGCCCCTTGTGGTCCCTTCCAACCCTGACTGATACTATGATACTATTCTGCTAAATGTGTTTTGTTACTGTTTGAAAATAAAATGTTTTCTTTTATTCAAATACTTAATTCAAGAAGCATGTGGTAGATGCTAGCTCAAATTAAAAACAGCTGCCTTTTACTGTATTTTAGCATACTACGTAAGTAAATATTGATGTAAGTGCTCTGTCTGGAAGAAAGAATATCACGAACAGGGAAGTGAGAGCAATCATATATTTTCAAGTGATTGTTGAAATGAGGAATTCTCAATTAGTGCCACTGGATAAATAATATCCTTACAAAACAAAACAAGTACACAAATATGTAAGTGAAAAAGTTAAGGAAGCCATGTTAAAAGTTTGATAGCATGTGGGAAATTTTTGTAGTGATATAAAAAGAAGTGGAAAAGAGAATGAAAATGGGGTGGCTGCTTCTACCTGCTAGTAATCCTGATGGAGGTACAGTGATCAAACTTCTAAGCTAGCCAAACACAACAATCACCTCCTGGAATGAAAGGCACGTGGTTAGAACATGTCCCAGTCACATCTGCTCAAAGTGGCATTACACAACTTTTAATAACTATGCAGTCTAGTTTTACTGCAGTTTAAGCATGTCCCAGCCTTACATTGTATGTATAGTCTGAAGACATGGAGAGTACTTTTATGCTTAGATTCAGCTGTTTACAATGGATGTTTTTAGGATCCAAGCCTGAGCAACTTACTTCAGTATATATAACCATATACCAGAAGAGTTTCATCTTACTTGGTCTTATCATAAAATACAGACTAATTATATTCAGCACACATAGTTCAATCACTAGAATAGCAATAAAGATCATTGTGTTTCATCATTCACTAATCAAGTGCATTTATGTAATATTGCAGATTCTTTAAGGCTATTAAGATCCAAGATCATTGCAAGGTATTTAAACTAAATGTGTTCACTGGCACAGATGACACCTAAGTCAGAAATCCTGATAGTGATTTAGAGCACCCTATTTGCCTGAAATGTTAACTTGTTAATTTTCCATCTCTTTATAAACAGGAAAGACTGGTAGGAGCTTATAATCTCTTTCTTTCAGACTGTTTTTGCAGGTGCAAATAGAGCGCAGAAAAGATGGCTTGTTATCTTTCTGTGCTCTGAGGCAAATTCTGTGAAGGTATCTAGCAGTTTCCACATCAATTAACATCTAGGTAGCATGTGAACTAGTACAAACCACAGCCACAATGAATGAATTATAGAAAAGAATGTTACTGAATTTCTTGTTTAGTAAAGAATTGGGTATGGGACCCTTCTCTGTTTTTTTCGGTATCACCAGTAAAGACCAGCTGTCTGTGACTTTGTCTAGATCTGGTTTTGAACCTGCAGATAGCGTCTGCCTCCACAACTTCAATCATCTGAAGCAGGGAACAAACCGTAGAAGAATGTTTAGTGAAACCTAACAGCAGCTTCTTGAGCAGTCTTGAGCTTAAATGCCTTATATATCAGAAAGAAATAAAACTAGGGGAAGTGGTGCATTTGGCTTGGGCACTGGCAGCTTTCTTAGGTTCTTCCAAATTTACCTGAGCTACTAAGGTTGGTAAAGGTAGACTGGTAGCACTTTCTTGTGCTGTTGTAACAATTCTCCTGCAAAATACACACCACTGATGTCACTAAAATGCCAAGGGGTGTAAATAATCCCATGAACTTCAGGAAGGTTATTCGTATCACAGAATCTCACAGAATCGCAGAACATCAGGGGTTGGAAGGGACCTCAAAAGATCTAGTCCAACCCTGCTGGCAGAGGAGGATCACTAGAGCAGGTCACACAGCAAAGCATCCAGGTAGGTTTTATGAATAAGACCTTTCAGCACTCAGTGAGTAATGAAGAGGTGGGAGTTTGTGTGTCTCTCACTGAATCCAGTCAGAAATTGGATTTCTTGATACTCCGTTTAGCCAGTACTAAAGCATTACAAAGCATGTTTGTATGTGAAGCAATAGTCATAATGCTTTCTAAACCCTAATGAACACATTTCCAATACCAGAGACCTTCATTTAGTGTTGCATGTCAAATGGAAGAAATTTGTCTTTTGGCCTGTAATTTATTTTCTTTTGATACAACTCCTACCTGTGGTTAGTGTCAGAGGTTAGTGTTGGAAGATGTACTATCTGAGAATTCATTTAATTCAAAGATAAAAGGAAGTAAGAAGGTGTCCAATGCCATGGCTCAATCACTGATTAAACTTTCCAGTCTGGTCTTCTGTATATCTGCGATACAGTGAGATGAATGTGCAATATGCTAAGTGTGGTTTTGTGGATCAGTTTCCTGGAAGTTATTAAATCAATTCAGTGATTGTAGTCACATTCTTTTCTAATTATGTAGAGCAGCCATTATGGAAAGTATTGCTCCTGGACAGACATTTTTGCTAATACAAGTTATCTTTAAGTATAAGATCACTTTATTTCTTTAATGTTTGGTGGTGGGTTTGTATTATATTGTTGTGGGTTTTTTAAATGCCCGTTATGGGTCTTCTAGAACTAATGGAAACAGGTAAAAAGTCACTGCTAGACTGCACTGATAATTGGAGGGTGTTTTCTGAAGGCATACTTAAAGACATCCTCCAAATTTTGAATTGTATGTGTTAATACTGTGCCTATTAAGATATAGAACAGAAAAGGAAAATCTCTTCTCCATTTCTTTAGAAGCTCCACCATCATAGTAAAAATTACTCTGTTGGTCACTTTTTTATCTTACTGCTCTTCCCCCTTTTTTTCCCATGTCTCCTTTTTATCTTCCTGTTCTTCCCCTGTTTTTTCCCATGTCTCTGTTACAAGTTAATGCTAATTTACGTCACATTTTTTCTGTGCTTTTTAGGTATCGGCGTTGGCATGCTAGTACGGGAATATGGCAAGCTGTCTAACCTGGATAAATTCTACTTTTCCTTCCCTGGGGAAGTGCTGATGAGAATGCTGAAACTCATCATTCTGCCATTAATTATATCAAGTATGATCACAGGTATGACTGGAAATGTACTATTAGCTGATGAGATGGTCAGTGTGGTTTAGCTCTCTTTCTAAAAATCCAGACCCTTTAAATACAATTTGATGTAACACTAACGAAAAGTATAGTTTGCATACATTTAGGTTGCATTTTCTACATCTAATGAGAATCTATTTGGAAGGATCAGCACCATTATCTGGTAATGAAAGTACTGTGACATAATAACTTATATGTTTATAGATTCATGTATCTGTCCCTCTTTTCAGGAGTGGATTAAACAGTTGCAAATTGCATTTTCAAAGCTGCAACTCCACATTCTCAAGTACAGTGTTAACTAGTATAAGTTGTTTTGTGCTGCCATCAAACAAGAAAGGGAGAGCTGATCTCATAGCCTACTATCATAAAAAGAGGAAGTTCCTTACCTACACTTCCCTGGTCTCAACAAGCTTCCATGAAGTACTTTGCACGAGCTCTGGCATCTGCTCAGTCCTTCTGTTTGTCTATTCAATTCACTAACCTGACAGAAAACTATAAATGAGGAAAAAAGAATTAAATCTGTTTGGGATGCTTAGTTCAAAGGCTTTCTGGAGCAAATGCAGGAGAGTGGGGAGGGAAACTGTGGCCAGGAAAGGGTTATGGAAAGAAAGGGAAAGCAAGCAAGCCATTGGCTGGAACCCTGCCATGACATGCTAGAATTTGCTAACAGCTCATCCAGTAGGGAAAATTTGAAAGATTTACCTGGTCAAGCCCAAAGTGGGCTCCTACCAGACTTGTGCTGGTGATCATAACCTTCTGGGCATGGTCATTCAGCCATTTTTCAATTCTCCTCACTGTGCAGTTATCTAACTTGTCCTTTGTCCATTTTCCTATGGGGATGTTGTGGGAGACAGTGCTGAAAGACTTATTAAAGCCAAGGTAGACCACATGACTTTGCCCTTCTGAATTTTTGCACCAAAGCAAAATCCACACTTTGGAGAATACTGTAAAGAGTAAAACAAAGAAGGTAATGGAAAATTTAAAGGGATATCCATGATGTGTCTTCAGCTATGTCTGTTACCAAGATGAGAATCTCACAGTTAGTGGCTTGGGTACCTCCCTCTGCATTTGGCTATGAACCCTCCCTGGAATGAAACACAAAAGCATTTTTCTCAAAAATAACATTATCATTGTCACAGAATCACAGAATCACCAAGGTTGATAGAGACCTCAAAGATCATCAAGTCCAACCTGTCACCCAAGACCTCATGACTAAACCATGGCACCAAGTGCCACGTCCAGTCCCCTCTTGAATACCTCCAGGGATGGTGACTCCACCACCTCCCTGGGAAGCACATTCCAATGGCTAACAACTCTCTCAGCGAAGAACTTTCTCCTCACCTTGAGCCTAAACTTCCCCTGGCACAACTTGAGACTGTGTCCTGTTGTTCTGGTGCTGGTTGCCTGGGAGATGAGACCAACCCTCACCTGGCTACAACCACCCTTCAGGGAGTTGTAGACAGCACGAAAGTCTCCCCTGAACTCCCCCTTCTCCAGGCTAAACAATCTTAGCTCCCTCAGCCTCTCCTCATAGGGCTTGTGCTCAAGGCCTCTCACCAGCCTTGTTGCCCTTCTCTGGACACATTCAAGTGTCTCGATGTCCTTATTAATATGAGGGGTCCAGAACTGGACACAGGACTCAAGGTGTGGCCTAACCAGTGCAGAGTACAGGGGCACAATGACTTCCCTGCTCCTGCTGGCCACAGTATTTATGATGCAGGCCAGGATGCCATTGGCCTTCTTGGCCACCCGGGCTTGTCGACTACATGAAGGACATAAAAGGATAGCACCATAACCTGCATACTGGGACCAGATGTGTTCCTGATCTCAGGATTTGCATATTATGCAGCCCTTTTTAGGGCTTATATCCAATATTCACAGCTGTCAGACCTGTGTACATGTTTACATGCTCAGTGACAGACATTTAGGGCACCAATAATACTGAAATTACTTCAGTAAAACTGATGTAACACATCAGCTGGGCATGAATAGCTATCCTTTTAGTTCATAAGCTAAAGGGATGCACACTTTGAGTCCTGTGTCCAGTTCTGGGCCCCTCAGTTTAATAAGGACATCAAGACACTTGAAGGTGTCGAGAGAAGGGCAACAAGGCTGGTAAGAGGCTTTGAGCACAAGCCCTATGAGGAGAGGCTGAGGGAGCTGGGGTTGCTTAGCCTGGAGAAGAGGAGGCTCAATGGAGACCTCATTGCTCTCTACAACTACCTGAAAGGTGGTTGTAGCCAGGAAGGGGTTGGGCTCTTCTTTCTAGTGACCAGCACCAGAACAAGAGGACACAGTCTCAAGCTGTGCCAGGGGGAGTTTAGGCTCAAGGTGAGGAGAAAGTTCTTCACAGAGAGAGTCATTTGTCATTGGAATGGGCTGCCCGGGGAGGTGGGGGAGTCACCATCCCTGGAGGTGTTCAAGAGGGGATTGGACATGGCACTTGGTGCCATGGTCTAGCCATGAGGTCTGTGGTGACAGGTTGGACTTGATGATCTTTGAGGTCTCTTCCAACATTGGTGATTCTGTGATTCTGTGAACTTAGTTCTGCTTCGCTGCAGGCTGAAGGTGTGCACAGAGACAAGTGCAATGGCTTTTTTTTGGTGCATAATTGTAACCAGACCATGGTGCTAGGTCCAAGAGCATCTAGGAAGTTTGGGTGCCTATGGGAGACTATTTTGTGAATGTGTGCCATATTAAAATATCTACATGCTCGGGGTGATCCTGTTCTCGCAGATGGCTTGGACTAGATGATCTCTTGAGGTCCCTTCCAACCCCTAACATTCTGTGATTTTGGTGACTAGTAGCTTTTTTGCACAACAATCACCAAGATGTTTTTGAAAATACAGTGTGTATTTTTCTCTTTTAGGATTAGAATGTCTTCAAAGGTAATGTCATGTCCTGAAAAACATCAACTTATACATATGCTTTTGAGACCATGAGCTGTGCCCAAATGCATGTACCATGGTCAGATCCCTGTCCATTTGGACATAATGATGTAATAAGCCTATAGCAGTGACAGAGATGGCAAGGTTGGTGAGGGGTTTGGAACACAAGCCCTATGAGGAGAGGCTGAGGGAGCTGGGGTTGCTTAGCCTGGAGAAGAGGAGACTCAGGGGTGACCTTATTGCTCTCTACAACTACCTGAAGGGAGGTTGTAGACAGGCAGAGGTTGGTCCCTTCTCCCAGGCAGCCAACACCAGAACAAGAGGACACAGTCTCAAGCTGCACCAGGGGAGGTTTAGACTGGATGTTAGGAAGAAGTTCTATACCGAGAGAGTGATTGCCCACTGGAATCAGCTGCCTGTGGAAGTGGTGGAGTCACCTTCATTGGAGGTGTTCAGGAGGAGACTTGATGGGGTGCCTGGTGCCATGGTCTAGTTGTTCGGGTGGGTTGGATTGGTTGATAGGTTGGACACGATGATCTTGAAGGTCTCTTCCAACCTGGTGTATTGTATTGTATTGTATTGTATTGTATTGTATTGTATTGTATTGTATTGAATCACTCCTTGAAATTCCAGGGGTTTCTGCAAAATATAAACTGCTAGAAATTTTCACTTGTCTGGAGAAATCCTGGGTTAGTGCAAAAACTTCCACTGACTTCTTTGATTACAGCAGGAACACATTCTATCTTTTAGCAGAAAAAATTCTCCCTCTGGTTAAATGGAGGTCTTTGCAGAATGTGGTTTTCATTCACAAACCCAGTTCCTCAGAGTGTAAAAGAGGGAAGGTGTTGTTTATATTGATATTTTATGTTGCTTGCAAGTTGGAATTTGTTTGATTTTTAAGCTGACCTTCCCAAAGGCTGAACTGCAGCCTAATAAAAAGCTAACTTAAGCACTAAGCTTTTCTCTGTTTTGAAAAATTTGAAGAGAATGGTTAATAGGGGCTTGTTCTGGGAACAGAAGAATCTGGGTAGTGCCATCTGCCCTGGTGAGACCCTTAGTGAGTTCCCCAACTCAGGAGAGACAGATCTGCTGGAGAGAGTCTTACGGAGAGCCACTTGAGAATCTCCGCTACAAAGAGAGCCTGAAAGACCTGTAGCTGTTTAGTCTTGAGAAGACTGAGAGGATATCTGATCAATGTCTATAAATATCTGAGGGGTGGATATCAAGTGGAGGGGGCCAATCTCTTTTCAGTGGTGTGCGGTAATAAGACAAGGAACAATGGATACAAACTTGAACATAGAAGGGTTCACCTCAACGTAAGGAGAAACTTCTTTACAGTGAGTGTGATGGAGCACTGGAACTGCCCAGAGAGGTTGTGGAGTCTCCTTCTCTGGAGACTTTCAAAACCCTTCTGAATGCATTCCTGTGCAGACCACCCTGGGTGATCCTGCTTTAATACAATACAATACACCAGGTTGAAAGAGACCTTCAAGATCATCGTGTCCAACCTATCAACCAATCCAACCCACCCGAACAACTAGACCATGGCACCAGGCACCCCATCAAGTCTCCTCCTGAACACCTCCAATGAAGGTGACTCCACCACCTCCATGGGCAGCCCATTCCAATGGGCAATCACTCTCTCTGTAAAGAACTTCTTCCTAACATCCAGCCTAAACCTGCACTGGCGCAGCCTGAGACTGTGTCCTCTTGTTCTGGTACTGGCTGCCTGGGAGAAGAGACCAACCTCTGCCTGTCTACAACCTCCCTTCAGGTAGTTGTAGAGAGCAATAAGGTCACCCCTCAGTCTCCTCCAGGCTAAGCAACCCCAGCTCCCTCAGCCTCTCCTCATAGGGCTTGTCTTCCAAACCCCTCACCGACTTCGTTGCCCTTCTCTGGACACGCTCCAGCAAGTCAACATCCTTCCTAAACTGAGAGGCCCCAGAACTGGACACAGGACTCAAGGTGCGGCCTACCCAGTGCAGTGTACAGGGGCAGAATGACCTCCCTGCTCCTGCTGGCCACACTCTTCCTGATGCAGGCCAGGATGCCATTGGCCTTCTTGGCTGCCTGGGCACACTGCAGGCTCATGTTCAGCCTACAAACAACCAGTAGCCCCAGGTCCCTCTCTGCCTGGCTGCTCTCCAGCCACTCTGACCCCAGCCTGTAGCACTGCATGGGGTTGCTGTGGCCAAGGTGCAGAACCCGGCACTTGGATGTGTTCAATCTCATGCCCTTGGATTCTGCCCATCTGTCCAGCCTGTCGAGGTCCCTCTGCAAAGCCTCTCTGCCCTCCAGCAGATCAACTCCTGCCCCCAGCTTGGTGTCATCTGCAAATTTGGGCAGGGGGGTTGGTCTTGCTGATCTCTGGAGTTCTCTTGCAACCTCTAACATTCTGTGATTCTGGGATCATCTTTTAAATTATTCTTAGTGTACCTCAGAGATGAAATGTAATTGTTCCCTTCTTATTATAAGTAGTTTAATGGATGGCAGACATAAGTTTAATTTACTCTGACCCATAAGCCCACCACTAATCATTTAGGTCTAAATACCTATCTCCTTTGAACCTGCATGAGATTTATCTCTCTTAAATTAGCTAATAGCACACTAATGCATCATTTGTGTGATGGACTTAGTTGTCTTCTCAGTTTCTTGGTGTAGTGGCATTGAAAATTGAAAATGAAAATGTTACTCAAAACCATTTCTAGGACATTCAGAACTACACCTGTACTGATTGTAATACTCCACACCCCAAATCCACTTCTTTGAAATAATGTTCTTTACTGTTATTTGTTGATTTCCATTGTTCAAAAGGAAACTGTCTGTTTCCTACCTTGGTTCTCTGTTTGGGAAGTTACTAGTTTGCTTTATCATTAGGCCACAGAGTTTGGTGAATGGAGATAAAATGAAAGACAAAAAGGCTGAAATTCAATGAGGGAAACATCAGAGTATTAATCAGATTGTTCTTATTTCTGTTTAGTTTTGAAAATCAAAACAATTTACACTTAAGCAATTTTGGTTTGGGTTGAGAGTTTTTTTGTTTGGTTTGGTTTTTGGTTTTGTGGGGTTTTTTGGTCCACAAGGTTAGTAGTTGAAGTTAAAATATACTGGGGTTGTGCTTATGCTTAGGAGCATGTCTGCCAGTTCCATTAGACATAAAATGCCCATGTATTTAAAATACTGTAAAGGAGCACAGATAAAGAAATGGCAGGAGGACACATCTGTTTAATTTTCTGTAATGCAGGGATTCCATTTTTTTTTTTTTGGTACCACTATTCCCAGGGTTTCACCTGCCTCAGCAGTTCCCATTTCTGCAGGTCCAAGAAGCGCAGCTATTGTGATATGCTCCGTGACTGAAGCATCATTAACAGGCCCTGGATCACCAGCAGGCACACTAGTTTCCAGTCCTTCCAGTCCTAGTCTAGTTTAACATACATTTAGGTGTTCAAGAGGGGACTGGACATGGCATTTGGTGCCGTGGTCTAGTCATGAGGTCTGTGGTGACAGGTTGGACTCGATGATCTTTGAGGTCTCTTCCAACCTTGGCGATACACAGAAAGTGTTGTTTGAGACACCTGCATGTTCTTTGCTTGCTTTTCAATGTTTCTGAAGTTAAAAGAACCACCAAAAAAAGAGAGCAGGTCTGTTGTAGAATATTAGTAAATTAGTTATCTGGGCTCACACAGGAAACTCACCTTGTCCCTTTGTGTCATGTACATTGTGCAAAGAACAGAAAATGATACACTACTGTTACTGAGTTTTGCCTTCAGTTGTACTGAAGAATGTCTGAGATCCTGTCCCCTCTGTCCATGTGCAGTCATTGAGGCAAGGAGGACTGCAGAGTCATGGGCTATTAATGGACTTTGTGCCCATCCTCTTTGGATTACTTCTGTCACAGTCATCTACTGCTTTTCCATCAATATTGGTTGACCTCATGCAACTGAGACAGCTCCTATATTATTTAAGTTTTTTAATTACAGCAATAAAACTTTGAAGTGCACTTCTGGTTCATGGAGCATGATTACCACCAGCTCTCAAGGACAAAGAGCCCAAACACAACAGCCATTCTGCAGCTTTGGCAGTCACTCTTCCTGTCCCCGCCATGTCAGCAGGGGTCTGCTGATGGCACCACTGAATGGGTCTGGCATCAATTAGCATGTTATGTTTTTCTATTTTGAAGCTCAGGATGTAAACAACAATGTCACTATAGCAAGCAGATTGCATTCACTTTTTATGGCATTTCCACGTGTTTTGATATCATGACAGGTTTTTAAATATAGTTCCATGTTTTAAGAGTCCGGGACCTAAAACTTGTGCTTCTATATGTTTTACCACTTGTAATTTTGAGATAATTGAAGTATTTCACTTCTCCAGATTTTATGTATGGACTCAGTATCACAGTATCACAGTATAACCAAGGTTGGAAGAGACCCCAAGGATCATCAAGTCCAACCTGTCCCAACAGACCTCACAACTAGACCATGGCACCAAGCGCCACGTCCAATCTCCCCTTGAACACCTCCAGGGACGGCGACTCCACCACCTCCCTGGGCAGCCCATTCCAATGACGAATGACTCGCTCAGTGAAGAACTTCCTCCTCACCTCGAGTCTGAACCTCCCCTGGCACAGCTTGAGACTGTGTCCCCTTGTTCTGGTGCTGGTTGCCTGGGAGAAGAGACGAACCCCCTCCTGTCTACAACCACCTTTCAGGTAGTTGTAGAGGGCAATGAGGTCACCTCTGATCCTTCTCTTCTCCAGGCTAAACAATCCCAGCTCCCTCAGCCTCTCCTCATAGGGCTTGTGCTCAAGGCCTCTCACCAGCCTTGTTGCCCTTTTCTGGACACGTTCAAGTATCTCGATGTCCTTCTTAAACTGAGGGGCCCAGAACTGGACACAGGACTCAAGGTGTGGCCTAACCAATGCAGAGTACAGGGGCAGAATGACCTCCCTGCTCCTGCTGGCCACACTATTCCCAATACAGGCCAGGATGCCATTGGCCTTCTTGGCCACCTGGGCACACTGTTGGCTCATGTTTAGGTGGGTGTCAATCAGCACCCCCAGGTCCCTCTCTGTTTGGCAGCTCTCCAGCCACTCTGACCCCAGCCTGTAGCTCTGCATGGGGTTGCCGTGGCCAAAGTGCAGCACCCAGCACTTGGACTTATTAAATGCCATCCCATTGGACTCCGCCCATCTGTCCAGTCGGTCGAGGTCCCTCTGCAGAGCCTTTCTACCCTCTAACTGACTAACATCTGTTCCCAACTTGGTGTCATCTGCAAACTTGCTGATGACTGACTCAACCCCCTCATCCATATCATCAATGAAGATGTTAAAGAGGATGGGGCCCAGCACCGATCCCTGGGGGACGCCGCTGGTGACTGGCCACCAGCCGGACGCGGCACCATTCACCACCACTCTCTGGGCTCGGCCCTCCAGACAGTTCCTAACCCAGCACAGAGCGTTGCGGTCCAAACCACGAGCTGACAGTTTAGCCAGCAGTTTGCTGTGGGGGACGGTGTCAAAGGCCTTGCTGAAGTCCAGATAGACTACATCCACAGGCCTCCCCACGTCCACCAGATGGGTCACCTGATCATAGAAGGAGATCAGGTTGGAGAGGCAGGACCTGCCCTTCCTAAATCCATGTTGGCTGGACCTGAGCCCTTGGCCATCCTTCAGGTGCGCAGTTATTGCCTCCAGGATAATCTGCTCCATCACTTTCCCTGGCACTGAGGTCAGGCTGACTGGCCTGTAGTTTCCGGGTTCCTCCATCCGTCCCTTCTTGTGGATGGGAATCACATTGGCCAGTTTCCAGTCATCTGGGACCTCTCCAGTGAGCCAGGACTGGAGGAAAATGATGGAGAGCGGCTTGGCCAGCTCATCTGCCAGCTCTCTCAGCACCCTAGGATGGATCCCATCCAGTCCCATGGACTTGTGGGTGTCCAAGTGGCTCAGCAGGTCCCGAACTAATTCCTTATGGATTTCTGGGGCATTACACTGTACTCCATACATTTTGCACTTGCAACAGCGCAGAGGCAGTATTTCTGCCACATCCATGAATTGAATCTGATTTCTCTTATGAATCTTGCTGGCCTGCCCATCTTGGCAGACCGATGTCCCTTTGTTCAAGCTCTTACTATATTCCTGCCTGAAAAGGCATTAACTTGAGATTATGTACCTTCTAAGAGCTCTCTAGAGGAAAATTAAAATTTTCCTACACATAATATTGTTTGCAAATAAGAGGAATGGAAGGCAGGCAGTACTAATATCATCATTCTATATGTGTAATCCAATACTTGTACCTTTCTAGGGAAAGGTCATAATACAATGCTATAATGCTGGTTATGCCTACTGCCTAGAGGGCAGCACAACTGCCCTGGGATCCCTTAGCAAACTGATACCAACAGTCAAAATCTTCCCATCTTATCTGAACTTCCTTATATTTTATAGTGGTTTTGCCCCATTCGTTGCTGTATGCTATTCATCTCCTATTTATTCTTCCTTTCCTGTCTTGTAGTTAGAAAGGTTCATAACAATGACTTCTCAACACCATCCTAAATTATCCAGGGCATCCTCATTCAATATTTGGAATATATAGACGACAGAGAGGAGAATCAATAAGGATGATCAATATGATCTAGTATTGTTCCTTTATTATTCCAGCATTGTACGAATATAGTGCAAGCATAATACAGTTCTAAATAGAGCAAGTAGAAGGTGCATAGAAGGAGTGTAGAAGAAGTGAAAAAGAAGTGCGTATTAAGGGAATCTTTACAACTTATATAAACTTGGAGAGCATCATTGGCACAGCTTCATTGGTTCCTCACGAGTGACCACACACCATACTACTATTGATTATTGGTTAAACTGGTAATAACACATGAGGTTGTTGATATACGTGTGCGTCCTGTTATTCCAAGATAGTTCTGTATGTTTATAGCTACCAGTGCCCTGCTTTAGTTACATGGTGCAGGCACAGCACTATTCTGCCACAGTCAGCTATTTCTGCACTCATGCTGGACATGGCCTACCACCATGTCAGGCTCTAGGCCTACATTGCCAGATTGCTCACACTGCTTGTTACCAGCATTACCACAGGAATAGTCTTTGCAAATGTTACGGCATTCTATCCTTTAGTCTGTTCTATAAATCTCTATAAACAAACAATCAAAAACAACAAATGTTTTTTCAATGATTCTTCCAAGTTATAAGATCAGTATTTATCATGCTACTCCAGTAGTAGTCTCACGAGATCATGTGAAATAACAGTCATTTGCACCAGAGAATGAAGATTAATGAAATTTCTAGGAAGTCTGTGGAGAAGGTAATTGCTATAAGGGATCAAAGAGATCCTCTTCCTTTACAGTAAGTAACACTGAAATTTGAATAGGCAGGATAATTGCTGTTACAGAGGGACTGAAAGAATAGGAATTGAAGACTTCTAGTAAAAAATATTGGAGACAGAGGTAGTGGGACATCAAAATTCTCATTTGAGAGACTGCATGTCATATTGCTTTGCAATTTTTATTTGCCATTGCTTCTTCATTATCTGATGTTCTCAGCCAACACCTGACTCAGAACTGCCTTCCTAATGTTACTTAGCTGTAGATGTCAGTTAGTGGAAGACTATATTGCGAAGATAATTCAGAGTGCCATGACACAATAAACAGGAAGCCAATTTAAGAAATATATACATATATACATACATATGTATGTGTGTGTGTGTGTATTAAGTAAAAGAAATTTGAGAATGTTCTACAGTAATAACAGCAGCATCTGTGTCTGTGCTTAGAATCTTGCTACCTCAAGTCTTGACCATGTGTGATATTTCAGTAAACAGTTCTGATTTACTTGTTTGTTCCTGATAGTTTTGTCCATATGCAAGGTATGGTATGGCATTTCCTAGAGAATTCCACAGAGCAAAGTGAAAAAGAGCAAAAGATTCACCACTTAGCTCTTGGAAGAAAACAACAGCAATTCCTATTCAACCTAATTTTTAAACTTAGATTTCAGGGAGCATATAAAGAAAGTAAGCTTTCGGGAGATTAAGCACACTCTTTGTAAATTACAGGATAATTCCAACTGAAAGGGCAGAACAGGAGAGAAAAAAGCTCAGTCTGGAATAGGAAGAGGGAAAAATCACAGATGAGTCAAAGACGTCTTCAATAAAGTATAGGCTTTGAATTCATCAGTGTTATAGTGATTCCCTCTGCAGCAGTTTTTGTCTGAAGTGTATACAGCACAATTTTCCCTTCAAAAAGTGAGCACAGGCCAAGGACAAAAGGATAGAGGACAACTGGGTTTGGTACTCTTCCTTGTTTATCAGAAGCCCTGAGAAGAGCATTCTTCACACAGAAAATGAAGAGGTAGAAGTAGGATGTGAGTTCTTCCATTCCTTACAGTAGCTGATTAGAGCTGGCTCTATCCTGTGTAACAGAAAGCAAATTTGGATTTTCTTGAACATGTAGAGGAGCAAGAAAATAAGCAGTAAGCTTGCTACACAAGTCAAACTGGAACTAGAATTTGGTTCCAGTTCCTCAAGTAAAAATCATGAGTTACTTCTGAAGACACAAGCCAAATAATGTTTTGTAGTTTCTCATTCCAAATAGAAGAAAAGTAGGGCAGTTAATTGAAAATTGTCAGTTGCATCTAAAAGAAATTACTGTTACAGCTTGACCACTAGCTTGACCACTGATCACAGGACTAAATGGGAATGATCACGGTCAGATGCAGTTGAAATTTTGAAATGGCTCAGGTCTTAAGTTAGGAACACAGCTCCATCTTTTAAATCCATAGTAGCACTTCTGTGACCTAGTAACAATTAAACATGGGAATTAAACATGGGAGAGGCTAAGAATTCTTTCCTGATAGCTCCAGCATCTGCAAAAATTCCTCAGTTAAAGCAGTAAGGCCAATGGCAGTTTGAAGCAGTTCTAGAACTGTATTTTGTCCATTAAACACCTTAGTCATAGATGAGAAGGTATAAAAGCTACTGCATTTTACTGTTGAGCTTTTGTTGCAAGGTTTTTGTTACAATAGTGAATTAGATGTCAGAACCCTGAGAGAATTGTGCACAGTTGTTGTGTGCCATACTTCGTTATTTTGGCTCAAAAATGAGATTAGCACCTGAAACTAATTGAGAGAGTTACAGTGGGGCTGGCAGTTGTGTGGACATGGAAGCTTCTTGAACCAAGAGCGTTCCCTCTGGCTCTGAGTTGCACTTGAGCATTCCACCTGAGCTAGGAACTGGCTAAGCAGCATCAGTCTCTGTACAGAGAAAACACAATTCTTAATCATCAAGTATAGCAGTGTTGGCAAAGGGAGATAAACAGCACAGCCTTTGGTTAATGGTCAATTTGTTGTGCAGATAAAGTGAGGTGGTGGAAGAAACATATCCTGTCAGTTTCTCTTGATCTTCAGAAGTTTTGAGAACAGCTAAGCACTGCCAGAAATGCACTTCATGATGACACTGAAATTTGTAGAGCAGCAAAACCAAAAGTGCCAAGGTGTCTAGGTGTGATTGTTATTACTGAACAGTAAAATGCAGCACCAAATTATAGATACAATCTCTCATAATATAGTGAAAAAGAACACCTTATGCTCAGAACCATATGACAAATGTAGAATGTAGTGTTATTCCCCTATGGAACCAGTAAGCTGAAATCACTTTGTGGTGGTTTGAGCCTTAACTGGGATTTAAGAGCTCAGATGTGGGGCAAGACTGAGAATCCCTCCCCTGCACCCCCCCTTCACCCCCACCCCTTTCCCAAATGAGAGAAAATAGGGAAGGGAGACAGAACAGGGAGAGATAAGGGAAGAAAAAAAAAAAGAAATGGGGATAAGGAAAAAAAAAGGAGGAGGTAAATACTGAGAAATAATTTGGAGTTGGTTTGGAAGTAGAGAGGTAAAGTTTTCTTTAAACAATATATCTACATATATATGTATATATGTGTGTGTATTGTATATATATATATATATATATATAAAACAATAACAGGAAGGGTTCACAAGGGTAAGGAACAAGAATGGACAGGGAGAATATACAAACCCAACAGTCCTTTGAAGAAGCGGGATGCAGCAGGGAGAAGGACCAGGCCCAACCACGTGGCAGAGAACCAGGAAGCCATCAGCGACTCTTTTAGTCCTTTCATCCTGGCAAGGCAGAAGCAAAAGAGAGCAAATAGCTGCCGTGTCTTCCTTTTTATATGCTTGCTGGACAGGGAGGGGGAGTGGAACAGACTAACTGGATTTCCCAGGGGAAAAACCCTGCTCTGGGGAGCAAGGCTCTCACAACCCCTCCCCTCCCCTGCTTTCAGGATGGGCGTAACCCGTCACACACTAGAAGTCAGAATAGCCTTGTGATTGTTTCCAGTCCTTAATACAACCCTGTCCAATCCCAGGCTGGAGAGCTAGGTGCAGGCAAACCTCATGAAGTTCAATAAGTACAAGTGCAGGGTCCTCCATCTGGGGAGGAATATCAACAGGCTCCAGTACAGGTTAGGGGCTGTCCACAGAGAAAGACCTTGGAGTGCTGGTGGACAGCAAGTTCTCCATGGGACAACAATGTGCCTTTGTGGCCCAGAGCGCCAATGGTATCTTGGGATGCGTCAATAAAAGTGTGTCCAGTTGGTCTAGGCAGGTTCTTCTACCCCTCTACTCTGCCTGGGTGAGACCACAACTGCAGTTCTGTGTCCAGTTTTGGGCTCCTCCCCAGTTCAAGAAAGACAGAGAACTGCTGGAGAGAATCCAATGGAGAGCCAGGAGGATGATTAGGAGGCTTGAGCATCTCCCCTCTGAAGAGAAACCGAAGTCCCTGGGTCTGTTTAGTCTTGAGAAGGCTGAGAGGGGATCTGATCAGTGTCTATAAATATCTGAGGGGTGAGTGTCAAGTGGATGGAGCCAATCTCTTTTTGGTGAAACACTAATAAGACAAGAAAAAATGGCTTCAAACTTGAACACAGAAGATTTCACTTCAACATGAGGAGAAACTTCATTACAGTGAGGGTAATGGAGCACTGGAACAGGCTGCCCAGGGAGGTTGTGGAGTCTCCTTCTCTGGAGACTTTCAAAACCCACCTGGATGCATTCCTGTGCAGATTACCCTGAGTGATCCTGCTTTCACAGGGAGGTTGGACCTGATGATCTCTTGAGGTCCCTTCCAACCTGTGATATACTGTGATACTGTGATATTAACAGACTTTAACACCAGTTAGAGTCTTTTGTGATCATCTCCCTCAAGTCTTGTGTATCACAGCCACAGGATTGCATTCCATGCTTCAGTGGCTGTAACTGAATTAGGCATCTCTTATAGGGAAATTCAAGGAACTAATCTGAAATACTGCAGTTTTGAAATGCCGTGGGATGGAGAAGAATCCATTATGCCTGTTTAAATTCTGTATGGCAGACTATGTTTACGGTTTATCTGCTCAAACCTATTTAAACAATGTAAAACTCAGGTATAGGCTGAGAAAATGAAAGACCAAACAAAAGAGTTTAGCGGTAATCCACAGTACACACCCAGGTTTAATTACAGTGTTTTTGTGATCTTTACTTACAGTATGTCCCGAAGGGACAAAAAGCCTCAAAAATGTTTGAGGCAAGAGCCAGTGGGTCTGGTTGTTCAGGTTTTTCAGGTCTTGTTTTTCATTGCCCAGGCTTGTCTGAACATGTCCTGGAGCCCAAGTGGGCCAGGTGGGTGTGCTTATGGCCATGTTTGGAGAAAAGCCTTTCTATAGGTTACAATGTCAGGGGTTTATCCCTCGATCTGTGTTGCCACTAGCCATTATTGTCTTGGGAAATCTGTAAGTACCAGCCCAAAGAGCCAGAGCCTTGCCTTGCAATTGTCCATGCTATGGAAAGAATCACAAGCCTCGCTTGGAAGCCAAACTGTGTTTCAGTTTACCCAGACAGGACCGCAAAGACCCCTCGCTGTTTTAGCGTTGTAAGGCCCAGGAGCAGACACGCGTCTTGCCAGGCCAAGAGGCAAACTCCCAGAGGAGCTGAGTCCCCAGGACAGTTTCGTTTGATTGGAGCAAGGAGCGAGTGCCGCTGCGAAAGGATTGCAGCAGAAGAACCTCTTTTCTACAAAGCTTTCAGCTACAAAGCCTTTAGGAGTAAATCCTGTCTCAGCAACAAGCTGCAGACACCAACAGAAAGTGAAACTGTGCTCCTGCAGCTTCCACATGGTCAACACCATTTTGGTTCTGTTTAAATCCCAAGCATGCCACAGGGTGCCAGGACCAGTGAGTAATTACGAAATCTGATTTTTATAAGCATCTATTGCAGGTCTGTTGCCTCAGGGAATTCTGGAGTCTCCCCACCCTGTTGTGGGCAATCACCGGCTTCATTGCCGAGGTTCCTTTTTCTTTACAGTTTAAAGTGCTGTTTGTTGTTTCTGGATTTTTGTACATATTGTTTAAATTGTTACTTGTTCCTGCTGGTGAGGTATCTGTTCCACAACCCAATATTTCGAACCAATAAATAGGTTTTATTAATATTTTTTGTGGGATTTTCATGATTAATAAAATTATTAATGTTTTTATTAATCGCTCCACTTATTGAATATTGAATAGCCTTTTACTGATCACAACACAGTACTGCAAGCTTACCATTTTGAGTAGTGTGTGCGCCATCTTAGTTTGAGAAATGATACCTGTGAACTGAAATCAGTGTTAGTTGTATGCTTTATTTAGTACATACTCCATTAAGTCTTGCATTTATGTCAAAAGAAATAATAAAGCCATGGTATTCTTTCAAAATAATGTATTTCTTTGAGAAGACAACTGGTAGCTACCAATTACTATGTATTATCAGTTGCACACTAAAGACAGTAAGATGTATCTGGAGGGAAATCTCTTCATACATTGTGTTTTCCTAACAAGCTAACATGAAAAAAACAAAGCTTATCAGCATAGCACACCAACTGCAAACCTGTGTCTTTGGCACTTACAGTCAATGTGGCTATGTTGTCTAAATGGAATTATAATCCTGAATGCAGTTTTGTTTCAGAGTACAGAAAACCAAACTCACAGCTGCCATCTTCAAAAGATACTTAATTCAGTCATGTCTGTCTGACTAATCTGTGTGTTTTTATAGTTACTAGCAAAGCACTGTGGAAGCACAAGCTGAATTCTAGTGTCGCTCAGTCACTAACAGGATCGTTATCCAGTTTAAAAAGGCAAGGGCAAAGTTTTCCCTTAATTATACCTCTATAACTCAAATGAGCATAACAGTTTGTAAAGGGATTTAATTTGGAGCCAGAAGACAGCTGTCACAGGAACTTCACATTAGTTGTAGAATCTTTGTAACAGTACTCCAGGGGAATAACCTTGCATGATCATTAGGCTCTTGGCTGAGTCAGCTAGACCATTAAGAATAAAACCCAAACACTTCAGGCAAGTTTTGTGAAGCACTCTGTCCCATGAAAAGATTGTTTTCTTACCTCCATTGTCTAACTCCTGTTGACAGTCAATACAACTTTTAGAATAAAATTATTTCTATTTTTTATGAACTTTTCATTAAAAGATATGGAACTGTGGCAATACCAGTGGCTCTCTTTTAAATACGTGATGTAAAGCCTTTAAGTCTTCTAAGCCTTCAGGTGTAAAAGTTTGAATACTAACAGCCTTTAAAATGAGCTCTTTTTACTGTCCACAGAACCCATTTATTTATTAATTATTATTCTCAAGTTGTCACTACCATGATTTCCACATCTGAACCCACAGCCTTGCAAAATTCCTCCTTTATGCCTATTTTTTCCTGATTCCCAAGGCGAGAAGTAAAAATGATGGCCCAGATTCTGTGTTTGTGCTTCTAACAATACCTTTAGTGCTGACATCATCCTGCAATAGCTGTGGCTTTTTGGTTTTTTTTCCCCTGTATGCTGGTCTGAATTCTCTTGCCATATGAATAGTTCTTTTATTATCCTTATTTGCTGTACAAGTGAGTTAGTATTTACATCCTGATTTCTGCATGTATATCTAGTGCTCAGTCTGATGATATGCTATCCCATGGAAGATCCCAAAATAACCAAATAGGTGATGAAATAAAATAACCTTCATTCTCCCCTCCTAGTACTGTTTGCATTTTGAATAACATTTAACAGAACAAGTAAGACATTATATGAATGCTGTAGGCACAAGTTGTTACTGCTGTTAATACACTTTCTGAAGGAAACATCAGTGCATGGTTAAAGTATGCTTGCTAAGATCCTTTTTGAGCTCAAAGATCAATAAGTTACATTTGAGTCAGAAAGATGTTTTGATTTTTCTTCCCTAGTTTTTAAAGCTTCTTTTTTTTTTTTCTCTACAAAATCATGCTTCTCTGAGGTTAAATATCTTCATGGTATTTTTGTTTTCTGTACAAGGGAATCTGGCCAGAGTTTTATAATCTAAGTCAATAAACATAAAAATATAAATGGATTTCAAATGTATGTAAAAGATATAAGTGAATTATTAACTACTGTGGTTATAGACAGTCAAGTTTTACAGTCACAATGCTCACTTTGCCACAGTTACTTGATTGTATGTGTGCAAATATAACTGTCACTCTTTTATATAAAAAATACTTTATGAGAAGTTTTATATAATATTGTTGCCAGAAGTGAAGTCCATCTCAGTGTAACACCTTTCTCAGCATTTTCCCCACTTTCATTAATGAAGATGATCCTGCCAGAATGAGGATTCGTTGTCTGTGTGCGCCTTTGAGCCACCTTGGACAACAGCCCTGGCGGTTCCCTTCCCGTGGCTTTTAGTTTTAAAGCTAAAATGTTACAGATTTGAAGAAAGTGAAGCTATTATTTAAGTGAATATGGAAATATACTGTAACATACTTTAATAAACCAAGGAGGAGCAACTGATCATGAACATCAGGGAATTAGAAAATTTTGACTGTCTTCTTTCTAGAAAAATCCAGGAAAACAGATTTTTGCGAAGAAGCAGAAGTAATTACATTGGTTTGCTAAAGATAATTGGGTATTTAAAAACATCTTGAACAAGGAAAAAATTCCTGTGGAAAAATAAGAGGCAGTAAGTAATTGCCCTTACAAAAATAGTGAATTTCTTCTTAGAATGTTTTTCAGTATTTGTTTTTTTGTGGTTCTTCTTGCAGGTGTTGCTGCTTTGGATTCCAGTGTTTCTGGGAAGATTGGTTTGCGAGCAGTCATATATTATTTCTGCACTACAGTCATTGCTGTAATACTAGGTACTCTCTGATAACTTCAACTTTTAAAATCCCCAGCTTTGCCTAATTACAATTATACAGTGCTGTGACTTTACTAATTTCCCAAGACAGGATGGGATGAAGAGAGATACAGGAATCATACCAAACACCTTGACATCTTGTAGTGAGGTACAGGTAGAATTTAGTCCTGCTGATCACGGATGGGCTGTATTCATATTGAAAATGGAGCCATGGACAGTTTTACCATACATTTCAGATCAGGAGGGATTAGGAGCCATCTGCTTAAACAAACACTGTCTAGTAGTGCGAAAGCTGAGTGAACATCAAAGGCCAACCTTAACTGCAATTTCCACAATAGCAAAGTGCTATATTTTCACTGACACTCAGGTGTGAGCATGTGTAGTGTGTCTCACCTGAAAGAATGACAGAAATGATTGTTTTCCTTGTAATCTCATTTCCTTTCTATAAAGTTTTTGTCCCCTCTGTCACTGCCAGGCTCCACTCCTACCTCTCTGAAGTCCAGATCTCCTCTTAGAGGAAGTTCATTCCCTGCAAACAACCTTGCAATTATTGGTATTTTTTTAAACAAGTATCTTCATCCTGCCTTCTTAAATGAAACCCTTGCCTTATTTTTGTGAGTCTGTGAGTACTGTGCCTAGATATCACCCACAAAAAAGAAACAAAGTGTACATCATATGTGGCCTACATGTAAGGCAAAGTAGTATTTAACAATAAAAAAGCATCACATACTGACAAAAATGCCAGATATCACTGGGGTTATACTATTTAGGGTGTCTCATCTGTCTGGGAATTTCCTGTAAATAAATAGTAAGGAAAATAAAAGACTAACATTAATATGTATCTAACTTTGAGACTGCCCCTACCGTGAGAGAGAGAGGTTAAACCAGACAATCTCCCGAGGTCCCTGGCGTTCTGAGTAATTCTATGATGCTATGATATGACTTGTTTCATTGTGCAGAGTTGAGCAGAATCAGTTCTGCTCTTATTCACGGCTGTCCTTAGAAATGCTTCTTTTCACCCTACAGTGGCATTTGGTAGCTTCATTTGCTTTATGTTTGGATTCGGGTATTAAAAATACTACAGCAAAGCACAATTGGAAACCCCTCGTATTTCATAAAACAGTAAAAATGCCTAAAATGAAGCCACTAAAATTAATGGAAAGTTTTTCATTGATTTCAGTGTTCACAAGGTCAAAGCTAGTATTTCTTGCCCATAATTTCTTATTTTAGTCAAATTCTGAAGGCCTTATGTAACTTCATTGCTAACTAGCTCTACCAAAACATCCTGTTGTACTTTGGGACAATGCACTTCTATTCATATCTGAAAGTCAGTTAGCAACAAGAGCTGCATAAAGGGAGAGGTAAATAACAAATCAGAATATCGCCATGCAAAAGTTGCAGAATACTTCAGATGAAGCCCATCTGAAATAATTTTTCCTCATGGTAAGCAGTAGTACTGTAAATGCAAAAACAAAACTTGCCCAAGTCCAGTGGCAAGGCTGCAAGTAGGTCCTGCACTGGGGGAGCTCACACATTTAAGGACACCACCTGTAGACTTCTCTTTTCTGAGCAGCCCTGGCAAGCACCCAGGGAAAACATTTGGTGAGTTTAGCTCACAGGATACACTGAGGCAGGATGCACCAATGCCTCTCCTTGCACTGTGAGCTCTTCTTCTGGTTCTACTTCTGCAGGGATTGTCTTAGTTGTGACTATTAAACCTGGAGTGCCTCAAACAGCAAATGAGATTGACAGAGTGGGCAGTACCCCAGAAGTCAATACTGTTGATGCCATGCTTGATCTGATCAGGTGAGGTTTTCCTTTTTTTCACACCTTGTTGCATAACAACAAACAAATACAATAAAGTTGTGACATGAAGTACAATTAAAATGTTTTCTAATGTTGCTTGGATGGATAAGGACAGAATAATTTGTATTCCAAAGGGTTCAACATTTTAGAGTACTTCAAAGCAGTTTAATAAATTTCTCTTTACACCATTGACTTTATCAAACCACCAACACCAACATTTCCCTCCTTCCCAGAAAGTGATATGCAAGATTTACCTATTATGGAGGAGGTGACATAGACAATTGCATAGACATCAATGACAGAGTGGAATAGAGTACACCCTCAGCAAGTTTGCAGATGACACCAGGCTGAGTGGTGCAGTTAAGATGCCAGGGAGACAGGTTGCCATGCAGAGGGACCTGGACAAGCTTGAGAAGTAGGCCCACATGAACCTCGTGAGGTTCTAGAATGCCAAGTACTAGTGGGACAATCCCCCAGTATGAGCATGAGCAGTCCTGTAGGGAAGTACTTAGGGGTAGTGGTGGATGAAAAGCTGGCCGTGTGCACTTAGAGCCCAGAAGGCAAATCCTATCTTGGCTGCATCAAAACAAAACAGTCGAAGGCAATTCTTCCCCTCTGATCTGCTCTGGTGAGACTCCACCTGTAGTCCTGTGTCCAGCTCTGAAGTCTGCAGCACAGGAAAAACATGGACCTGTTGGATTACATCCAGAGGAGAGCCACAGAAGTGACTGTGGGGCTGGAATACCTTTCCTGTGAAGAAAGGCTGCAAGAGCTGACAGTGTTCATCCTGGAAAAGCAAAGGTTCTGGGAGACCTTATTGCAGCCTTTTAATATTTAATGGTGTCTATAAGAAAGATGGGAGCAGTCTTTTTAGTGGTGCCTGTAGCAATGGGACAAGGGCTAATAGTTTTAAGCTAAGGGATGGTAGATTTAGACAAGTTATAAAGAAAGCATTTTTGCTGAGGATGGTGAAACGCTAGAACAGGGTGTCCAAAGAGGTGGTAGATGCCCCATCCCTGGAAACATTAAAGGTGATATTGGACTGGGCTCTGAACAACCTGATGTAGGTAAAGATGTCTCTGCTCACTGCTGGGAGGTTTGACTAGATGAGTTTTAAAGGTCACTTCCAACCAAGCCATTCTGTGATTTTATGAAAATACCTAGAAATTATTGAATGGTTGATGGGTTATTGACCAGCAAGTTCTATGTCATCCAGCACAGAAAACCAACTGAGACTGCAGTGTTATATTCCCTATTCTCAAGGCAGAATGTAGAGTAAAAGGCACAGTATGCAAAAGTTTCTTATGGCTGCACACTTAACAAGGTTGCTGCACCACAGCTGTGTAAGGCAACCTTATAATAAGCCTTCCTCCATCAGCATCCTGGAAAATGAGAGCTATTTAAAGTGGCTAGAAGGAGGAAATCCCTAAAAAGTCTGCAGAGGGCTTGAGTAGGTTTTCAGAGCTAGCATGTCTGAGGAATTATTTTAAAAATCACCTGGGGGGGTGGAGAAGAAAAAAAATAAAAGGAAAAAAAAAATTTAAAAGGGGGGAGGTGGGCAGGGAAGAGAGCATTTTCAATAGTGGGATAAATATTTCCCTCAAAACTCTTTCTGTGACTTGGGTGGTTTTTTACCTCCATCTGAAATTGGTTTTCTTTCTGTGTCACTATTCCTACCAACCGGTTCCTTTTGAAAAACTTTCACTTAATATGTAAGAACCAACTGCCATGTAATGGTTGGAGTTGATCTTAGAGGTCTTTTCCAACTGCAGTGATTCAGTGAATCCATAGGTAAAACTGCCTTTCTCAGCATTTTTTATTTCAAGAAATGTGACTGGCATTTGCAGCTGCAACCCCAAACACACAGGTCTGTGACATTTGCAAAATACACACATGCATGTTTACTTACATGTATATATCTACCTTGGAAAAGTCACCATCCAGTTGCTGTCATCTGGGGCATCTCTGCCCCAGCACAGATCAAGGTAGACCTCTTCGAGAATACCTCTGTTTCTCCGAGGATTTTACGTGAAACAGTTAACAGCCCTCTGCCCCAAATCCCTGTGTTAACCAACCCACAGCTCTTCCCAGCCTCTGTCCCCTCCTGCTTGTGCAGCTCTTTCGATGGCTCATCTCATTCCTCATGGTTACTTGCCCAGGAATTAATGAGGGATGCAGTCAGCGTCAGTATAAAATCTAATGCAATCTGTTACCAGTAACTTCCACATGAACATTTACACATTCAGAGTGCTGATGTAGTTTCATGCATGAAAAACTCTTCCTATAGTAAGAAGTCATATGAATTGTAATTCAGGGTTTTACTGCAGTTTATAGCTCAGCTTACAGTAAACAAGTATAAAACTGTAAATTAGGAGTTTGAGCCAGCACACAACTAGATTGCACTGCTTCTGATCTAATTTCCTAATTTTTCAGTCTGCAAACATGCTTCCTGACCCTGGAACAACACATAGGAATCTTCCTTCAGCCAAGATTAGCTTATGAAACTCAAACTACAATAGAGGACACTAAATACATGCTTCTTTTAGCACACTGTTTCATAAGAGGTTGGGGTTTTTTTCTGCCTATGCTTGACAAATGCTATAAAAACAGTGTGTGCTGTATTCATCATGCAAGATACGATGCAGAGGGGAAAACATCACTGGGTTTAGTTGCTTACAAAGAGAAATGTCAAATACTGAAAAATAAGCACAAAAGATCAACAGTATGAGACCAACCAACAGATAACAGGGAGTCCTGATTCCTTAATTTTTTGGACATCTGATGGTGCTAAATACACTGCTTTCTGGAGAAAGAAACACAAAGTACTCTCTGCTTCAGGCAGCGTATTTTTTCTCATTTTGTTTATGTAAACAATGTGTTCTTAGTATGCTGTAATGCTGAAATGCCTCTACTTTCTTACCAGGAACATGTTCCCAGAAAACCTTGTCCAGGCCTGTTTTCAACAGGTAAGTTTGAATACTCCTCTCTGTTATTGTAATTTTCCTTGAAAACTACTCACTATTATACTTCTATGGCCCCTAAAAGTATTTCAAATAAGAATTACTTCTAAGGAGTCCAGAAGTATCTTAATCTCCCATATAAAGCCTTTGTTTTAAAGGCCTCTTGGTTTCAATTGCCTTATGGTAAACACTGTTATCAGTGTGGTGCAGAAACCAAGTGTTGTATAATACTTTCCCTTTCAGGACAGGCAGACTTCACAGAATCACAAAATATGAGGCCCTGGAAGTGACCTCAAAAGATCATCTAGTCCAACACCCCTGCTAGAGCAGGATCACCTGGAGTAGGTCACACAGGAATGCATCTAGGCAGGTTTTGAATGTCTCCAGAGGACACTCCACAACCCGCCTAGGCAGCCTGCTCCTATGCTCTGTCACCCTCACAGTGAAAAAATTTTTCTTTATGTGGAACCTCCTATGCTGCAGCTTGCACCCATCGCCCCTTGTCCTGTCATTTAGCATCACTAGGAAGAGCCTGGCTTGATCCTCCCAACACTCATCCTTCACATATTTATAAACACCTCTGTCTCCTCCAAGCTAAATAGACTGAGATCCCTCAGCCTTTCCTTATAGGAAGATGTTCCACTCCCTTAATTATGTTTGTGGCTCTGTGCTGGACCCTGTCCTTCTTGCACAGTATTCCAGATAGCATATTATCTGTGAATGCAGTTCCTTGATCTACAGCATATGATGTGATGTCTCACATGAACTGGGAAATAACATTTGTCTGTTTACTACCTTCAAGTCAGATTAATTCCCTTTTCCATCATTTTTACAGCCTTCAGTTTTCTCATGTTTCTGAAGATATTCCTCTTTTGTTTTGTTTTGTTTTGTTTGTTTGTTTGTTTTAAATACTTTTCTAGTATAAAACCAAGCGTGAAAAAGTTGAAGCTACAACTAGCATGGATAAAAACAGCTCCACGTTTCTGGAAGAACCTGTCACAACTGCTACGACAGCAGGGGTGTCAGAGGTATGAGCTTTGTCGTTATATTCCTTCAAAATATGTTAAGTGGAGAGAAAGACAACAAATTTGATTTAGTTGGTGTGGTTAGTGATTGAGAAAAGGAAGGAAATGGTACATAGATAGGCTTTAGCAAGGACCCAAAATTTAATAAGTAAATCCTAGAGGTGATTATGAGGATCTTCAAGTAGATTTTGAGTCCAAACATAATAGATTATGTAAGAAAATCATCTATTCGTACACTCATTAAATGTATATGCCAATGAATTGGTGATTTGCTGAAAAATTAAAGAAAACAGTTGCTGAGGAAAGGCTAGATCTATAGCAGCATGAGATGTTTGAGCAGCAGTGATAACTGAGCACTACAGAAAGAAGGGAATGGAATTACTTTTTTTTTTTAATAGAAAGCAAAATGGTGAAGGCATTTGTTAACTGATAGATTGTTATTCTGGGGGGAAAAAAAAAACCCCAAAACAAAACCACCAAACAAACGAAAATAGCCACCATCAACCCAAACATGGAAAGAGATAAAAGTGAAGAGATTTAACAAGCCTCTGATTAGCGATGTTCATGGTTTATAAAACCTGAACTTAGACTGGAGAATAGAGATAAAGGAATTCAATACAATATGAGCACAGAAATATGGACACTTACGAATCAATATGCATTTTATTATACTCCTTCCAAATTTCATCTTACAGTGAGGAAAGCATAGGAACATAATCTGTATCAAAAGACATGAATTAAATCCTGAAGCAGGATGGAGAATTTCACCTTTTGCTTCATATGTTCGTATTGCACAAACACAAAGGAATATGTAAACATCTACCTATTTTGTAGGCTTTTTTAAGTTATGTGCATCCAATTCTGCTATAAATTATGGAATTTCGCTGATTTCATCTGAACAATAGATTCATAAACTTGGGGCAAAATTGGACACCATTGTCTCAGTTACTTTGCAATGGACTGTTTTATCGTAAATCCAGACACAAACCCTCAAGTTGTTCAGAAAAAAAACACAAGGATTCTGTGACAGCCATATTTCATTCTCCACAGAAGGGAGTGTGTCTTGCCATACTTGGCGTCAGAAGTCTGTAGAACATGCAACAGAGTGAGGGATGCTTGCTCTTCTGCTAGGGTTTGATCAGATCTTTGCATAGCTTTCAAATACAGAGCTTTCAAAGACAGTTTAGTCCTACCTTCATTCCTGAACTTGTCTACTTAGTACTGCCAGAAAGGGAGTAGTGACTGGGGAAGAGTTTCATGCCTTTTCAAAGAAATATCTCAATGTGGTTTCATTTTGGAACTCTTCAAAGTAAATTCAGTGTTTACAGACAGTAATTTCTTCCTCTTGAATCTAATCTGTAGAACAAAACCCAAGAATACAAAATTGTTGGCGTGTATTCTGACGGCATCAACGTACTGGGGTTGATCGTCTTTTGTCTTGTGTTTGGAATGGTTATTGGGAAAATGGGAGAGAAAGGACAAGTGCTGGTGGATTTTTTCAATGCACTGAACGAGGCTACAATGAGGATAGTTCAGATAATTATGTGGTAAGTCCAAGGTCATACTGGCATTTTCTAACAACTTTTTTAAGTGGATTTTGTCTTTGAAGAGGTAGGAGCAGTCTCATACTTCCTTTGATTTTGTATAAAACTTTATGGGAAACAACTTTAAAAAAAAGGATGGTTAAAATTTTCCTTCCTACAGATCCTTTTGAGGAGACTGGGGAACAGGGCTTCTATTTACTGTATACTACAGACACGGTCGTATTGGTACACAAGAAACCAGGAGGTTTTGGGCATTCTTTGTAGAGATTTATATCAAACCGGTGCACCTGCATCAGTGATTTGAGAATTGTAGAAGCATTATCACCCACATGCCTTTTCCAGTCTTGAGCACTATTCCCTGATAGCTATTATGTTCACAGGATAGCTATTCTTGGATCTAAATTTCTTTAAAACTGTATATTCATATGGAAGCTACAGTGCAGAGCCAAATCCAAAATGGTGTGTAAAGTACAAGTAGGCATAATTTACCTTCTGGTAATAGATTTTCTGAGACAACAGTCTGAATATTGGCTCATAATATTCTCAGACAGGAAACAAACCCACACAATTTTAAAATGTAATAACTCATCTGATAGTGGATAAATAGTCTTCACAGCTCTTCTTGTAGCTTTTGTCCATGTAGATGACAATTACAGGGTCAGAACTGTAAGCACACACAGTCCTTTCCAGAGGATGATCTTACCTGTGCAGTGCCTTGAGCCATTTAGTATAATACTCTGCTCATATGCCTATGTTTCACACAAATGTTAGTATATCAGATCTGACCCTTCCATGGATTTTTCTGCCTTCCCAGCACACTGAGATGCATGTAAAACAGTAACTATCCACAGAGTTTAGTTGCGCACTTCATGCTGCCCTTTGAGAAAGATAAATTAGTTTCTGCAGCTTGTGCTGTGCTAGGCAGCTGGTTCAATTCCGATCTGAGTTACAACCCCATGAAATAGGCTGCCTCACCCTGCAGAAAATTAGCACTAATGAGACCACAAATACAAGATCCTGCTCCTAAGATTGACTACCCTTTGTCTTGCATGTGCCTGAAGCTGTGACTGCAGGCTCTCTGTGTTTCTACAGATGTAGAAGCTGTTGTCTTGAATAAGATAGAATATTATTCTGGTATTGTGAGGAATTAATTCTGATTATACCAAAGTCAAGGCTCAGAAGGAACTAGGCATCCCTCCTTTGCACAAGGACAAGGTACTGTTTTGTATGTGAGACAGCACACACACATTTTCAAATTTATAATTTTTATTTTATAAATATTGATATATGTAATATAATCACAAATTCATTTGTGCTACTCAAAGCTCTGAAGCAGCAACTTACCTCTGTGACAGCTTGCTGTCAGCTAGCAAAATGAATGCAGTGAGCTGGTGCTAGCATAAGTTGTGATTTTTGCCTTGAGTTTTGTGTAGGCAGTACGCTATGAAGCTGTTACTGTCCATAAAGTATGGACTTGTGTGAGTTTGCTGAGGGATGGAGATCTCTCCATCAAGCAACACACAGCTGTCCATACTAAAATCACTTTTAATGTGTGCAAGTGACTCACGTACAGCCCTCAGTGCTGCAAAGCAGCTGCTCTAAGCACAGAAGGTCTTTCCCATCTGTGTGGGATTGCAGAGTACACAGGTAGTGGTCTCAAACTTTCAGACTTTCACCTCCAATTAAGCTTATTGTTATGCATACATTTTTGCTGGAGTAGGGTAAAGCCCATACCTTTCCCCAGCTTCTGTGCTTTCTGTGACACCAGGTTGTACACTACTTGCTAGACTATGCACAGAATTACATTTACTCTGATTTGCTAATTTTTTTTCCTTACCTCAATTGTAGTCTTGCTGCAAGCAAATATAAAGTCTCTTGTGTAGCAGAATATTTAAAAAATCTTCAGCTGTGTAACAGAATATTAAAAAAACTTCTATCTGTTGCAAAAAGTTATACTGTGCAAGAAATTATTCCATGGTGAGGATGAGTATTTCTGAGAACTAACTTTTAATAATGTTGTTTTTGCTTTCTAGGTATATGCCAGTTGGTATCATCTTTTTAATTGCTGGGAAGATAATAGAGGTTGAAAACTGGGAAATCTTTCGTAAACTGGGTCTCTATATGGCTACAGTACTAAGTGGGTAGGTTATTGCTTAAAGATGAAACTAAACAAGTACAGTTTTAAGAGCTCGATTATCCACAACACCCATCCTCTTCAAGGTCAGAGGTAAAGATTCTTGCCAGTGAAAATTATGTGAGGATGTTTAGAATGCATATTTTGCTGAGGGCATGGGATTTTTTAATACTCACTGCCATGTGTTCTTAAAAAAAACAACCAAACAAACAAAAACCCCAAACAAACAAACCAACTGAAAAAAACAAAGACCATTCTTGTATTCATTGTTTCCTCTGCTCAGCTTGGTGTTCAAACGGGTCTATAATGACTGTATTTTTGACTGTAGTAACACTTCTGTTAGATACTAGAAGTTGAGAAAAGGTGAGATGCTTAATTACAGCTACTGGGGGGTTCTAGCCTACGTAAAATACACAAATATTGAGATTAGGTTGGGAATGCCTGTAGGCCTCAGACATGCCAGCACAGACCCAGCTCCACTGCCCAGTGCAAATCCGTAGTAAGTGTAGCATGCAATAGATTATGCTAGGAAACTGATCCCTTCCCACCTCAATGCAGAGCAGACAGCTGATTCTGGGAGAAGCCCTGTGGATTAGTTTCACAGAATCACAGAATGTTAGTGATGCAGTTTTCGATCGAATATGATAAAATATTAATATGATTTATTAAATGTCAAATATTATTTTTCTGAGCCAATTTGATCCAGGTTCATTTGCCTGGTCAATGATAGGTTAATTACACACAAAAGGATGCTAATAAACAGTGGAATAATGGTCTAGGAAAATCAGAACTTGGAATACAGAAGAACAAACTAAAAAATTCCTGTAAGTGCAAAACAAACAGCAATGCTGCCCCGGGTGGCGAGAGGGACCTCCTCGGGTTCACAGCAGAGCTAACCAACAGATAAACAAGCTATAACCCTTAGAAATAACCAGGCACATTGGCGTAAGCTACTCACAAACCACCAAGCTGTTAACCACCGCAACCTTTGCTGAACGAAGTGATGCTCTGAGTTCATATTTGTAATCCAAAAGGCAGGAATAATCCAAAGGGTAGTATCCAAAATTAGAGGAAGTGAGAGAGATGGAGAGAAGCTGCTGTGCTGGAGATCTAAACACTATGCTGCCAGGATGAAAGAAGCTAATTGCCCTGAAGACAGGAGCAAGTAGGTGTTTGTCACTGCCTTGAATCCCATTAATGAATAGGGGGGAAGAAGACAGGAGGGAGAAGAGAGAGAAAAGATAAGACGTGGCCTCTGAAATCTTCCCCTATAAATTCCATTTTTGAAAGCTGAATGGCCCAATGACACATTAGCTATTCAAATCCTGCCAATCAGTTCAAAATGTTGTCTGGCAGGCAAAAATGCACACACCTTCTCAAATATCTTCTGACACGTGCAGTTGCCTCTCTGAAACGTGAAGCTCGGGGTCCAGCTTCCATCCCCTCCAGGCAGCCTATTGGCTCCTTGACCTCAAACCTGGACCCTGCAGCAGGGAGGGAGGAGAAAGGGCAGTGGCCAAACAGGTTTAGCTGGCCTGTTAATGCCTCTTCCAGGACAGTTAGGGATTGGAAAGGACCTTGAAAGATCATCCATTGCACATTACCTGCCAGAGCAGGATCACCTAGAGCAGGTCACACAGGAACGCAACCAGGCGGGTTTTGAATATCTCCACAGAGGGAGAATCCACAACCTCCCTGCGCAGCCTGTTCCAGTGTTCCATTTACTCTCATAGTGAAAAACATTTTCCTCGTGTTTACATGGAACTTCCTATGCCTCAACTTCCATCCCTTGCCCCTTGTCCTGTCACTGGGCATCTCTGAGAAGAGCCTCACTCCATCCTCTTGGAACTTGCCTTTTACGTATTTATAAACATTAATGAGGTTGCCCCAGCTCCCTCAGTCTCTCCTTGTAAGGAAGATATTCCACTCCCTTAATCATTTTTGTGGCTCTGGGCTGGACTCTTTCAAGCAGTTCCCTGTCTATCTTGAACTGAGGGGCCCCAAACTGGACACAGTATTCCAGATGTGGCCTCACCAGGGCAGAGCAGAGGAGGAGGAGAACCTCTCTCAGCCTACTAACCACACCCCTTCTAATGCACCCCAGAATGGCATTGGCATTCTTGGCCACAAAAGCACACTGCTGGCTCATGGTCAACCTTCCATCCACCAGGACCCCCAGGTCTTTTTCCCCTATACTGCTCTCCAGCAGGTCAGTCCCCAATCTATACTGATACATGGGGTTGTTTGTTACTCCTTCAAGATAAATGTGGCTGTCAAAGCTGCAAAAGCAGCAGTTGCTGCCTGAAAAACTTAAGACAACAAAATGAAATGTGTTTGCTATTCTTTTAATAGACCCTTGGTTCTGTATAAGTTCTGTATAAGCCAGGTGGAGGAGGTTACACCTGCACAATGTGGAACCTCGCAGGCATGGAGCCTTAGAAGGGTCAACTTAACTGCTCTAAATGACACAGATTATAATACTAGATCATGATATATCTCTGATGGCTACTCTACAAAGAACCCTTTTGACAGATAAATGGATATTACAGTCCCAAGAAGTTAAATGCATTTAAATTTATATTTCGAGTTCAGTGAAGCTTAACTTCTAGGCTGTTTCAGTTTATTGTCTTAGCATCCACTCCTATAATTCATTCAATATACTAAGGAGTTATTTGTGTTTTGTCTAGAGGCTATATCCAAAGCTGTTCAAAAGCTTCCTTCCCCCCATTTCATGCATATGCATGCTATTCAAACATCATTTACACTTTCTGACAACCAAGCACAGAGAAGACTAATATGTTAGTCTTAAATGCAAATTTCTCTGTAAATAGTCAGGAAGGATCTCTTTCTTTGCATTAATCTTTGCTATGTAATCATATTTATTTCCAAGTTGTTCTATTTTATGCATAACCCAGTATGTTTGGACAAGCTGTTCAAAAATAATTTTAAATATAATGACTTTCCAAATACAAATTGCAGCTCCAGAAATAGGACTGAATCATGAATTCTCCAAAATGTTACAGAGATGAGTGCGAGTTTTGTTTGTCTAATACATAATGCATTTTTTGGTGAATTTCCATATAGACCTGGAAAAGAAATAAAATATGTAAAGGATGCAACAGTGACATTTCTCCAGAGACTATAAATCAAGGCACTGAGATTTTTCATGTAAATTATAGTTAGGTAGAAGTCATATATAGAATGACAGTGTATCACTTCTGCAGGTTTTCTATGTCATTCACTCCAATTAACTCAGGGAAGGAATATGTTGGATGGACGATTATGACCCTTTGACTTCAGTCTTAGAAGAGATAACAAGTTTTACAGGTTTAGGGCATATCTTACTAAAGATATGTGTGAAGACTCAGTGCCATCTCCAGAATACTTTGATTGCCATATAGACTCCAAATTGGCTGGTAACCATTGGCTTAACAGGCACAACAATTTTAGCTGGTTCCCAGGTGCCATCTAAAAGATTATATATACTAAGGATGCCCATCTGTACATCAAGAAGAGATGCAGTGAAAAGTTGCTTATTTTACATTTTCCAGCCTGCCTGCAAGAACACCCTTTTTCCTACCTCTCAGCAAACAGAAGAAATTGTAGTTATGGTTTCTTAAACACTGCTGCTCAGTCTTTTTTGTTTTCATCCTTACTTGCCTGACTTTGTCTGTTTGCAGCATGTTCTATTCATCAGCATCTTCTCTAGAAGTCTGTCATCCTCCCTTTAAGCTTGATCCTGAAAATTTGAGTTGTCCTAAACATATTTCTTTTATTCCTTATCAAGAAAAGTATGCAAAAGCATGAGGTCTGGTGTGTCTTATCCACCTCTTCCTCTCCCTCTCCAGCTTGTCTTCTATCTCACCTTCTTCCCAGCTCTTTTGTTCATGACATTTCCCACTCTCAGCCCTCACCCACCATTGTCTGTAACACATCTCGGTTATTATGTCTCATTCAGGTCACCATTAGGGAGCATACTTGCCCTGGTGCCTCTGGTCTAATTGGCTACTAAACATCTTCAGACTCCCGCTTTTAGTGGTTGCAGTGTCAGGCATATTAGGAGTGCCAGAGGAGGAATATCAAAGTAGGAGGCATAGTGCAAGTGCTTGAGATGAAGTTTTTAAAAAAAATAAACAAAAGGGAAGCTGTAGCAAGCAAACTCTCTCTTGCCACCACCCTTTCTATCTACCAAAAGCAGTAAGGCAGCTGCATCTCTGAATGCTATAAGGAATGCCAGTTTGGGATTCCAAGGGACAAAAATCTTTAAAATGGAATGCTATTAGAATTTATCTTTTCAGTTGCTGATTATGATTTTTGGTACAAAGATTTCTGCTGTGTGATGTGGATTGCATCCCACATGAAAATAAATATTGCTTCAGATTTCTTTAAGGAAAACCAGTAGTGGCAATCAGTATTAGAAAAGCAGATGTGCATAAATATTGCCCTAGTAATAAATATTGCCCTAGTAAGGCCACATCTGAACTACTGTGTTCATTTTTGGGCTCTTCAGTTCAAGAGAGACAAGGAACTACCGGAGAGAGTCCAGTGCAGTGCTACAAAGGTGATTAGGGGATTGGAGCATCTCTCTTACAAGGAAAGACTGAGAGGCCTGGGTCTCTTCTGCCTAGAGAAGGACTGAGAGATCTTACCAATGTTTATAAATTGGGCAAGTGTCAAGAGGATGGGGCTAGATTCTTTTTAGTGGTGCCCAGTGACAGGACAAGGAGCAGTGGGCACAAACTGGAACACAGAAAATTCCATCAGAATCACAGAATTATTGAGGCTGGAATAGATCTTTGAGATCATGAAGTCCAGCCTATGGCCTAACACCACCACATTGACTAGACCGTATCATTAGGTGCCACACCCAGTCTTTCCTTAAACACCTCCATGGATAGAAACTCCACCACCTCCCTGGAGGTGTCTAATTACCTTTTCCATGAGGAATTTCTTCCTAACATCCTACCTAAACCTCCCCTGGCACAACTTCAGGCCATGCCTTCTGGACTTCTCACAAGTTGCCTGGGAGAAAAGCCCAACCCCCACCATACTACAACTTCTCTTCAGGTGGTGATAAGGTCCCCCTGAATCTCCTCTTCTCCAGGCTAAACAGCCCCAGCTCCCTGAACATCTTCCCAGTATTCAAGGTGAGGCCTCACCAGTGCTGAGTACAGGGGCAGAATTACATCCCTAGTTCTACTGGCCACACTATTCCTGATACAAGCCAAGATGCCATTTGTCTTCTTGGCTGCCTGGGCACACTGCTGGTTCATGTTCAGCTGTTGTCAACCAGCAGTCCCAGGTCCCTCTCTGACATGAGGAAAATCTTCTTAGAGTGTGACAGAGCACTGGAACCGGCTGCCCAGAGCGGTTTTGGAGTCTGGACACATTCATGTACGGCCCACTCTAGTTGGAATTGCTTTAGCAAGGATGTGGGACTAGATGACCTTCCAGCCCCTACCGTTCTGTGATTCTAGATATAGGCATACTTAAAATGTTTAGTCCCATCAAACATATTTTTTTAAACACCCAGCAACACCCACACCACTTTATATTTGTTCCTGTATGTTCTGCAGAATTCATTTTAATCTTAGGCACTGTTGTGTGAATTGTTAGGTTTCTTTCTAGAGTTCTAAAAATTGTAGCAACACAAGTTGCATGCTGTTATATATATTCCACTGAATTTATCATGTGTTCACACAGAATGAAAACTTTAATGTCCGTTCTTTTTAAAAAGATAATTTTTCAAAGAAAAAATTAGTGAGGTTTTGTGGGTGATTTTTGGTGCTCTTCTGGATTTCTGTGTTGTTGGTACTCCTCTCTTAATTACCTATTTTTAGCAGAACAAACAGTACCATGGTTTATTGCTATTGTTATCAGCTATTCTAAAATCATAAAGTAATATTGCAACACAGTAACAATCAGAAGAACATCTTGTGAAGAAAGAACGAAAATCCCAGGGTCATACATGACACGAGTTCTGGACTTTGTATTTTGAGGCTATAGTAATTTATTTTCATGATAGACTGATATTGCTACAATTGCTTGAGACCTTGGAACATAGGAACTATTTCACAGACCCTTCACATACATTTGATTTCAAACATAATCAAGCAGGCTGTTTACCTCTTATCTCAATGCCCACAAAGTTCTGTGTTCATATGCTTTCAGGATTAATGCACAATGTTCAAAATTACTGCTTAAATGGAGGGATTAATTTGTTCCTGAGACCCACCCAAATATCCAGGCAAATACACCCAAGCACCTAAAGTCAGGAGAACCACTTGATCTTTTGCAAATCAGTGCCTAATTTTATAAATCAATTTTCAAAACACATTATTTCAGCATCCTGCAGCATTAAAGTGGTAACACTATAGATACATATATTTAAAAAAAATATATATATATAATATTTGTACAGTCTGAAATACTTCAGTACATTTTAATTGTATACCTAAGCATACAGTTTTCCATGGACTAAGCATGGGTTGTTTTATAGGATCCAGTGTAAAGTTTCTGCAGAAAGATATGAACTTCATCTGTCCCTGACTAGGAGCCATAGTTACCTTTAACTCGAAAACATGTTAAATATACAGGCAGATAAACTTAGGAAAACAGTTTGGTTTGGTTTTCTCACTTGTCTGTATACTGCATTGTAAGATTTGGCAGGAGAGTAGAGCATTTTAGCACTATTTCAAATCACCCTGTGCATATTAGTTTAAATGCTATATACTACTACATTTTTCTTGTCTTCACCAGTTCAGCATTATCTTCACCGTATTAGTTAATTTATGTGCTATTTTGGTGTGACCGGTTGATGCTATGCCTTTAAGAAAGAGACAGTTGCTGAACACTCTGGCTGAATGTTTTTGATATTTGAACAAAAACAAGATAGTCTAAACTAATTTCATTGGTGCTTGTGGGGTGCAGTTTGGAGTTTGGGTTCTGTTAGTTCAGTCTGTGTCTGGTCTGGGTTCAGGCTGGGTGCAGTCTGTGCTTTCTCTTTTTCTGAAGCAGGAACGGCCTTGAGTTAACAGCTAACCAGATAAGAGAACTAATTTTGCATGTGCTTTTTAGCTAACAGAATTTTTTTCCTTAATTGCCTTTCTCTCTCTCTCTAACCCTTTTTGGGAAAAAGGGAGGTGGGGAGGAGAGAGGGGGTTCAGGGAACCCCCTGGCCGGCTGGAGGGAAAAGGTTTTCTGCATTGTGTTCATTGTTGTATTTTCCTGTATATTGTAAATATTGTATATTTGTGTATATATTCATTGCATTCCATTTATGCTTGTAAATATAGCTTTCATCTGCTTTTCCGACTGAGCTAGCTGTGGTTTCTTTCCCTGTGTGTGGGGAGGGAACTTTCTCACCCCACCACATATTTTGGAAAGAGAGAGAATTCATAAGCTCTTTCTTCCTTCCCAAAGAAAGTGTAGAACAGCATCAGTCTGCATTTTTTTCAAGATATTATACTCTATACATTTGGAACATAGGTGTCACTAGGGTCACCTTTAGTGGTTCTTAAGTATACTTAAGGACAGAATGAGATACCTGTATCTCTACTATTCTTGCTAAAGCAAGGCAATGAGATGGTTCAGTTGTTTAACTGGTGTATTTTGTTTTGCAGACTTGCAATCCATTCCACTATAATTCTGCCTCTGATCTACTTAATAATAGTAAGGAAAAATCCTTTTCGGTTTGCCATGGGTATGGCTCAGGCACTTCTGACAGCCCTCATGATTTCTTCCAGGTAAACAAACACCTATTTTCAGCAATGTTCTTAGTAGTAATTGCATTGCTTGTGTTCTGATTTTAATACTACTCTGTTACATACCTTGGTTGCACCTGGATAATTTTCCGTTCCCTAGAGGTTGAACTGTTATTTCTATCATTATTTCTGTAATGCCCAAAGGAGCACTATTGGCCTTACACCAGTCTCCCCTGCCCTGAGGAGGCAGTGCTTTGCCATTCAGTTCATTGGTCACAGACTTTCCAGAGTTTAAGCCATTGCACAGTTTCCGTGCCTACATACATCATGGTGATTTTAGCACGTAATTTTGAGAACAGCTAAGACTTTGTTATTCCCACAAATTAGAAGAAATAGCAAAAAATACTTTGCTTTTTCAGAGTTCAGCCTTCCTACTTGCCCTGGATCTGCATTTAAGTCTTAGAGCAGATCAGGCTCTGAAGAAAAGATTCGGGAAATGATGTGCTGTTGCCTGCTCTTACTTTATATATTTATCTGTGTGCCAGTTCAGCAACTTTGCCTGTCACATTCCGCTGTGCAGAAGAAAAGAATTTAATCGACAAAAGAATTACCAGGTTCGTTCTTCCAGTTGGAGCTACCATCAACATGGACGGCACAGCTCTTTATGAAGCAGTAGCCGCTGTATTTATCGCACAGCTGAATGACTTAGAACTGGATATTGGCCAAATAGTTACTATTAGGTAAGTTACTATTAGGTAGTAGTTTAGTAGTTACTAATAGGTAAGACTAAAGCCATCACACATTTTGTTGGAGGTGGGTTTTTAAATGAATGGATACCCCATGGTAGCCCATCCTACCTCCTCACTTCTCAGTCTAAAGCCATGCCTGTGCAAGCTGGTGAGGAGGTGGGAAGGGCCAGGACATGCAGCTTGTATACAGCATCATTCTAGAAATTGCCATTATTCTTCTGCTGCAAGCACTTGCAAACCCAAGTCAGCCTCTACCTCTAGTCTGCCCAGTTTGTTTGTTTGTCTGCCATGTAACCATTACAGTATCTGTACATGACTTGTGTGAAATAGGCCTATCTGAACCAGAAAAATAGACTTTCTGTGAAGAGACTATATTCTGAATGCCTTTTCTGGGTTTCATTTGGGATTTAGTGTCACAGCTACAGCAGCCAGCATTGGGGCTGCAGGTGTGCCCCAAGCCGGACTTGTCACCATGGTGATTGTACTGAGTGCTGTTGGCCTACCCGCTGAAGATGTTACCCTGATCATTGCAGTTGACTGGCTTCTGTAAGTTTAAGACACTTGATATTTAATTCTTTTTCCCTTTGTTTCAATGTTTATATGTAAGACAAGTGGGAACATGTAGGTCTGAGAAAGCAAGCAACAAGGTCATTTAGGACTGTTACAGGAACTGGACAAAGAATCTTCTTATGGTTAGGCTTGTTCAACATAGAGTTCAATGCAATAGTGGCTTTAATTCTGAAAGAAGTTCTACTACATGGGATGGCAGTGAATAACCTCACAATTAGAGGCATTGCCAACCTTAAAATAGTGGTCACAGCATCAATAAATCATGAGCATAATACTCAGGAAAGACAAATGTAACAGTACCAAGGAGTGGCCATATTATGCCAAATTATACACCATTTGTAAAAGCCAAACACAGCCACCATCAGAACCTATCAACTGATTTCCACAGAGTGCATAAAAGCTTTCATACGTGGCTAAAGGAGGTAGAACAAACAGGAACTAAGCAGTGTTGGTCCTGTAGTTCATGTGTACACACATGGTGGGCTGTACATGTTATCTGTGCTGACAACATTACCTTGCTAGGGCTGTACCTTGCTAGGGCTGTTCTTCACTGAAAGTTTTTTTGGGCCCCAGCCCCTTGATCAACAAGTACACACAAGCAAACTCAGAAAGTCTTATGCCTTATCCCAGTTGTCTCACCTTCAGAGCACTTTGAAACTACTTAGTGCCATTAAGCAGCCCTTTCACCAGAAATCTTTTCTCTTCAGCTTGCACCAAGACATTTCTCTGCTACTTTTGCAAAAGCCCAGAAAATCACAAAGTGTGTTCTGAAGTTCAGAAGAACATCAACATTCACCGTTGTCCCATGATTCACTGGGAAAGAGTAACTGGATTCACAAGGAGTATAGTTTGAAATACAGCTTTTTTGTCTCCTAAACTGTGCAAGCTTTGGTGTTGAGACCAAGGCCCTGTTCACATGCAGTAACTCAGTGTGGATGATATTTCATTGGTATCAATGCAGAGGTCTTAATAATTTCATAGTCTCTGCATGTTCTTAGGTTTATCTCTATGCTCAAGGTAAATGCATTCCTGTTCTTTCCTCTCCCTTTCCAATAATTTTCTTGAAGGGTTTCTGGCAACGGCCTATTTGTTTCACAGGTAATTTATTTTCTTATATAATTCAATTCTGTAAGCTGCAGAGGGAAATGCCAGCCTCCAGAAAACACGGGCTGGTGCATGGAACCAAGAATCAACTCAATTTCTTTACAAGCAAAATTGCTCCAAACGGAACATCTTTAGCCACAAGTATTTTCTCCCCATCAACTGTTTGCAAAAGGGTTTATTTGCTATTCTCCACAATAATTTTGTTTCCTCCAGCTCTCTTTTACCAATGGCTATTTAGTTTTGCTAAGGATGATGAAGATCAGTACAAACCACTGTTTAAGAGCAGTTATCTACAGAAGTGTGTAGGAATAGAACAGACATTCTGGTTCTTTTCCCAAAGTAGTCACCTGGTCTCCTGAAAATTGCAGCTCACAAAGTCTCCTGAACTAGAGGTGGGGATTTTTTTAGCAGTTCTCAGTAGATTTTGCCTTCCTTCATGAATGCCTCATTGCTTTTAGGACCCATATCAATGTTCAAATTTCCACAAATCCTGTGGTGAGGAATTCCACAACATAACAGTGTGTTAGAGATGTATTTCATTTTGTTTGAAGCTATGTCCTACTAAATTTATTTGATGCTTTCTAATTCTTTTGTGGGATTGAAAGAGAGAGAAAGAGAAGTAATTCCCTGTTTCTTATAGCAATCGTAATTGTGCAGATTTGGTCTCCTTTCCACTTTGAAAGTGCAGAATTCTCGTGATTCTTGGTCAGAGTATGAATACATGGAAGCTACCTGTTCCACTGTGAAGCATACAAAGATTTCAAGCGGTTTCAGATTATGAGATATTTTTCAGATAAACTGTCTTCCTAAGATTAAAGATTAATTTCATGTACCAGGCTCACTGCCAGTGCATTTTGCACCTCACTAGATGGAATGCCATCATGATGCCATGTAGATCATTAACACTTTCGCCTTTTGTACTTGTTGCCTAAATTGTGTTATTTTGCAATCTGCTGGTAGTGGCTCATTAACAGTCCTCAGTTAATTCTGAAACTTACCAAGGTTTTATTACATAGGTTTGAGGAATACTTCCGTGATTTTAATGAAGAACAGAAAATTTTTGAGAAGCATTTTGAAAGATTTGGTTCTGGTGCTGTTGATTTCCTCACTTGTCACACTTACCGCCAGAATTTTACTGTAACCTTCTTTCTTTCTTTCCCTGCCATACATTTCCTTTCTATGTGGAGAACACATGGACACTTTTTGGAGTTTGTCACTTTTTTTGAAGCTCAGCAGCTGTAGTAGAAGAACAGGAGTAGGAGACATTCTGATTGATTTCACTACTGTTTCTGCAGTCCCTCCTGTTTGCGAATATATCCAGCTCAACACTTCTGCACAGGCAGAGCAACTCAGTCTGCCACAAAGCCCTTGCAATGCTGTGTAGCTGAAAAGAAAAACAGAGGGATGTGTAATTTTCCACTGTCCCTGCCTTACGTCCATACCAATTTTCAGACTTCACTATACTGCATGAGCTTATTGCTTCTCTGTCCAGTAGTGGCAGATTTTTAAGGCCTGGGAGTCACATTTCTGTTGGAGAAAAATCAGCAGTACACAAGTATGATAATCCTTTAACTGACCTGCTTACTACAGCTTTGTGCCTCAATCCTTTGACAGTGAGAAGCTAACAGAAGATAACTTTTCCCATTTCCAGGATTTGGACTGATAATGGGCTAGGTACTCTGTGCCCCACAGTCTCTTCTCCCAACATAAACAATCCCATCACAAGGAGAACCAAATGCCTAGCATACCTCAGGGTCTGAGAAGTGACTCTGTCTAACGGTCTGCAAGGCTGTACACAGCAGTGATTGCTGCTCTAACAGACTGGGGACAGGACTTGCAGTTTTGTACTCAGTGTACAAATAATTTGTCATGAAAGTGACACCAGGTTTCCTCAAATACCTGTGGGGGGAATTCTGTTTCCTGTTCTATGGTTTCTTTCTTTCTTTTTTTTTTCCTTTTTTTTTTACCTTCTAACAGCAGAATTGCTCTTAATCTGCACTGGTCTTTGGCGGCGGAGGGGGGGGGGGGGAAGAGAGAGAGAGTGCCCTGCATTTGCCACAGTAGCTTTCATTTACTGAAAGGACTTTATAAGAGTAGCATAGAGAATGGTTTGTCTGACTGCATTTTCATTCCCTAGGGATCGATTCAGAACAATGGTGAATGTCTTGGGAGATGCCTTTGGTACTGGAATAGTGGAGAAGCTCTCTAAAAAGGAGCTGGAACAGATGGATGTCACCTCTGAAGTCAACATAGTCAATCCTTTTGCCTTGGAAACAATACTTGATAATGACGAAACAGAGACCAAGAAATCATACATCAACGGAGGCTTTGCAGTAGATAAGTCTGACACCATATCCTTCACGCAGACTTCTCAGTTCTAAAGCCTGTAGCTTTCAGGTAAAACAGGAGTACAATGGGTATGGCTATATGCAATATTTCTTAAAGCTTAGAGGATAATTGAGAATTAATTACATCTCACATGTATTTGATTTACTTACACAGACTCTGATTCTCCTTACCAGTTCTGCCCCCTTCTTATCACCTCTACCAACAATTTGAACTCACCACTTCCAGTCCTTGCTGATAGGTTGAAGAAAAACACAGGTTTATAACACTTTGGGTCTTTGGGTTTTGGGGTTGGTTGGTTGATTGTTTTTAAGGTTGTGAAATGCCTCTTTGGTGTTTGGAATCAGCTTGCTCATGAATGGGTATCTCAGCTGGGACAGCCAAATGTCTCTTACTCAGGAGTAGCCCAGAATTTCATATCTTACCCACCTTACAAAGCACCTGTATGAAATCCCTTGTAACATCCTTGCCTTCTAAACAGATTGCACTGTACTTGACACCTACTGTAACTTGATCATGTGCCAAAATACTCATTTCTGCAGCTAAGGGGATACCACTTGGGTGATTCAGGAAGGAACAGACCAGGAAGGCCTTGTAATAAATATTTTACTGTGAACAAGGTCCTTTTTTTTTTTTTTTTTAATTGTGAAATAATTTGGAATGGAAGAATTCCCACTGTTTATGTAGCTAGGTTTCCCCATGCCTTTCATGTGAATGCCAGCTGCTGAGTGTGACCTTTGGATGTAAAATAAATTGCTGTGGTTTTGCTCTTCCGGCATTTGAAGAGTTTTGGTAAAGTGACACTTCACTGATCTAGGTCCACATTATTGTCCTCTTAGCACAAATAAGTTCATTTGCTCTTGCTCAACTTTGACTCTAAACAAATATTAATCAGCCCAAAGGGAAGGAGAGATCACAAAGATAAAAATAGATCACACAATGACATGTATTGCAAATTCTAAACCTTTCTTCCTTGGAGTGAAAACAAGTCTGATAGCAAGAATATGGGAGGCAGAGCTTTCTCTAGAAAGAAGCCACTGTCACTAAGCTTTTTACACAGTCTGGTTGGGTTTTGCCCCTTTGATTATTTTGCCAGTTGAACATGGAAATTTGTGGCTGCAATATTACTACAGTGCCAGCATATCAGCTAAATGGTATCTTATAAAGCATTTCTGGACCCAGGAAATCATGTTTTCAGGTAGCTTGCTATAGGACAAGAAACACCAAGAACTTCCTCATGAGAAATCTCCATTTTCTAAAACATTTTATACAAGACTTCCATGGTGCAAAAATCACTCTCTCAAGGGAGGAGTTGCTGTAAGATTTTTTTTTTTGCCTTGCACATTAAAATCATTAACCATTTTATATGTAAAGTAAACTGAAATTCATATATAGTTCTTTTTTTGTAAATAAGCTTGTGGTAAAACTAAAATTGCACTTACATACTAACAAAAACCCCTTCAAGTTCTGCAGTGTTGCATACTCGATTTAATCCTACATTTTATATTAATCCAGAAGTGTGCCAAAGAGAACTGATTAAGAAGAAAACATTTACTGTTGGTTTTGATAAATTGCACCTTAAATCAACAAGTCAATGAGACATAATACTGTATTTGAATTAAATATTGTAAACTATATGTGTTATCTAGGTATTGGTATGTTTGTACAAAACAAATAAATTGTACAGAGTGAGTAAATCAACCTTTTACCTGTGCGGAAATAGTACAAGGCAGTCTTTATTTGTATGGCTGTGCTTATGGGAGAAGAAAACACCCACCAGTTTGCACAATTAGTCTATAATCTATGCTTTGTCTTTTCTTTGCTTTTTGAAGTTAGCATTTTATGATCACTACACTATGTAGTCACTCTGTTATGATGTACTGTGAATAGTGTTCCTAATGTGTTCTAAATAAACAGTTTCTCTCTTTACTCCTGTTTCAGCCTAACGTGCTCTCCTCACGGCACAATACTGAGTTCTTTTAGCTATAGCAAGAAAAAGAAAAGCAATTTAATTTAAGATTTATGTTATATTCACTGGTGACTCAGCTGTAGCTCTAGAAAGAATTACTCTCCTCTTCCAATAAAATAAATGCTGAAGTGTACAATGCTGAGATTGCAAGAAAGCCCTCTAAACTACAGATGATCTGAACTGAGTGGTACACTATTAAATGCAGGCTAGGCAAGGGATTATTTGTGTATGACTTCGTTATTTAAATGTATCAGATTCAACTAAGCAGGGGTTAATGATGCTGTTTTGCCCTTTGCTCATCACCAAGAGACCAAACCATATACTGAAGATACTGTTAACTCTAAGGATGCTTTTACTGAACAATATTCTGAGTATGTGTCTTCTGTATATGTGGAAACTGGCTGCATGAGCAATGAATTCTTGTCAGAGCCACTGCCTGGAGCATCACAAGTATGTGGGCAGGGACTGGCAGCAGACTAGGTGGAAGGACCTTGACCAGTGGAGAATCTGAGGCAGGGACATCTGCCAAGAGGCTTTCCAAGGCCTGCCTTCCAGCCAGGACCTCGGTATCAAACAGCTCTCCCCTCTCTTTGCTCACATGGCATGAGGACAGGGCCCAGCAGGGCTCCATCTTTATGCTCAGGTAGGTGCTCATGACCTGGCAGGGCCCTGCAAGCTGGCTCATCCCAGAGAAGCTATTGGGTGCATGTGGGTTTTGGGAAAGGTGGAGGCATGTAGCAGCACTTTGCCACACTCCTTTGACCACTTTGGTGGCTGAGACACCCCCAGGATGATGTGGAGCCAAAGGGGCTGAGTGGGCCAACACCTGTCACAGCCATGTCCTAGGGGCATGCCTTAAACATACTGGTTTGCACAGCCAGTAAGCAGCGGCAAGGCCTGTGAGGGCAGGGTCTTCTTGCAGCACCTTCCCTGCTCCAGCTCAGGAGAAAAGGTGCATGTATATACAAAAGTCATGCCACAATCATGGCTTCGAGGGAAATGAGACAACCTGAAGAGCCTCTACACCCTCAGACCTGTTTAAAGGACCTTCCAAGCCCTCAGGTCCATTTTGGGACCATTCCACAGCATGGTAAGTACACATGCCCAGCAAACTCCACCCTGAGGGGGAGGACCCTAAGGAACAAAGACTGTAAGAGGCTCAAAGGCAGACAGATAAAAATTGGTGCCCTGACATCGCAGCTTTGAGAACACATTGTGCAATGCTGGAGCCTGGCATGGTAATAATCTTGCTCTCATTTTTGTTATTCTTGTCTTTTGTTCCTTCCTATGCTCTTTATTAATTTCTTGACAAGGACACCTGTTTCACTGCATTGCCATTGCCATTTGCATTTAATACCAAGTTTGACTGAGTTCAGTAGTTGCTTGGTGCTGGATTCACCTTTGTTTGTCTTCAGGGGATCTCAGTGCCTGGTGTGGCTCGCTCCCCATGCCCAGAGTTTGAGACTTGGGTTGCATTATCTTAAATTAGTGTAGTCAGCAGGATCCCCAGTTTCAGAACAAAACTGACTGCTAAAAAAAGAAACCTGTCTTGTTCAACACCTTTGTGGGTGACATGGACAGTGGCATCGAGGGCACCCTCAGCAAGTTTGCTGATGACACCAAGCTGTGTGGTGCAGCAGACATGCTGGAGGGAAGGGATGCCATCCAGAGGGACCTGGGCAGGCTGGAGAGCTGGGCACAGGCCAACCTCATGAGGTTCAACAAGACCAAGTGCAGGGTCCTGCATCTGGGTTGAGGCAATCCCAGGCACAAATCCAGGCTGGGCAGGGACTGGCTGGAGAGCAGCCCTGGGGAGAGAGACTTGGGGGTGCTGGTGGACGAGAAGCTCAACATGAGCTCTCAATGTGCACTTGCAGCCCGGAAAGCCAATCAGATCCTGGGCTGCATCAGGAGAAGTGTGGCCAGCAGGTCGAGGGAGGTGATTCTCCCCCTCTACTCAGCTCTGGTGAGACCCCACCTGGAGTACTGCCTCCAGTTCTGGAGCCCCTATTACAAAAGGGATCCGGAGGTGCTGGAAGGTGTCCAGAGAAGGGCCGCGAGGATGATCAGAGGGCTGGAGCACCTCTCCTATGAGGACAGACTGAAGGAGTTGGGGCTGTTCAGTCTGGAGAAGAGAAGGCTCCGAGGTGACCTCATTGTGGCCTTCCAGTATCTGAAGGGGGCCTCCAAGAAGGCTGGGGAGGGACTTCTCAGGCTATCAGGTAGTGATAGGACTAGGAGGAATGGAATGAAGCTGGAGGTGGGGAGATTCAGGCTAGATGTGAGGAGGAAGTTCTTCCCCATGAGAGTGGTGAAGGCCTGGAATGGGTTATCCAGGGAGGTGGTTGAGTCCCCGTCCCTGGAAGTGTTTAAGACCAGGCTGGATGAGGCTCTGGCCAGCCTGATCTAGTGTGGGGTGTCCCTGCCCATGGCAGGGGGGTTGGAACTAGATGATCCTTGTGGTCCCTTCCAACCGTGACTGATACTATGCTACTATAAACCAGGACACTGGCAGAGTTTTCCCCCAGGGTTGACAGGGGAATAGCTCCCAGGACATGAAGACTTTTTTCCCCTCAGGAGGCTAATAACTGGTTTCACACCTTCAAGGGGCTGATAACTGATGGAAATATTAAAATTACCTCCCAAAGAGGAACAGGTTAGTTGTCCCTCTCTTCTAGGCATAACCTGGCTCAAAATAATTAGCACAATCCCAAAAGCTGTGGTAGATTGAGTAATGCTTATCAAAAGAAAGAACATTTAAATGCAGTGAGTGAAAGGCAGTAGTCTGCTGTGTCAGAAGTGGCCCTAGGAGCTGCCCAATAAGAGAACCAGATGAGTTGGCAAGCAGAAAAGGAAGTGATTCAGTCTGTTCCTGCATGGTGTGAAGGCAATGCAAGGACAAATGAAGGCTGAGAGTCTCAAAGAACTGTTTGCAAAACAACAGGAGAATAGCAGGCAGTTATAGAATGGAATGGAATGGAATGGAATGGAATGGAATGGAATGGAATGGAATGGAATGGAATGGAATGGAATGGACCACACCAGACCACACCAGACCAGGTTGAAAGAGACCTTCAAGATCATCGTGTCCAACCTGTCATCCAATACCACCTAATCAACTAAACCATGCAATCAAGCACCCCATCAAGTCTCCTCCTGAACACCTTCAGTGATGGTGACTCCACCACCTCCTCAGGCAGTCCATTCCAATGGGCAATCACTCTCTCGCTGTAGAACTTCCTCCTAACTTCCAGCCTAAACCTCCCCTGGTGCAGCCTGAGACTCTGTCCTCTTGTTCTGGTGCTGGTTGCCTGGGAGAAGAGACCAACCTCTGCCTGGCTACAACCTCCCTTCAGGTAGTTGTAGAGAGCAAGAAGGTCACCCCTGAGTCTCCTCCAGCCTAAGCAACCCCAGCTCCCTCAGCCTCTCCTCATAGGGCTTGTGTTCCAAACCCCTCACCAACTTTGTTGCCCTTCTCTGGACATGCTCCAGCAAGACAACATCCTTCCTAAACTGAGGGGCCCAGAACTGGACACAGGACTCAAGGTGCAGCTTAACCAGTGCAGCATACAGGGGCAGAATGACCTCCCTGCTCCTGCTGGCCACACTGTTCCTGATGCAGGCCAGGATGCCATTGGCCCTCTTGGCTGCCTGGGCACACTGCAGGCTCATGTTCAGCCTACCATCAACCAGTACCCCCAGGTCCCTCTCTGCCTGGCCACTCTGCAGCCACTCTGACTCCAGCCTGTAGCACTGCATGGGGTTGCTGTGGCCAATGTGCAGAACCCGGCACTTGGATGTGTTCAGTCTCATGCCCCTTGGATTCTGCCCATCTGTGCAGCCTGTTGAGGTCCCTCTGCAAAGCTTCTCTACCCTCCAGCAGATCAACTCCTGCCCCCAGCTTCCCTGTGAGATGGGTCAGGGCAATATGCTCCTGTTCCACTCAGGAGAGTCACTGATAACAATTAGCCACCTCTTTCTCTTTTTGGTACTAGTCCTGATGCAGGGTAGGGACTGATTTGCTTTAGGCATTCGCTCAGATGGTTCCTCTTCTGCCTTCTCATTCACATTGTCCTCAACTTGCAGTGCCTCATACTTATTATGCAAGGGCAGTGAGGGAGGTGAAAAGGGCTGGGATGGATTCCCCATGCTTTTCCAAACAGGGACCTGTACCCATTCCCCTGTTTCCTGGGTCAGCTCCCTCAACTAGGGAGGTCTGTAGAGCCTGCTCCCACATGTCTAACTCCCTTTCAGATTCCCTTGTAGTCCTGAGTCTTACTACTTCTTTTAGCTTGGTCACCAAGTTAAGAAGATCATTTACCTGGTCACACCTCACAGAGGTGTTGTCTCCATCACCCTCCATTTCAAGTGCCAGGCACCCTCTGCAGCTAGCAGCCTGGACACCTGCATGTTTGCACATGGGCTCTGCCTGGGTACCCACTGTTTTTCTAGTAGCCTCTGGCCAAGTCATTACCATGGCTGGAACTCCTCAGGCAGGTGAAATTAAGTTTGAGGGGTTTTGTTGTTTGGTTTTAAATCTATATAATCCACCTGACTACTATGTTTTACCCAGGCTACCACAGAGGCTTCTGCACTGTCACCTGACCCAGCACATGCCGCTGGCTGTGATCCAGTCAGACAGCAGCTCTCTTACCACATGGCAGTCACATGGCTTTGTTCTCCCCACATTTAAATCTCCCACAGCTGACATCACCCTCTCAAGCAGGCACACAAGAAGACAACCCTGCTGGTCCTCACTGTCTGTCAAGGTCCTCCTGCCCCCCCCCCCCCCAAAAAAAAAAAAAAAAGAAACTAATATAAAGCACCGCTCAGCTTGAGTATGCCAGTCCCGGTGCCAGTCCTGAGCTGCTCTCTTGCCAAATGGCCAAATATCACCTACAATTATGCTCAGAAACTGAGAAAACAAAGACCCAGCCATGCTTCTGGTGGAGTTGCCTACCCTGGGCACCCTTTGACCTTATACACAGCCATCCCTTCCCCCTTTCCCCCTTAATCTCTATGCATGGGTGACCACCAATGTCCATGGAAAAGACCACAATATTAATATTCCACAGGGTCATAGATTGCATTAGGTTGTAAGGTACCCTCAAAGGTCATCTTGTCCAAACACCCTGCAGTGAGCTGGGACACCTCAAACTAGATCAGGCTGTCCAGGGCCACATTAAGTCTGATCTTGAATGCCTCCAGGGCCAGAGCTTCAGTGAAATACAGGCAATCTGTACCAGTATTTTACCACTCTCATTGTAAGAACTTCTTCATGTGCAACCTAAATCTACACTGCTCCAGTTTAAAACCCCTTGTCCTATCACTAAAAGTCCTTCCAAACAGCCCTTCCCCAGCCTTCCTGTAGGTCCTCTTCAGATATTGAAATGTAGCTACAAGGTCTTCACAGAGTTTTTTCTTCTCCAGGCTAAACAGCCCCAATTCTTCCAGTCTGTCTTCATATGTGAGGTGCCTCAGCTCCCTGGTCATCTTTGTGGCCCTCCTCTAGACCTGCTTCAGCAGATTGATGTCCCTTTTGTGTTGGGGGCTGTCACAGTGGATTTTTCACAGACACCAGTGTGATAATTGAAGACATTATGAATGTATCCAAGGTCCTTATATATGCGCAAAATAGCTGATGTAACATATGGGCAAGGATATAAAACCAGAGATGTGCCAATTATATAATTTTAACAAACACACATTCTTTCACTTATCTACAAGGTCAGGGCAGCAACAGGACAGCTGCCTCCTTTAGACAGATACCAAAAAACTTTAATCCCACAGTTCTGAACTTACAAGCACAACATTTCTTAAAGGGGACTTAGATCCTGCTGGTTCCACAGGAGCCACAGAGCTGGATATAGTACTCCTGGTGAGGTGTCACCAGAGCAGAATAGAGGGGCAGAATCACCCCTCTCGACCTGCTGGCCATACTTTTTTTGATGCAGCCCAAGATGTGATTTGCCTTCTGGGCTGCAAGTGCATGTTGCTGACTCATGCCCAGCTTCTCATCTACCAGTACCCCAAGTCATTTTCTGCAGGTCTGCTCTGATCATCCTCGTGGCCCTTCTCTGGACACATTCCAGCACCTCCAGATCCCTCTTCTAATAGGGGCTCCAGAACATCTGGGATTGCCTCGACCCAGATGCAGGACCCTGCACTTGATCTTGTTGAACCTCATGAGGTTGGCTTGTGCCCACCTCTCCAGCCTGTCAAGGTCCTTCTGGATGGCATCCCTTCCCTCCAGCCTGTCTGCTGCACCACACAGCTTTGGTGTCATCAGCAAACTTGCTGAGGGTGCACTCAATGCCACTGTCCATGTCACCCACAAAGATGTTGAACAAGCCTGGTCCCAGGACTGATCCCTGAATGAGATTAGAAACTAATTATTTTCTTCCCTTAATATACGCTTTGAACCAACATAATTCCCCCTTAATAATTACTTTTGTCTCTGACCCTTTTTGGGAAAAAAAGGAGGAAGGTGGGAAAGGGGGTTTTGGGGGGCACCCTCCTCCATCAAGGTGTGGGGGAAGTTTTCTGTGTTACATTATTTCCTGTTTTTGTAAATACTGTAAATACTGTATATTGTGTATATATTCATTGCATTTCATTCTGCTTGTAAAATACAGCTCTTTTCCATTTTGCTTCTTCAACTGAGTTAGCTGTGGTTTGCGTGTGTTGGGAGAATTGAACTTTTCTCACTACTACAAACTGTCACTCATCTGCTTGAATTTCTTTTGAGTATGTGTAATACTGGTGGTGGTGGATGAGTTAAATCTCCCAACCCCTCCAATTCCAGGCTGTGGCTCACAGAGTCAGAACCCACTTCTTCCTTACTTATGCCCTCAGACAGCTTCTTACTACCCTGCTGTGGGAGAAGACAGTGCAACTCAGGGATCATTAGCACCCCCTGCAAAATAAAGGTCTATTGGCTGTGTGAATTAACTGCTGGTGCCTGCTGCCGTACCTTTATTTCGAGGGGGAGGCTGCACACAAACGATGTGCCACAAGGGGTCGGCAGCTGCTGGAGCAGGAAAGCTCCACAAAAGGAGCACTGCTGGTGAGGGAAATCGCTCAGTTCTCCAGTTCTGGCACTGACCCACGAGGCAGCAGCAGCTTCTGCCATGCCTTCCTAAGGCTACAGACTCAGGAAAGTCCTGGTAGCTCTGGTGCTTCAAAGGAGAGACTTTCTTTGCAGGTGCTGGCAGTGCAGGCTGCAGCTGAACTGAAGGCCTCGTGGTAAGATCCCTCTCCTCTGTCCTGACCTGCAGCACATTTGGTGGGGTAAAGGCAGATGTGCTTTTTCTGTTTGCACTACCTTGCATGTTGCCCAGGGCCTATGCCTTTTGTTCATCCCTGGGCCTTTTGCTAAACTTGAAGGGGAAGGGAAGCGTTTGCAAACCAGGTAAAGAAAAACACCTCTGTCTCTGCTCCTCCCAAGCTTGGATGCTCTGGGAGGGGCAGGAGAAAGTCTGGAGAAGTATGACTGGCAACCAACTCCCTTCACACCCTGTTAGTAAACTTTCCAGTACTTGAGTTAAATTGATTGCCTAGTGTTTCCTTTCATAAGCTTATGTAATAGCACATGAGTAGACCTTTATTCCACCACTTCTTCTAGCAGAGATCTACTGTCTTCCTGGGTAGATAGGAAGCTTTCAGGGTATAAAACCTCTTTTTTGAAGCTTCTAAAATTTGAATTGCTGAACTCAGCAGAAGCCAAGTGGTAACCTTCACTTGCAAACCAGGATGCCTATAGCTCTGTGTCCAGGTCTGGAGAGGGAAAGAGACTCAGTTCTTTTGAATATTCCTGTGCTATGAAATTAGAGACACAAATGAGGCCAAAATATCAACAGCCCTCGAGGCTATTTATTAACAGAATAAAGTGGACCAAACAGGAGAAGGGAGAGAGGGAGAAGAGAGAAGAGGAAAGGAATTATATTACCACAGCCCCCAAGATGGTTTGGGTCTGTGGAGGAAGGGTGCTGCCACTTTGGCATGGAGGAGATGTCATCCTTGTTGGCTGTGCTGTCCTTCACTAGAGAAGGGGAGGGAGAGATCCCAAAGTCCATGTCCAAGTCCTTCTCTGAGCAGCCTCTTCAGCTCCATGAGTTGCAGCAGGTGGAACTTAGGACACAGAGAGAGGGGTCCTCCTGGTCTGCTGCTTCCAGGCTACACAGTGATGTCTTTTCTCCTGTGTCTGTCCTTTTCTTTCCTTGTATTTGCTTCTCCATTTTAATTCTCCTGAACAGGCATTGATCAAGTCTTTTACACAGTTTTTTAGTCACGTATTTTTTTTTAGGTATGTGTCCAGGTGGTGAAACCCTTGTCCTTTTCACCATCCTCCCTTTCCAGGGTAGCTGATGGGTAGAGATTGTCTGATCTTGCCATTGCACATTCCAGAGAGTCATTATCCAGTGGCAGCTGTCCATTACACACCACCTATTGTCTGGGTGAGGAGAAAAGGTGATTTTGTCTTTGTTGATTCACATTACAATACAATACAATACAATACAATACAATACAACCCACCTAAACAACTAAACAACTAAACCCTGGCACCAAGCACCCCATCAAGCCTCTTCTTGAACACCTCCAATGAAGGTGACTCCACCACCTCCATGGGGAGCCGATTCCAATGGGCAATCACTCTCTCTGTAAAGAACTTCTTCCTAACATCCAGTCTAAAACCTGCCCTGGCGCAGCCTGAGACTGTGTCCTCTTGTTCTGGTACTGGCTGCCTGGAAGAAGAGACCAACCTCTGCCTGGCTACAACCTCCCTTCAGGTAGTTGTAGAGAGCAAGAAGGTCACCCCTGAGTCTCCTCTTCTCCAGGCTAAGCAACCCCAGCTCCCTCAGCCTTTCCTCATAGGGCTTGTCTTCCAAACCCCTCACCAACTTTGTTGCCCTTCTCTGGACACGCTCCAGCAAGACAACATCCTTCCTAAACTGAGGGGCCCAGAACTGGACACAGGACTCAAGGTGTGGCCTAACCAGTGCTGTGTACAGGGGCAGAATGACCTCCCTGCTCCTGCTGGACAAGATTTAGTCTCTTACACTCAGACAAGGTAGCAAAAAAAGCACTTAAAAGCCTTTTTCTGCAGGGCTGCTCTCAAGTGGTGGATGCATCATGGGAAGCAGAACTGCTGGATATGCAACAGTTTTCTGTCATAATGATGATGTTTTGTAGATCTTATTAGTGATAGACATCCTGTTGAAGCTTGCCTCCACCATTGATCCAAAAGGTAACAAGTTCTGAGGTACTGGGGCTTTTAGAACAATTTCAGAAGACAGTGCAAGCCTAAGATATTACAGATGGACCAGGGAAAACAGTTTTTCAACTAGCCTTTAAGCAAGCTGTTAAAGCACATAATGTTCACTATGTTATTACTAATAAAGAAGTAAAAGCCTCTGCCATAAGGCATTTTAACAGAATGCTCAAAGCCAGGGTGTGGAGATATTTGACATGTAACACTTCTTGATATATTGATGTGTCACTGAAGTTTATAAAATGCTACAAATATAGCTTCCACCAAGCTATCAGATTCAGGCCTGTGGACATGAATGCTTCAAAATGCAAGGGTTTGGAAAACCATGTATGGGGTTGAATTGGAGAAAGGTTATGAGCAGGTATTTGCAGGTTCAATTTTCATAGCAGCTAAAATGTGTATTAGGCTGCCTGCATAATACACTATTACTTAAAAAGAAACTCTACAGGAAGTGGAGGGAAGGACAGATAGAACAGGGGGGATATAAGGAAGCTGCCCGAGCAGCAAGAGGCCTGGTTAGGAAAGCCAAAGCAGAGTTTGAACTGAATCTAGCCAGGGAGGTCAAAGGGAGCACTAAGAACTTCTACAGGTATATTAATGGTAAGAAGAAGAGTAGGGAAGGTGTGGGCCCCCTCAGAAAGGAAACTGGTGAATTGGTCACAAGTGATGTGGAAAAGGCTGAGGTACTCAATAACTTCTTTACCTCAGTCTTCACTGCAAGGGCCTCCAGCCACACTCCTGGAGTCATGGCAGATGATGCCAAGGACGGGGAGGAAGAACTGCCCATCATAAGTGAAGCTCAGGTTGGTGATCACCTGAAGAACCTGAAAGTGTTCAAGTCCATGGGACCCGATGGGATACACCCACGGGTGCTGAGAGAACTGGCAGATGAGGCTGCTAAGCCCCTCTCTATTATATTCCAAAAGTCATGGCAGACTGGGGCAGTCCCCACAGACTGGAAAAGGGCAAACATTGCTCCCATTTTCAAAAAGGGTAAGAAGGAGGAACCAGGGAACTACAGGCCAGTCAGTCTCACCTCTGTGCCCAGAAAGATCATGGGGCAGATCCTCCTGGAGGCACTACTGACTCAGAAGAGTAGTGAAGAGGTGATTGGGAGCAGTCAGCATGGCTTTGCCAAGGGCAAATCCTGCCTGACAAACCTGGTGGCCTTCTATGAACAAGTGACAACATTAATAGATGAGGGGCGAGCAACTGATGTCGTTTACCTGGACCTGAGCAAAGCCTTTGACACTGTCCCACACCACATCCTGGTCTCCAAGCTGGTGACACATGGGTTTGATGTGTGGACCACCAGATGGATAAAGAACTGGCTTGATGGCCGCACCCAAAGAGTGGCTGTCAATGGGTCCATGTCCCAGTGGAGGCCAGTGACAAGCGGAGTCCCTCAGGGATCAGTCCTGGGACCAGGCTTGTTCAACATCTTTGTGGGTGACATGGACAGTGGCATCGAGGGCACCCTCAGCAAGTTTGCTGATGACACCAAGCTGTGTGGTGCAGCAGACACGCTGGAGGGAAGGGATGCCATCCAGAGGGACCTGGACAGACTGGAGAGGTGGGCACAAGCCAACCTCATGAGCTTCAACAAGACCAAGTGCAAGGTCCTGCATCTGGGTCGAGGCAATCCCAGGCACAAATAGAGGCTGGGCAGTGACTGGCTGGGGAGCAGCCCTGAGGAGAGAGACTTGGGGGTGCTGGGGGACGAGAAGCTCAACATGAGCTCTCAATGTGCACTTGCAGCCCGGAAAGCCAATCAGATCCTGGGCTGCATCAGGAGAAGTGTGGCCAGCAGGTCAAGGGAGGGGATTCTCCCCCTCTACTCAGCTCTGGTGAGACCCCACCTGGAGTACTGTGTCCAGTTCTGGAGCCCCTATTACAGGAGGGATCTGGAGGTGCTGGAAGGTGTCCAGAGAAGGGCCACGAGGATGCTCAGAGGGCTGGAGCACCTCTCCTATGAGGACAGACTGAAGGAGTTGGGGCTGTTCAGTCTGGAGAAGAGAAGGCTCCGAGGTGACCTCATTGTGGCCTTCCAGTATCTGAAGGGGGCCTACAAGAAGGCTGGGGAGGGACTTTGCAGGCTATCAGGGAATGATAGGACTAGGGGGAATGGGATGAAGCTGGAGGTGGGGAGATTCAGGCTGGACATGAGGAGGAAGTTCTTCACCGTGAGGGTGGTGAAGGCCTGGAATGGGCTGTCCAGGGAGGTGGTTGAGGCCCCGTCCCTTGAGGTGTTTAAGACCAGGCTGGATGAGGCTCTGTCCAGCCTGATCTAGGGTAGAGTGTCCCTGCCCATTGCAGGGGGGTTGGAACTAGATGATCCTTGTGGTCCCTTCCAACCCTAACTGAAACTATGAAACTATGAAACTATGAAACTATGAAACTCACTTCGTTGCTACACACATCTTGCAGAGCACTAGCCTGTCAAGGAATTTGTGATTCCATTATTGCTCTGTGTTTAGCTGTAACAACCCAACAACAACAATGCACACCATTGTAGTGTGTCATGGATTGAGTTGAACCTGCTGTTGTTATTCATACCATGCAGCACTCATGCCAGCTTCAAAAAGCAAAGTAGTATGGGGTTAGAAGTTAAGATTGAAACATGGGAAGCTTCCTGTTCCAGTTGCTGCTTCTGGGTACTGGGTTCCTGGGTGTAGTCTCTTTTCTGCAGGCATGGCAGCAGAATGGGTGGGAGTCAGGTAGCTGCTGGCTTTAGTATTTTGGCTTTCTGTTTCATGCCTCCCTTCTCCTGCTTTCTCCACCCACATCAACAAAAAAACTTGGCTGAACTCAGTCAGGGAACCAAATGAAAAGTGTATTTACAAGCAATAAGGGAATGCAATGAAATATGTACAAATATACAGTATTTACAATATTATACAGGTATTTACAAAATGAAAACAGCACAGAAATCCTCTGGTTAATTAGAAGAAAAGAGAAAAGGAGACATGTTAGGGAAATTTCAGTTAGTTCAAAAGCATCGTTAAGAAAAAGAGTCAGTAATGCTTATCTCAAGGTCAGTGGTGATAAAAATTCTCCAGCTGAGACAGAAAGCAGTAGCCAGAAGAGAAAGAAGGGAATGCAGTGGAATGTGAGATATTACTAGAGGTAACAGGAAGGGCAGGTCCTTAGGAAGAGCAGGTCCTGCCTCACCAACCTGATCTCCTTCTATGATCAGGTGACCCGCCTGGTGGATGTGGGGAGGCCTGTGGATGTGGTCTACCTGGACCTCAGCAAGGCCTTTGACACCGTCCCCCACAGCAAACTCCTGGCCAAGCTGTCAGCCCATGGCTTGGATGGGAGCACACTGCGTTGGGTTAGGAACTGGCTGGAGGGCCAAGCCCAGAGAGTGGTGGTGAATGGTGCCACATCCAGCTGGCAGCCAGTCACTAGTGGTGTGCCCCAAGGATCAGTGCTGGGCCCCATCTTGTTGAATATCTTTATTGATGATCTGGATGAGGGCATTGAGTCCATCATCAGTAAATTTGCAGATGACACCAAGCTGGGGGCAGGAGTTGATCTGCTGGAGGGTAGAGAGGCTTTGCAGAGGGACCTCGACAGGCTGGGCAGATGGGCAGAATCCAAGGGCAGGAGATTGAACACATCCAAGTTGCTACAGGCTGGGGTCAGAGTGGCTGGAGAGTGGCCAGGCAGAGAGGGACCTGGGGGTACTGGTTGATGGTAGGCTGAACATGAGCCAGCAGTGTGCCAATGTGGTCAAGAGGGCCAATGGCATCCTGGTCTGCATCAGGAACAGTGTGGCCAGCAGGAGCAGGGAGGTCATTGTGCCCCTGTACACTGCACTGGTTAGGCCGCACCTCGAGGACTCTGTCCAGTTCTGGCCCCCTCAGTGTAGGAAGGATGTTGACTTGCTGGAACGTGTCTAAACCACCCCTGGTGCATTGTGTCCTCTTGTTCTGGTGCTGGCTGCCTGGAAGAAGAGACCAAACTCTCTCTGTCCACAACCTCCCTTCAGGTAGTTGTAGAGAGCAATAAGGTCACCCCTCAGTCTCCTCTTCTCCAGGCTAAGCAACCCCAGCTCCCTCAGCCTTTCCTCATAGGGCTTGTCTTCCAGACCCCTCACCAATTTCATTGCCCTTCTCTGGACACGTTCCAGCAAGTCAACATCCTTCCCAAACTGAGGGGCCCAGAACTGGACACAGGACTCAAGGTGTGGCCTAACCAGTGCAGTGTACAGGGGCAGAATGACCTCCCTGCTCCTGCTGGCCACACTGTTCCTGATGCAGGCCAGGATGCCATTGGCCCTCCTGGCCGCCTGGGCACACTGCAGGCTCATGTTCAGCCTCCCATCAACCAGCACCCCCAGGTCCCTCTCTGCCTGGCCACTCTGCAGCCACTCTGACTCCAGCCTGTAGCACTGCATGGGGTTGCTGTGGCCAATGTGCAGAACCCGGCACTTGGATGTGTTCAATCTCATGCCCTTGGATTCTGCCCATCTGTCCAGCCTGTCGAGGTCCCTCTGCAAAGCCTCTCTGCCCTCCAGCAGATCAACTCCTGCCCCCAGCTTGGTGTCGTCCGCAAATTTACTGATGATGGACTCAATGCCCTCATCCAGATTATCAGTAAAGATGTTAAAGAGCATGGGGCCCAGCACTGATCCAGTACATCCTGGCCCAGCACTAGTGACTGGCTGCCAGCTGGATGTGGCACCATTCACCACCACTCTCTGGGCTCGGCCCTCCAGCCAGTTCCTAACCCAACGCCCCAATATGATCTGCTCCATAGTTTTTCCTGGCACTGAGCTTACTCCATCCAACCCTTCTTGTGGATGGGCCAGTTTCCAGTCACCTGGGACCTCTCCAGTGAGCCAGGACTGGTGGTAAATGATCCTGAGTGGCTTGGCCAGCTCATCTGCCAGCTCTCTCAGCACCCTAGGATGGATCCCATCTGGTCCCATGGACTTTTGAGTATCCAAGTGGCTCAGTAAGTCCCTAACTGCTTCCTCATGGATTTCAGGGGAACTACACTGCTACCTGACCCCATCTACCAGTTGAGGAGGCCAGTTATCCTGAGGTCCTCTTGCCTCACTGTTGAAAATGGAGGCAAAGAAGGTATTTAGAACCTCAGCCTTTTCCTCATCTTTACAGTGTTCCCCTTCAGGTCCAATAAGGAGTGGAGGTTCATCTTGCCCCTCTTTTTAGTATTAATATATTTATAAAAATGCTTTTCATTGTCCTTCACAGAAGTGGCCACCTTGAGTTGGACCTGAAGGATGGCCAAGGCCTCAGGTCTAGCCAACATGGATTTAGGAAGGGCAGGTCCTGCCTCTCCAACCTGATCTCCTTCTATGATCAGGTGACCCGCCTGGTGGATGTGGGGAGGCCTGTGGATGTAGTCTACCTGGACTTCAGCAAGGCCTTTGACACTGTCCACAGCAAACTCCTGGCCAAGCTGTCAGCCCATGGCTTGGACAGGAGCACACTGCGTTGGGTTAGGAAGTAGCTGGAGGGCCAAGCCCAGAGAGTGGTGGTGAATGGTGCCACATCCAGCTGGCAGCCAGGCACTAGTGGTGTGCCCCAGGGATCAGTGCTGGGCCCCATGCTCTTTAATATCTTCATCGATGATCTGGATGAGGGCATTGTGTCAGTCTGTGGTGACAGGTTGGACTCGATGATCTTTGAGGTCTCTTCCAACCTTGGTGATACTGTCATACTGTGAGATCTAACTGGGCTTTTGGCTCTCTAATTTTTCTCCTACATGATCTAACAACATCCTTTAAAGTATCTCAAGTTGCCTCCCCCCTTTCCAAAGGTGACACAGCCTCTTTTTTTCCCTTAATTCCTTCAGGAGCTGCTTGCTCATCCAGGCCGGTCGCCTCCCCCGCCGGCTCATCTTTTGGCACATGGGCACAGCCTGTTCCTGTGCCTCCAAGAGCTCCTGTTAGAAGTAGGTCAAACCATCCTGGACCCCTTGGTTCTTAACGGCTGCTACCCAAGGCACTCTCCAAATTAGTTGCTTAAATAAGCTGAGGTCTGCCCTCTGGAAGTCCAAAGTAAGGGTTCTGTTATTGCTCCTCCTTATTTCCCTGCATATTGAAAACTCCACTATCTCATGGTCACTGCACCCTAGGCAGCCTCCGAACATCACATCTCCCACCAGCCCTTCTCTATTTGAGAACAGCAGGTCAAGCAGAGCCTGACCCCTGGTAGGCTCACTTAACAGCTGCATCAAGAAGCTGTCCTCCATACATTCTAAGAACCTTCTGGACTGCCTCCTCTCTGCTGAGTTAAGTTCCCAGTAGATGTCTGGCAGGTTAAAGTCACCCACAAGGACAAGGCCTGATGATCTTGAGACAGCCTCCAGTTGCTCACAGAGTATTTCATCTGCCTCTTCATCCTGGTTGGGTGGTCTGTAACGGACTCCAAACAGAATGTCAGTTTTGTTAGCCTTCCCTCTGATTTTAACCTACAGGCATTCAATCCCTTCATCCTCTACCTCAAGTTCTGTGGCATCAAGAGATTCCCTAATATACAGAGACACCCCTCCTCCTCTTCTCCCTCACCTGTCCCTCCTAAAGAGCTTGTAACCACCCAGTGCAGTGCTCCAGTCATGTGAGTCATCCCGCCAACTTTCTGTAATGGCAACTACATTGTGGCATTCCTGATGAGCCAAGACTTCCAATTCCTCTTGTTTGTTCCCCATACTGTGTGTGTTGGTGCACATGCACTTCAGCTGGGCTGCTGATTTCTCACCTGACTCTAGTTTATGTCCCTCTCTCTCCTCTCCAGAGAGACTGGTTTCCTCACCATCCCCTTCAGACCTAGTTTAAAGCCCTCCCAATGAGCCCTGCCAACTCTAGTGCTAGAGCCCTCTTGCCCTTTCTAGATAGATTCACCACATCTAGGTCCATCAGGTCAGGTGCTGTAAAAGTTGCCCCTTGATCAAAGAACCCAAAATTCCGCTGCTGGCACCATCCCCTGAGCCAATTGTTGATGGTGTGGGTTCTCCTGTTCCTCTCAGTGTACACCCCTGCCACTGAGGGAACTGAGCAGAACACCACTTGAGCTTCTGCCCCACCAATCAATAGTCCAAGGGACTTGAATTCCTTTTTGATTATCCTGGTGCCCTTCTTGTCAATCTCAGTCATGAGGTCTGTGGTGACAGGTTGGACTTGATGATCTTTGAGGTCTCTTCCAACCTCGGTAATTCTGTGTGTTTCTGTGATTCTGAGCTTGGATTACCAGCAATGGGTAATAGTCAGAGGGCTGGATTAGCTTTGGTAACCTCCTGGTGATGTCCCTTACCCAGGCCCCAGGTAGGCAGCAGACTTCCCTATGGCATGGGTCAAGGCAACACAAGGGGCCCTCTGTTCCCCTCAGGAGAGTCTTCAACAACATCTTTATTGCTCTTCCACATCTTTATTGATGATCTGGTTGAGGGCATCGAGTCCATCATCAGTAAATTTGCGGACGACACCAAGCTGGGGGCAGGAGTTGATCTGCTGGAGGGTAGAGAGGCTTTGCAGAGGGACCTCGACAGGCTGGGCAGATGGGCAGAATCCAAGGGCATGAGACTGAACACATCCAAGTGCTGGGTTCTGCACATTGGCCACAACAACCCCATGCAGTGCTACAGGCTGGGGGCAGAGTGGCTGGAGAGTGGCCAGGCAGAGAGGAACCTGGGGGTGCTGGTTGATGGGAGGCTGAACATGAGCCTGCAGTGTGCCCAGGCAGCCAAGAGGGCCAATGGCATCCTGGCCTGCATCAGGAACAGTGTGGCCAGCAGGAGCAGGGAGGTCATTCTGCCCCTGTACACTGCACTGGTTAGGCCACACCTAGAGTCCTGTGTCCAGTTCTGGGCCCCTCAGTTTGGGAAGGATGTTGACTTGCTGGAACGTGTCCAGAGAAGGGCAACAAAGTTGGTGAGGGGTTTGGAAGACAAGCCCTATGAAGAGAGGCTGAGGGAGCTGGGGTTGCTTAGCCTGGAGAGGAGGAGACTGAGGGGTGACCTTATTGCTCTCTACAACTACCTGAAGGGAGATTGTAGACAGGCAGAGGTTGGTCTCTTTTCCCAGGCAGGCAGCACCAGAACAAGAGGACACAGTCTCAGGCTGCGCCAGGGGAGGTTTAGACTGGCTGTTAGGAGGAAGTTCTTTACAGAGAGAGTGATTGCCCATTGGAATGGTCTGCCCGTGGAGGTGGTGGAGTCACCATCATTGAAGGTATTCAGGAGGAGACTTGATGGGGTACTGGGTGCCATGATCTAGTTGTTTAGGTGGGTTGGATTGGTTAATAGGTTGGACGCGATGATCTTGAAGGTCTCTTCCAACCTGGATTTATTGTATTGTATTAACAATTACCCTTTTCTTTTTCTTTAAGGCACTAGTCTTGATGGTTGGTGAGGACTGATTTGCTTTAGGCATCCCCTCAGATGGCTCCTCTTCAGCCTTCCCATTCACATTGCCCTCAACCTGCAGGGCCTCATACTTATTATGCAAGGGTAAAGGGGGAGGCGAAGAGGGATGGTCCAGATATGTGTCTGAGGAACAGCAGGTTTGAAAAAGTAGTTATGGAGACACAGTTCTAGGTCACATCAACTAATGGCATTGTTTTTCTCTCAGGTGTACTAATAATTATGTCTGATATCAAAGATGAGATGAAACAGTCTTCTGATATCTCCCCACTCATCACTGAACAGAAGTGCTTTCATGATGAAGTGGGCTGCTCCGCTGTTCCTTTCACATTGCCTAGTCACAGCCCACTTGAAATGTCACTTCACAAAGGAAGGTGGCCACAGGTTCTACAAAAGCCTCTCCCAGGACTATTCTATGTGGCACATTTTTCCTGATTCCCTCGCACGTTAAGGGCCAGCCAACTAGTTGGGAGGGATGCTTGTCAGCCTAATGCAGCAAAGTACATAGAGAGAGGAGCAGCCTGCTCATGTTTCCTGTAGTCTCCTAGCCTGCAATTAGCTTTTTTTTTCCCAGCTGCTCATCGGCATGAGTAACTCTGCCTGGTTTTATTAGTTATGGGCCTTGGTTTTGAGTTTCCATTCCATGTGTCTCACAGCAGGTCTGTACATGGTTTACATTTAGCGTCAGGAATATTCAGTGTAGCTCCACTATACCCTTAGGCTCTCTTTCCATAAAATGGCTTCTCAGGCTGGAAGTTGGGAAGGAGACTTGGTTCTTTTTGAACATTCCTGTGAGTGAAGTTAAGACACAAATGAGAAGGAGGCAAGAGACATCTGAAGAGTATGTTGCTGACATGTCTTCAGCTTGTGATGTCCTGGGTGGCATCACTCCATCTTGTAGTGTTTCCAGTGATGTTTTTCTCTCTTCTTAAGCAGGCTTGATTCATGAATTTTTATACTGTTCCTGATTCATTCATCATAGCTCCACCTGGCTGACATCAACAATGCATAAGTGGATTTCCAGGGGGGGTCTTCCATGTGCCTGCAGGGGTCAGCACTGAGTGGCCTCCACCCCTCTTTGCCATCCACTGCCCACTACACCCCTTGGGCAGTTGCTGTCTTGTGGGCAGAGTTGACACATCAGGTGGGTCATTCAGGATGATCTTATTTTTGTTAACACACTTCTCAGTCCTTAATGTAATCATCACTTCACCAGGAGATTTACATGTTCAAGAGAGGATTCTCTCAAATAGAAGTCAACTTCTCTCCTCCTTTATTTCCCCAGACACTTACTTTTGCTATGTCATGTGTCAGTTCTAGTTATGGAAACTTGTTTCCACATTCCCCAGCTGATCATGGAACCACATGAACACGCGACTTCTGAACACAATGCATCCTCTCTCAGGATGGATGGATCCATGAGTTATGTGCATTATTCTGCCAGAGGACTTCAACTTCTCACTGTGCAGCTTCGCCTGCCACCTCCCAGTGCCTCAAGTCACCGAATCCTGTTGGGAGTCCCTGTTCTTTTCAAAACAGATTATTCCTAATCAAATCAGTTACCTGAGTGACTTTGTGCTGTGAGAGCACAAGCTGAAGATGATCAGGAAGATTCACTTCCTGATTTGGTCAAACTGCATTTATGATTATCACATAAACTTCAGTGGAAAACAATAGTGGCAACTCTCAGGAAATGCATTCTTCATAAAGATATATAGAAAGGCCATGGTTCACCCAGCAAGTCTCCCTCAGTGGTTAGGACTAGACAGGTCAGAAGCAGGTGTGCAAACCCATGCAGAGTACAACTGTATGAAAATACCCAAAGAACGTTTGTATCAGCCCTGTTGATTCCCTTTATGCTTGAAATTCTTTGCTTACCTTCAGGAGTACTGAGAGAAGTATCAGTACCAGAAAGCAAACTTTTCACTTGTTACCACAAGATCTCAGCCAGTTCAGAACAACAGACACTAATCTCTGCCCCTTGTAGCCTTCTCAGGAGTCAGATGCCTCAATATGAAATCCTATTATAGCAAGAGAGGGCACAAAGAAATGTCATAAGAAATTCACTGGACCTCTATTGCAGTCTAAATGTTGCAATAAAAACAGCTACTCTGAACATAATGTGTTTCTTTGGGATTACAAACATTTTATGACAAGAGTAGTGTTTTATGTACTTAGGTGAGTAGCAGAAAGGGCTGCTATGACTCAAAGAATAGAACACAACATCCTATATGTTTCTCACATGCCACAGGGTCTATTCTTAATCTCAAAGTCACTCCTGTGTAAACTCCACCAAAGTAGCTACACAATGTATTAGTCTGCTTAAATTGATGGCAGAAAATGGACTTTCTCATTGGGAAACATCAATGCTGATGAGGAAAAAAGCCCTGTGTTTGAGTTCATCATGAGCTTTGGTTTGCACCATTTGAGGTCAGATACAGTAGGATAACAGCAGTTACTACCACACTCACAAATCAAAGACCATTGCTTCTGGTGTGTCAAATGTAACACATCACATTAGCAAAGGAATGGGCACTTCAATTTAACAAACCAAAACACTGCAATTCTCATTTCTCCTCTTCATTTGCTCTTGCAGGTTATAGATTGATGAAAATCTGTTCTCAATGTCTGTAAAACTGACATGAAAATACCACCCTTCCTACTTCATCAGACCTCAAACAGTGCAAAATAAAATTCACAATGAAATCAAACAGTGGGCTTTTTTCTTACAAGGCCCCCTTTAGGCTCTGGAAGGCTGAAGTAAAGATCCCCAGCAGCTTCTCTTCTTCAGGCTGAACACCCCCAACTCTCTCAAAATATTCCTCACAGGAGATGTATTCCAGCTGTCTGATCATGGTTGCAGCCCTCCTCTGGACCTGCTTCAACAGGTTCAGGTCTTTTGTGCTGAAGGCTTCAGAGCTGGACACAGTACTACAGGGTGAGCTTCAGAATCACCTGCCCTGAACTTCTGGCTACATTTGTTTTAATGCAGTCTAGGGTACAGTTTGCCATGGCCATCCTGGAAGTGCTGCGTGATCGCACTCAAGATGACCTGTTCCATAATCTTGCCTGGTACTGAGGTCAGGCTGACAGGCCTATAATTCCCTGGCTCATCCAACCGGCCCTTCTTGTGGATGGGCACCACGTTGGCCAGCTTCCAGTCTTCTGGGACCTCTCCAGTGAGCCAGGACTGCTGAAAAATGATGGAGAGTGGCTTGGCCAGCTCATCTGCCAGCTCTCTCAGCAGCCTAGGATGGATCCCATCTGGTCCCACGGCCTTGTGGGGGTCCAAGCCGCTCAGAAGATCTCTAACTACCTCCTGAAGCAGTGGGAAACCATGCAGCTCCCTGGCTCCTTCTGCCAGCTCTGCAGGCCAGCTGTCTGGAAGATGTTCTGCCATGCTAGGATAGATTGAGGCAAAGAAGGTGTTAAGTACCTCTGCCTTTTCCTCATCCTTTGTTACTCCGTGTCAACCAAGGAGTGGAGGTTGTCCTTGCCCTTCCTCTTGCTCTTGATGTATTTATAGAAGGACTTTTTGTTGTCCTTCACAGCAGAGGCCAGTCTAAGTTCTAAATGGGCTTTTGCCTCCCTAATTTTCTTTCTGCATGTCCTAGCAACATCCCTAAACATTCCATAGGTTGCCTCCCCTTTCTTCCAGAGATGGTACACCCTCTTTTTTTCCCTTAGTTCTATTAAGAGTTCATTGACCAACCAGGCTGGCCGTCTGCCCCGGTGGCTCATCTTCCGGGACACTGGCACAGCCTGTTCCTGAACCTTCAAGAGTTCTTCTTTGAAGCAGCTCCAGCTCTCCTGGACCCCTTTATTTTTAAGGGCTGTATCCCAGGGAACCTTCTGAGTAAGTTCCTTGAGTAGCCTGAAGTCTGCCCTCCTGAAGTCCAGAGTGGAGATGTCCTCCAAGGAGGCCGTTCTAAAATAGGTCCGCCAGAAGTGGTAGATAGCTGTCTAGAGTAACTTTTGTTTACCTCGGTTCTGGTCTTGTATTGCACAGTCATATCCTGGCATGCATGTGTTTTACCAGTCTTATGTTTAACAGTCATGTATTTTAAGTGTTTCCTGTAACAGGTTACGTTCTTTAAATCCCAGCTTTGCATGAGAATCGTGAAATCATCAGCTTGAGGTGGACCTCTGGAGGCCACCTAGTCCACACACATCCAATTAGACTAAGCTGCTTAAGGCCTTTTGTGGTTGAGTTTTGGATATTTCCAAGGACAGAGATTTCATAGCCTTTCTAAGGTAAGCACCTGCAAGATAAAAAAATGTTGTCCTTGTATCTGATTGGAAGTTAATGCCATTTGTTCTTGTCCTTCCATGAGCTATCTCTGGGAATAGCCTGGCTCAGTCCTTGGATTATATAGTTGTGGACAATAATACAATCTCAGAGTCACAGAACTGTTGGAAAAGACCTTGTGAAACCATTTAATCCAACCAGGCTGCTCAAGCAGGGTCAGGTATAAGGTCCACAGAACTATATTCAGTTAGGTGGTGAATCCCTCTGTGGATGGAGACTTCCCAACCTCCATGGGAGATGTGTTTGACCAGTCTCACAGCAGAACAGTGTTTTCTGGTGTTCAGATGGAATTTTGTGTGCTCATTTCCTCAGGGCATCACTGGGACAAACCTTGCACTGCTCTTAATTCCCATCCATCAGGTATTTCTATACATGAATAAGATACCCCTCTGACACTTCTCTTTTCCAGGCTATAGTCCCAGCTCTTTCAGTCTTTCCGTATACAACACATGTTCTAGTCCTTTGATGACCTTTGTGGCTCTTTAGTGTACTTGGACCAGCAAGTCTATCTCTTTCCTGTACTGAGGATCCCATAACTGCACACAGTACTCCAGCTATGGCCTTACCCATGCTGAGTAGAGAGGAAAGATCACCTCCCTCTACATGCTTACAATACCCTTCCCAGTGCTACCCAGGAAGCTGTTGGTGGCCTTTGCCAGGACTCATGATCAACATGTTATCTGCTAGGACCCTAAGGTTTTTCCCTGCAGATCTGATCTCTAGCCAGTCAGTACACAGCATATACTGGTGCCTAGAGTTATTCCTCCCCAGTTGCAGGACTTTGCATTTGTCCTTGTTAATCTTTATGTGATTTCTGTCAGACATCCCTTTGTCTGTCCAAGTTCCTGTGAATGGCAGTAAAACCATCTTATGGATCAGCTATTCCTCCTGAACTTGTACTGTCTGTGTATTCACTGAGGGTGCATTCTAGCTGTTGGTGAAGATGCCAAACATTACTGTCCTCAGTGTTGGCTCCTAGAATACATTGCTAATGAGTTGCCACTAAGTCAGGGATAACAACCCTCTGGGCCAGGCTGTTGAAGCTATTTTAATCTGGCTCTCACTGTACATTTATCTAACCTGTACTTAGTCAGTTTTTCAGTGAGGATTTTTTGGGAGACAGTGTCAAAAGCCTGACTAAAATCAAGGAAAATGACATTCTCTGCTCTCCCCTCATCCATGAAGACTGTCACCTCATTGTACAAAGTTATCAGGTTGGTTGAGGATGGCCTCCTCTTGGTAAATCCATGCTGACTGTTTCTGTCCACTGTCTTGTGTGCCTGCTGCAACTCACGGAGCTGAAGAAGCTGCTCAGAGGACCACATCACTTCTACAGCCAAAGCCTCAGCGCTCTTCCTCTACAGACCCGACATCTCCTGCAGCACCATTTCTCTACAGACCCAACATCTCCTGCAGCACCTTTCCTCCACAGACTCAAACTGTCTTGGGGGGTGAGGGTTGTGGTAATATAAGTCCATGGGACTGGATGGGATCCATCCTAGGCTGCTGAGAGAGCTGGCAGATGAGCTGGCCAAGCCGCTCTCCATCATTTTTCAACAGTCCTGGCTCACTGGAGAGGTCCCAGAAGACTGGAAGCTGGCCAACGTGGTGCCCATCCACAAGAAGGGCCGGTTGGAAGAGCCAGGAAATTATAGGCCTGTCAGCCTGACCTCAGTGCCAGGCAAGATTGTGGAGCGGGTCATCTTGAGTGCAATCACACAGCACTTACAGGATGGCCAAGGGATCAGGCCTAGCCAGCATGGATTTAGGAAGGGCAGGTCCTGCCTGACCAACCTGATCTCCTTCTATGATCATGTGACCTGCCTGGTGGATGTGGGGAGGCCTGTGGATGTGGTCTACCTGGACCTCAGCAAGGCCTTTGACACTGTCCCCGACAGCACACTGCGTTGGGTTAGGAACTGGCTGGAGGGCCTAGCCCAGAGAGTGGTGGTGAATGGTGCCACATCCGGCTGGCGGCCAGTCACTAGTGGTGTGCTCCAAGGATCAGTGCTGGGCCCCATGCTCTTCCACATCTTTATTGATGATCTGGATGAGGGCATCGAGCCCATCATCAGTAAATTTGCGGACGACACCAAGCTGGGGGCAGGAGTTGATCTGCTGGAGGGCAGAGAGGCTTTGCAGAGGGACCTCGACAGGCTGGACAGATGGGCAGAATCCAAGGGCATGAGATTGAACACATCCAAGTGCCGTGTTCTGCACATTGGCCACAGCAACCCCATGCAGTGCTACACGCTGGGGTCAGAGTGGCTGGAGAGCGGCCAGGCAGAGAGGGACCTGGGGGTACTAGTTGATGGGAGGCTGAACATGAGCCTGCAGTGTGCCCAGGCAGCCAAGAAGGCCAATGGCATCCTAGCCTGCATCAGGAAGAGTGTGGCCAGCAGGAGCAGGGAGGTCATTGTGCCCCTGTACACTGCACTGGTTAGGCCACACCTTGAGTCCTGTGTCCAGTTCTGGGCCCCTCAGTTTAGGAAGGACGTTGACTTGCTGGAGCGTGTCCAGAGAAGGGCAACAAAGTTGGTGAGGGGTTTGGAAGACAAGCCCTATGAGGAGAGGCTGAACCCAGAGCTCTGGGGTTAAGCAACCCAGAGAGCTGGGGTTGCTTAGCCTGGAGAAGAGGAGACTGAGGGGTGACCTTCTTGCTCTCTACAACTACCTTAAGGGAGGTTGTAGACAGGCAGAGGTTGGTCTCTTTTCCCTGGCAGGCAACACCAGAACAAGAGGACACAGTCTCAGGCTGCGCCAGGGGAGGTTTAGACTGGATGTTAGGAGGAAGTTCTATAGAGAGAGAGTGATTGCCCATTGGAATGGTCTGCCCGTGGAGGTGGTGAAGTCACCTTCATTGGAGGTATTCAGGAGGAGACTTGGTGGGGTACTTGGTGACATGATCTAGTTGTTTAGGTGGGTTGGATTGGTTGATAGGTTAGACACGATGATCTTGAAGGTCTCTTCCAACCTGCATTTATTGTATTGTATTGTATTTTGGCCTCGTTTGTGCCTCTAATTTCACAACACGGGAATATTCATTAAAATCCTGAATCTCTTTCCCTCTCCGGATCGAGACATCTGGTCTTCCTTCAATGGAGGGTAGGTGTTCCAGACATTTCCTCTAGTTTCTGTGGCTTGGGATTCCTCGTGGACAGTAAAGAATGGTAAAGACTGAAGCAAAGAAGGCACTGAGTATCTCAGACTTTTCCATATCCTTTAATATCAGCACCTCTCTCCCATTCAGCCCACATTTTCCCTAGTTCTCCGTTTGCTCCTATATACTTGTAGAAGCCTTTCTTTTTTCCCTTCACATCCAGAAATATTACCAGATTCAACTCCATCTCAGCCTCAGCTAAGCCATTCTGTGATTATGATTCTATGATTTCCTACTTGTTGGGATGGGACTTTCTTCCTCTCAAATACCAAGCAACATCCATGAAACTCTCTTCTTTCCTGAGCCGTATTCCATGGGAATTTTTGAAGCAGACTCCTGATGAGGCCAAAGTCTAGTCTCTTGTAATCCAGGGCTGTGTTCTTGGACAGGCCTGAGAAGTGGGCTGGTCTGTACCTCATAAGGTCTTGCACCTGAGTTGGGACAATTCTCATTATCAGTACAGGCTGGAGAAGTTCTGTGGAGAAGGAGTTTGGAATTCTGATAGATAAGAAAATGATATTAGGAAGCTGGCCAACGTGGTGCCCATTCACAAGAAGGGCCAGTTGGATGAGCCAGGGAATTATAGGCCTGTCAGCCTGACCTCAGTACCAGGCAAGATTATGGAACAGGTCATCTTGAGTGCGATCACACAGCACTTCCAGGATGGCCAAGGGATCAGGCCCAGCCAGCATGGATTTAGGAAGGGCAGGTCCTGCCTGACCAACCTGATCTCCTTCTATGATCAGGTGACCCGCCTGGTGGATGTGGGGAGGCCTGTGGATGTGGTCTACCTGGACCTCAGCAAGGCCTTTGACACCGTCCCCCACAGCAAACTGCTGGCTATGCTCTCAGCCCATGGCTTGGATGGGAGCACACTGCGTTGGGTTAGGAACTGGCTGGAGGGCCGAGCCCAGAGAGTGGTGGTGAATGGTGCCACATCCAGCTGGCAGCCAGTCACTAGTGGTGTGCCCCAGGGATCGGTGCTGGGCCCCATGCTCTTCAACATCTTTATTGATGATCTGGATGAGGGCATCGAGTCCATCATCAGTAAATTTGCAGACGACACCAAGCTGGGGGCAGGAGTTGATCTGCTGGAGGGCAGAGAGGCTTTGCAGAGGGACCTCGACAGGCTGGACAGATGGGCAGAATCCAAGGGCATGAGATTGAACACATCCAAGTGCCGGGTTCTGCACATTGGCCACAACAACCCCAGGCAGTGCTACAGGCTGGGGTCAGAGTGGCTGGAGAGCAGCCAGGCAGAGAGGGACCTGGGGGTGCTGGTTGATTGTAGGCTGAACATGAGCCTGCAGTGTGCCCAGGCAGCCAAGAAGGCCAACGGCATCCTAGCCTGCATCAGAAACAGTGTGGCCAGCAGGAGCAGGGAGGTCATTCTGCCCTTGTACACTGCTCTGGTTAGGCCGCACCTTGAGTCCTGTGTCCAGTTCTGGGCCCCTCAGTTTAGGAAGGATGTTGACTTACTGGAGCGTGTCCAGAGAAGGGCAACAAAGTTGGTGAGGGGTTTGGAAGACAAGCCCTATGAGGAGAGGCTGAGGGAGCTGGGGTTGCTTAGCCTGGAGAAGAGGAGACTGAGGGGTGACCTTCTTGCTCTCTACAACTACCTGAAGGGAGGTTGTAGCCAGGCAGAGGTTGGTCTCTTCTCCCAGGCAGCCAGTACCAGAACAAGAGGACACAGTCTCAGGCTGCACCAGGGCAGGTTTAGACTGGATCTTAGGAAGAAGTTCTATACCGAGAGAGTGATTGCCCACTGGAATCAGCTGCCTGTGGAAGTGGTGGAGTCACCTTCATTGGAGGTGTTCAAGAGGCTTGATGGGGTGCTTGGTGCCACAGTTTAGTTTTTTAGTTGTTTAGGTGGGTTGTATTTGTACTGTATTGTACTGTATTGTATTGTATTGTATTTAGGTGGGTTGGATTGGTTGATGGGTTGGACGTGATGGTCTTGAAGGTCTCTTCCAACCTGGTGTATTGTATTGTATTGTATTGTATTGTATTGTATTGTATTTCTAACAGCTGAAACTTGTAACCATCTGGAAGAAGAAGAATTGGAATCATCCCCCTTTGCCAATTTGGATATGGAAGTTTTTGAATTCCTTCTTCAGATCTTTCATGCAATTCTTTATCTCACCAGACAGAGTTTCAATGGCTGAAACCAAAGAAACACGTGTGAGACTATCCTCCAGTTGTTTCATTTGGTCAGTGAAATGGCCAACAGTAGGAGGAGCTCCACCATAATTTCTTGCTATAATTCTGCTTGCCAGAGTAGTAGCATAATTAGGAGGAGCAAGTTTGATGAGCTTTTTGCCAAGACCTGTTCCCACAGGAATTTCATCAGGATTCAGAGTACCATGGTCTCCATACATCACTTCTCTACAGCAAACTCTCTCAAGCACTTAATTCCCTCATCCATCATGTTCCAAGGCTTAGGGTTCCATGGAAGGTCATCTCTGGACACGTACCTCAAAAGAGCTGCCAGTAGAAGGCGTGTCCACAGAGAAACCTTACCAAGGCACCTGCCTAGATGCCTATCAATTCCTTTATCTTTCGAGAGAGTTCCAAGCTGGGATGCAGACTTGTCCCACACCACTAAAGCAGGAGTGCCTGTGTCATAACATCTCCCTAACCAACTCAGAATTGGCTCATTCTCTCCTTTAATGTATCTTTTCTTACATGTGTAATTTCCTGTCTGGGTGCATTAGCTGACTGTATGTCATCCTCATCATCCTCCTCTTCTTGAAGCTGCTGTCCCTATCATCCTGCTGATACCCTACATAGGACCTCTTTAAGTTCAGAAGCACCTCCATTAGCTCCTTACTTACCAGAAACCATATCCTGTCCTGCATCTCCACTATCTACTGGTGGCCTCAGTAATTCAGCTATATCTCTAAGGCAGACTATCTTTCCATCTTCAGAAGGATCCTTTTTAACAGAAGGTGCCTGACCAGTAGAGGGATCTTGCCCTTCTTCTGCATCTGCCTTGTGCCCGCCCCTTCAAACCCACAATCTGCTTAACTGGAGCTGCTTTTAAATTCACAGCAGGATCAGCAGAAGTAGAAGGGGGTTGCACAAAAATGGCATCAGCAGGCGGTCTTTGGGACTCTGTGGTTGCTGCTGGACTCACTTCCGTTCCAGCCACTGAGGGTGGAAAAGACTTTGCCGGGTTAATGGCTGTCTGTGAAGTAGTGGCCACCATTTTAGGTGCTGGTGTAGCCTGTGCTGCCACTGTGGACTGCATCTGTCCCCCCGCTGGCTCAACGCCAGTGCTGCCGCTCTCACTCAGAGCAGCTTTCCCATTAACTCCTGCCTGCCTGCTGCCGCCTGTTCATCTTGCCTCTGCATCTTCCTCTTCACTAGAAATTTCTGCATTAGAACCAGACCTTCTACGTCTCCTTCTGCGCCTAAAAATAGAACACCTACTAGCTGTACGCCTCTCTTGCTACAGTGCTATTAGCAGACATACAAATACTATTACCAATAGCAGATTCATGCATAGCAAATAAGTCATTTTGGAGGCCCTGCTGCTTATATAGCTCTCTGTAACTGGAATACTAAATTAATAAATTTCTGCAGGAACAGTTACAGTCACATTTTTATATTTTCTTAACCAAATAAACCCTAGGCAGTAATAATACAGCCTTTTCATCTTGTATTTAAACCCAATTGACAACTTATATGCCAATTATCTACCTATTTTATCAATCATAGCAGACACACGCTACTTGTACAACATTACAGTTAGAGCAGAATACACCAAATACCACAAAATCCAAAACAGCTTCATTTTGCTTCCTTAATCTGAGTAGGAATTAATCGATTAAGCAATTGCCCCATGCTGGATGCCAATTATTTTTTGTAATGTGGTGGGTTGAAATTTCTTTACCCCCCAATATTAACTTTGCCAGACCAGCTCAGTTGGAAGCAAATGAAAGCTGTATTTACAGGCAAAACTACAATCTACAATGGAATGCAATTAATATGTATAAAAATATACAGTATTTACAGTATTTACAACATTTACAATTAACACACAACATAAAAACATCCCTGGTCAGAGACCATGGAAACTGTCCCTCTGCCCACCCCACCCCCCGTCCAAAAGGGAGAAAGGAGCACAGAGAGAAAGTATCAGTTAGACTTAACCAAAATAATGCAGCCAAGGTCAGCCAGAAGCAGGTTAATCTCTCCCAAGCAGAGCAAGCAGAGAAGAGATCAGAAAAAAAGAAAGAATTGGTTTTGGTACAGCATTGTATTGTATTGTATTGTATCTTATACTAGGTATTTTCTCCAATGAAATTGTTTAGAATTATCTTTATTTTTCCTTTTCACACCCAATAGTGATTTATTTATATTTTTCTACTTTTCTGCTCAAAATCTGTAACAAAGTTTTAAAGGCATAGCCTAAATCCACCACAAGCCTGGAAGAAGCAATGATGCAAGAAGCACTGTTCCTCTCTCTAAACCAGGAAAATACTCAGAAGAACACTGTCCTAGTAATTGTTAGGACTAGAAGCATTCAGATGGACCACTCTATTAGCTAAACTCAAAGGTTTCTTGATGAAACTCCAGAAATGCTTTCCACTAACTTGAGTGACTAACAAAAGAGCTTGACAGACCTAAGCAGAATCTTGGGGACCAACAATCACTGCCATATAATCAGGTGCCATATAATCAATTTGTTGATCTGTCAGTATGCATAACCAGACCCAGAATTTTCAGAACAAAGAAGGACTATCTAAAAAGTAAGAAATAAACTGCCCACACATTCCTTACCAAGTACAGAAAAGTATTAATTGTTTTTTGTCCAACACAAAATGCAAGGATTAAGATGTTACTATACTTTACAATACAATGCAATACACCAGGTTGAAAGAGACCTTCAAGATCATCGCGTCCAACCCATCAATCAATCCAACCCACCTAAACAACTAAACCATGCAACCAAGCACCCCATCAAGTCTCCTCCTGAACACCTCCAATGAAGGTGACTCCACCACCTCCACGGGCAGACCATTCCAATGGGCAATCACTCTCTCTCTATAGAACTTCTTCCTAAGATCCAGTCTAAACCTGCCCTGGTGCAGCCTGAGACTGTGTCCTCTTGTTCTGGTACTGGCTGCCTGGGAGAAGAGACCAACCTCTGCCTGGCTACAACCTCCCTTCAGGTAGTTGTAGAGAGCAAGAAGGTCACCCCTCAGCCTCCTCTTCTCCAGGCTAAGCAATCCCAGCTCCCTCAGCCTCTCCTCATAGGGCTTGTCTTCCAAACCCCTCACCAACTTTGTTGCCCTTCTCTGGACACGTTCCAGCAAGTCAACATCCTTCCTAAACTGAGGGGCCCAGAACTGGACACAGGACTCAAGGTGTGGCCTAACCAGTGCTGTGTACAGGGGCAGAATGACCTCCCTGCTCCTGCTGGCCACACTGTTCCTGATGCAGGCCAGGATGCCATTGGCCTTCTTGGCTGCCTGGGCACACTGCAGGCTCATGTTCAGCCTACCATCAACTAGTACCCCCAGGTCCCTCTGCCTGGCCGCTCTCCAGCCACTCACTCTGCCCCCAGCCTGTAGCACTGCATGGGGTTGTTGTGGCCAATGTGCAGAACCCGGCACTTGGATGTGTTCAGTCTCATGCCCTTGGATTCTGCCCATCTGTCCAGCCTGTCGAGGTCCCTCTGCAAAGCCTCTCTGCCCTCCAGCAGATCAACTACTGCCCCCAGCTTGGTGTTGTCCGCAAATTTACTGATGATGGACTCAATCCCCTCATCCAGATCATCAATAAAGATGTGGAAGAGCATGGGGCCCAGCACTGATCCCTGGGGCACACCACTAGTGACTGGCCGCCAGCCGGATGTGGCACCATTCACCACCACTCTCTGGCCTCGGCCCTCCAGCCAGTTCCTAACCCAACGCAGTGTGCTCCTGTCCAAGCCATGGGCTGACAGCTTGGCCAGGAGTTTGCTGTGGGGGACAGTGTCAAAGGCCTTGCTGAGGTCCAGGTAGACCACATCCACAGGCCTCCCCACATCCACCAGGTGGGTCACCTGATCATAGAAGGAGATCAGGTTGGTCAGGCAGGACCTGCCCTTCCTAAATCCATGCTGGCTGGGCCTGATCCCTTGGCCATCCTGGAAGTGCTGTGTGATTGCACTCCAGATGACCTGTTCCACAATCTTGCCTGGCACTGAGGTCAGGCTCACAGGCCTGTAATTCCATGGCTCATCCAACCAGCCCTTCTTGTGGATGGGCATCACGCTGACCAGCTTCCAGTCTTCTGGGACCTCTCCAGTGAGCCAGGACTGCTGAAAAATGATGGAGCGTGGCTTGGACAGCTCATCTGCCAGCTCTCTCAGCACCCTAGGATGGATCCCATCCTGTCCCATGGACTTGTGGGCGGTCCAAGCAGCTCAGAAGATCTCTAACTGCCTCCTGGAGCAGCGGGAAACTATGCAGCTCCCTGGCTCCTTCTGCCAGCTCTGCAGGCCAGCTGTCTGGAAGATGTTCTGCCATGCTAGGATAGATTGAGGCAAAGAAGGTGTTAAGTACCTCTGCCTTTTCCTCATCCTTTGTTACGACATTCCCTCCGTGTCAACCAAGGAGTGGAGGTTGTCCTTGCCCTTCTTCTTGCTATTAATCTACTTATAGAAGGACTTTTTGTTGTCCTTCACAGCAGAGGCCAGTCTAAGTTCTAAATGGGCTTTTGCCTCCCTAATTTTCTTCCTGCATGTCCTAGCAACATCCCTAAACATTCCATAGGTTAGTGTACATGCACTGCAGCTGGGCTGCTGGTTTCACTTCTGGCTCTAGCTTATCACCCCCAGACTCCTGTCTGGGGTGACTGGTTCCAGCCCCTTCCCCCTTCGAAGCTAGTTTAAAGCCCTGTCAATGAGACCTGCCAATTCCCTTCCCAGAATCTTTTTACCTTTGGGGGACAGGCCATTCTCGTATACTGTGACCTTTCCCCTCCTCTGGGACAGATGTGCTCCATCTGTTTTTATAGTATCTGAACACTTCTTTGAATTTTTGTTTGCACTACTCTTTCCTTTGCTTAATGTTTTTCCTTTGTTGACTGGCCTGATTTCCACAAGCTGTCTTGAAGTTTGACAGGCCAATAACATACTGAACAAAAGAAATTTCTGTTTATATTTCCAAATTTGTTTCTAAATTTCTTCAGTCTTCTGTTGATCTGGTAGTTCAAGACAGGATAGACAAAACTGCTGAAATTAAAACTAACAAAAATTCACCTTCTTCAGCATCACAGTATTTCCAGTATGTCTGACCACAAATGGTGGCCTGTTCTCATCTTCTGATTTGCACTCAGCAGACTGCAGGCTCAGTCTTGATGGCTGCTGATGATTTTTTCTGCAGAGCCCTCAGAAGGAGTCTCCTAGAGAAGGACCTTGTGGTTTTAAGGTCCCTATGTCCTTTGTAGCTTTAATGTCTTTTCACTCATGTCTTGCATTGCATTAGTGGTTGGTTCCTTCATTTTGGTGATGCAGATCCTTGACTCCCTTGTTCGGTTTAGTCCTGGCAGAGAAATTCACTGTTATAAAACTACCTGAGTAAAACTGGGTATAAGCCCTTTGCAACTACCAGCAAAGAAGGCTAAGATCTAAGGAGAAATTAGTCCATTGCTAACTGACTTTATGATAGGAAAATTTGGATGTTTATATGTACAAAATAGAAGAATCTGTGATTCTGTATTGGAGTGTAGCAAAGTCAAAACCAGAGAGAGGTCAGCATTGGCTCAAATATCCTAATGCTTTCCACATCATCTCAGTTGTATAACCTCTCATCTAGACTTCAGTCCTGAAAGATTGTTTCCTGGCTGACAGAGAGCTCAAAGGAGGATCAAGTACTTCATAAAAGCACATACAGCCTTAGAAAATTCAGAACTTTGGTTAAAATCTTGAAATCCTGACTTCTTTGGGAACTTACCCAAGTAAACCAGTAAACTTTTCTACTATCTCAGGTCAAGAGACAATTTATGGGGGCCAAATTCAGTAGCTGTTACTCAAACAGAAACAGTTTATCTGCTCTGAGTGGTTTTTTTTCAGCAGGGTGGGCAGAATTTTTTCCCCACGGGATTATCTAATAGATAACCTATTAGATATGAAGCCACTGAACAAAACACAAAGTGCATTGGTAGCACTTTTCAGCAGAGCACTAACTGGTTGCAATTCAGCCTGGATCAGATGCAATGATAAATAGAAAATGCATGAATTCACCAAGCAAAAACACGTAAAGAGAAACATTTGTAAACACTTGATATAAACCACTGTCAGCAAACGACAGAGACAGTGAAATGCCATAAAATCCAGAGATCAGTATCTGTTTAAGCCTTACATTCAATACAAAGAAATTCAAGGATTATTTGGGTTTTGTGAGCTTCCCCTGGAAGGAGTTGCTTAATAATTAGTAAATAAGAGCATCTGGGAGAGCAGATAACAACCGAGAAAAGGATGGCTTTGGTTCAGTCAGTTAGATTTGCTGGTTTTACAACAAAATGTAGGCCCTTCAGCATTGCCTTAAATCTTACCTACCACTACTGTCTAATGTATCTTAGACAAAAAGGCTAGAGTCAAGCTAGACTCAAATACACTCAGTCAATGGCAGTAAAACTGCAACCAAGTCTGCGTTCTTATTGTAATAAATACTTACAAAATTCTTCCTTCTATACAGAAGTAGCAGCTCTGTAATGGTTGTTCTTGTGGAGATTGCTATTGTTGGTGCTATTCCCTTAACAGTTAAAGGTAAAGGATCTGAAATATAATCATTGCCTAAACATCTCCCTTAGAACACTTCAGGAATTTCTTTGCAACTGCAGAATTGAAAAGTGGCTTAAAGAAGCACTGCAGGCAGGAAAAGACCTGTGGCAAACCCGCCAGCAAAGAAGAGTTGCAAAGAAATTTTGCTATGAAAAGCAGTAATTTGATTTTAGTCTGCTGTCTTAATGGGTATAAACCACTCAAGAAGAGAAATGTGATGCACAAGGCTAGCGTGATCAAAACATATGCTTGAGGTTCTACCACTGCCCCAGAGCATTTCCTCATAAAGCCAATATTGTGAAGAAAAGTGAGTAGACTCCGTTGAACTACAGAACAGATATACAGCTCTTTACTGTTTGGTTAGCAGCTCAGTTTGTAGACTAGTCTTCCTGGTGGATCAGAATGGCCCAAAGGCACTTTTCAAAATGGTGTCCAAAAAGAATCCCAGTTTGCCTTTCAGGGCAAGTAATGTAATGAAAAATACTGTAAAAAAATCTAATGGTCTCTAACTACAAACAAGCAAATCTGTTCATTTGCCTTCAACTCTGAATTTTGCCTTTTCAGCCACTCCTCTTACTACCACAAGACTGACAGAGAAATCAAAGTATGGTACCTTCAAACTGTATTTGCCCCTGCCTTTATACAAAGAGGAGGAGGAGGAAACAGACTATCAGTGGTGAAGAAGCAAAGAAATGAGCTCTCTACCCAAACAAAAAAGACAGTGATGACACATTGGTAAAGGAATAGGTGATTTGAGGGCAGCATCTGACAGGCCCAGATCCAGTCACAGCAATGAGGTGATGCTGCCAGTTCTGTGCCTGAATTTGAGCTAGTCTGAGGGTAGTCTCAAATCACCCATTCCCTTACCAATACATCAGCACTTTCTTTGCCTTCAGCTCATCCTTAAGGACCAAGTTAGAGAGTCATACAAGATAACAAACCAGAGCATATGTTTCAAAATTTCTGTTCTCAATGCACATAACGTATTTTTGCAGTAGGCAGAACTACCCAACAGTTAGCTTTTGTGAAGTCTAATATTGTACATACCTGCAATTTATGCACAAAACCTCAGCTTTTAATGTGCCTAGTGATTAAATTAATGATTCGTCACTGACTTCAAAACAAAGAGTTGCTGATGGGAAAAGTAAAAAGCAGACCTGTCAGATTAGCCTGGTGTTACACTAGGTGTCAGAACGCAGCCTGGCCGAAGAATGGCATATAATTGACTCTAGGGGAGGCTGTAAAGGCTGACACTAAAATGGCTCAATTCAGAGCCAGATGTAAGGAGAGCACTCTGCACCGGACCATGTACTTTAGAAAGCCAGGCCATTAGACAGATCATAGGAATAGATGAAAATACTTCATAATTTTTAGTTATTCAACTATTTGAGACTTTAAAGGTCATACTTCCAAGAATTTCAGTTCATATGATCATAGGATGTTACAAGTTGGAAGGGACCTTCAAAGATCATCAAGTCCAGCCCCTCTGCCAGAGCAGGAACATAAAATCTAGTACAGGTCACAGGAACACATCCAGATAGGTCTTGAAAGTCTCCAGAGAAGGAGACTCCAAAACCTCCATGGGCAGCCAGTTCCACTGCTCTGTGACCCTCACAGTGAAGAAGTTCCTACTCATAGTGAGGTGGAACCTCCTGTGCTGTAGTTTATATCCATTACCCCTTGTCCTATCACAGGGTGCAATGCAGAAGAGCCTGTCCCTTCCCTCTTGACACCCTGCCCTCAGGTATTTATAAACATTCAGTAAATCCCCTCTCACTCTTCTCCAGACTAAACAGCCCCAGGGTTCTCAGTCTCTCCTCACAGCACACATGCTCCAGTCCCTTAATCATCCTGGTAGCTCTCTGTTGGACTCTCTCCAGTAGATCCCTGTGCCCCTGGAACTGGGGAGCCCAAAACTGGATGCAATATTGCAGGTGAGGTCGCACCAGGGCAGAGGAGAGGGGGAGGAGAACCTCCCTCGATCTGCTGGACACACTTCACTCAATGCACCCCAGGATACCACAGGCCCTCTTGGCCACAAGGGCACCTTGCTGTCCCATGGATAACTTGTTATCCACCAGGACTCCCAGGTCCTTCTCCACAGGGCTGCTCTCCACCAGATCACCTCCTAACCTTCCCAAATGCAGGACTCTGCACTTATCCTTGTTGAACCTCATTAGGTTCCTCTCTGCCCAGCTCTCCAGTCTGTCCAGGTCTTGCTCAATGGCTGCACAGGCTTCAGGTGTATCAGCCAAGCCTCCCAGTTTGGTATCTTCAGAAGACTTGCTGAGCAGACACTCTGTCATTCTGTCTGTCTCTTCTGTCATCAAGGTCATTGATGAAGATGTTGAACAGGACCAGAGCCAGCACTGATCCCTGGAGGACTCCACTAGTTACAGCTCTGCAGCTGGACTTGGCACCACTGACCAACACTCTTTGCACTCTATTGTGTAACCAGTTCCTAATCCATCTCACTATTCTTCTATTCCACACTTCCCGAGCTTGCTCACAAGGATGGTATGGGAGGCAATGTCAAAAGCCTTACTAAGGACAAGGTAGACTACATGCACTGATCTCCCTGCATCTACCCATTCTGATACAACATCATAGAAGGCTATCAGATTAGTCAAGCATGATTTCCCCTTGGTAAATTCATGCTGACTGCTCCTGATCATCTTCTTCTCTTCCAAGCGCCTAGAGATGACCTGCAGAATGATCTGCTCCATCATTTTTCCAGTGATGGAGGTGAGGCTCACTGGTCTGTAGTTTCCTGGAACCTCTCTCTTGCCCTTTTTGAAGACTGGAGTGACATTGGCTTTCCCCCAGTCCTCAGGCCACTCTCCTGTCTGCCAGGATTTTGCGAAAATAATGGAGAGTGGTAGAGCAACAACCTCAGCCAGCTCTCTCAACAGCCTTGGGTGCATCTCATCAGGGCCCATGGACTTGTGAATATTCAGTTTATGTAACTGATCCCTAACCCAGTCTTCACTGACTAGTGAAAGGTTGTGGTAGTTTGGCCCTGGCCTGGAGGCCAGATGCCCACCAAAGCCACTCTATCACTCCCCCTGAACAGGGGAAGAAGGGAAAGAAAAAAAAAAAACAAAAAAAAACAACAGAAGCCAGGAATAGGATAGGAGCAATTTTAATAACACTGATAAGCAGACAGCAATAGACTGCATGGAAGCAAAAAGCAGAGAGAGAGATGTTAGTCTCTACTTCCCATCAGCAGGACAATGGTCGGTCTCGGGAAGCAGGGCTCTCTAAGCTTGGTGGTTACTTGGGAGGATAGACGCCATGGATGAATCCCTCCACATCCTTCTTTCACTTCATTCTTATACCTGAGCTGATGACATATGATATGGAATACCTCTTTGGCCAGTCTGAGCCAGTTGGCTCTGTTGTGTCCCCTCCCAGGATTTTGCCCACCCCTCAATGTACTCCTGGGGCAGGGAAATGTTGAAAGGACACGGCCTGGATACTGGATTCAACAGCAGCCAAAACACTGCGGTGTTATCAACCACTGCTGCACAAAAACATAGCACTAGAAAGATGCTGTGAGGAGAATTAACTTCAGCTCAGTCCAACCTAATGCAAAGGTCTTCCCTCCTCCAGTCATCTTCTCCTTCATCCAGGGTCTGGTCTTCATAGGGGAGTTCAGTTTTAGGAGTACAGACTGAAGCAAAGTAGGCATTCAGCAACTCTGCCTTCTCTGCATCCTCAGTTATGAGGACTGCCTCCTCGTTCAGCAGCGGGGCCCCACCTTCCCTGTTCTTCCTTTTCCTACTGAAAGCAGGATATATGGTGCTTTCAAATACCTTCAGGGAAACAGGAAGAAGTAAATTAATTGATTGTAACACCAAGTAATTCAACAATCTGGCACTCACAGTAACTTTTCAATACTTACTCTTTGTCAGACTGCCACTAAGTAAGATCAAAATTAGCAAATACCATGTGTCTATGTTTGTGTACTTTTAAGATACCATTTACATTTTTTAAGTTATACAATATTCTGGGAAATAAGCCCTTTAAAGCTGAAATTGCATATTTGTCCATGTTGGTATAAACTTCAGAACAGTCTGTTCTTCACAGGAAAAAATTAGAATAGAATAGAATAGAATAGAATAGAATAGAATAGAATAGAATAGAATAGACCAGGTTGGAAGAGACCTTCAAGATTATTGTGTCCAACCTATCATCCAACACCACCTAATCGACTAAACCATGCAATTACCATGTTTGCAGTAGAGTAAGTGCAATTCTGTGAACTGTAAAACTGCAGAACAAACCACAAGTACCATTAGAGAATCTATGTTTGGAAAGCACTTGAATTCTTGGCCAATTCCAAAAGGAAAAAAAATTAAAAACCCTAAGTGCAAACGCCTTAAAGTACAGGTAATCTTCCATAGGGACTACAGATGAATGAGAACATATCAGGAACTTTTTCTGAATCTTTGTATTACACAAAGATTGTCCAAATATCTTATAAAAATAAAATTGAGATATCAGCTCTTAAATGTTTTTTAATAAGCAAATTCAAATTTGGTTGCCAGTAGATAGTCTTCTCTGTTTAACTATGAAGAATTATGTCTTATTCAAAGACACTCTTTCCATGTCTTCAAATGAAATTCCAACCCCTTTGAAGCAAATGACAGCGTTACCACTGACTTTATTTGGGCATTCATGCTGGACACTCTACCTATATAGAGAAGATGTGCCCAGCTGCATGCCATTTGTTTTATCAGCATTTGCTGCTTTTTTTGTTTCTTTCAGATGTGCCATCATACTTCTTCAAATTATATCAGTGTTCCCAGACAGCATTTTTGTGATAGCATTTTTCAGTAGCCTTTTTTCTGAAAGGCCTGTGTAAAGTAATGTTTTCCCTAAGAAAATGTGTTGTTTCGTGCTGTTTACCACCTACTAATAAAGGTCACAGACACAAAAACACATCAGTGTGAGGCTATGCAGGGAGAAAATTGGAAGGGCCAAAGCCCAACTAGAAATTACTTTGGCTTCAACTGTTAAACAGAAATTCTTTCAACAAATACATTGGCAACAAAAGGAAGAGTAAGGAGAGTCTGTCTTTTGCTAGATGCAGGAGGGATCACAGTGGTAAAGGATGAGGAAAATGCTGAGGTACTCAATACCTTGTTTCCCTCAGTCTTTAGTAGTAGGACCAGTTGTTTGCTTGGTACCAAGCACCCTGAGCTGGAAGATAGAGATTGGGAGCAGAATAAAGCCACCATAGTCCAAGAAGAGATAGTGGCCTGCTGCACCACTTAGACATACAGATGTCTCTGGGAATGGATGGCATGCACCTGAGGGTACCAAGGGAGCTGGCAGAAATGCTTACCAAGCCACTTTCCATCATATACCAGCAGTCATGGCTAACCAGGGAGGTCCCAGCTGACTGGAGATTGGTAAAGATGACACCCATCTACAAGGAGGGCCAGAAGAAGGACCCAGGGAACTACAGAACTGTCAGCCTGACTTCAGTTCCAGGGAAGGTTATGGAGCAGATCATCCTGGGTGCCATTATGCAGCATGTGCAGGGCAACCAGGGGATCAGGCCCAGTCAGTACGGGTTCATGAAGGACAGGTCCTGTTTGACAAACTTGATCTCTTTCTGTGACAAGGTGGCCTACTTAGTGAATGAAGGAAAGGCTGTGGATATTGTTTGTCCAGACTTTAGTAAAGCCTTTGACACTCTCCAATGGAATCCTCCTGGAGAAACTGGCTGCACATGGCTTGGACAGGTGGATGCTTCACTGGGTTAAAACTGGCTGGGTATCTGGGCCAAAAGAATGGTGGTAAATGGAGTTAAATCCAGTTGGTGACCAGTCACAAGAGGTGCTCCACACGGCTCAGTTTTGAGGCCAGTTCACTTTAACAACTTTATCAATGATCTGAATGAGGGGATCGAGCACACCCTCAGTACATTTGCAGATGACAACAAATTAGGTGGGAGTGTTGATCTGCCTGAAGGTGGGAAGGCTCTGCAGAGGGATCTGGACAGGCTGGATTGACTGGCCAAGGTCAACTCTATGAGGTTCAACAAGGCCAATTGCCAGGTTCTGCACATGGGACACAACAACTCCATGCAATGCTACAGGCTTGGGGGAGAGTGGCAGGAAAGCTGCCTGGCAGAACAGAACCTGGGGGTGCTGGTTGACAGCCAGCTGAACATGAGCCAGCAGTGTGTTGGGGTTGCAAAGGAAGCCAACAGCATCCTGGCCGGTACCAGCGCATTGGTTTTGGCTGAGCTGGAGTTAATTCTCTCCAGAGCATTGCTCTAGTGCTGTGTTTTGCAGTGCTGTAGCCAAGTGCTGGTAACACAGTGTTTTAGCTACTGCTGAATGAGCACCCAGGCTGTGTTTTTCCAACATTCCCACACCCCAAGAGTACACTGAGGGGTGGGCAAGATCTTGAGAGAGGACCCGGAAGAGGCCCGACAGACGGTACTCCGGGCATGAACATGCCCGAGCGCCTCGGCGCTGACACTCGGCTGACCACTGCGCTCTAGCGGCGGCAGGGCCTGGTGGGTGATACGATGGTAGATCACTCCAGCGGACAAAGGGGGGGGCGCCCGGCGCTGCGCCTCCAAGTGGAAGGGGCAAGAGCAGGGGCAGGCCGGCGGGCCCAGCAGCGCCCGCCCGGCCTCCCCCCGTCCCGCCCCGTCCCCCCGCCTCGCCTCCCACTGGCGCGGCTGGAGCAGACCCCGCCCGACGGCGCCGGCTGGGGGAGCGCGCGACCCGCGTATATTGCCGGAAGTGGCGCACTTCCTCACTTCCGGTGAGGCGTGTAAGTGTCGCGGGCGACCGGGGTCGGCGACCGGTTGGGGATCGGCGTTGGGGATGGCGCTGTGGCTGCCGGGCTCACGGAACAGCGGCCCTCCGTCGGAGGAGGATGAGGAGCGGGAGCAGGCTCTCACTTCCCCTCGGCGCTTGCCAGAAATGCAGGTACATCTGTGCCCCCCCCCCCCCCCGCCGCCCCGGTAACCTCGCGCCGCTTCTCGTCCCTTGCGGCGCAGTTCCCCCGCCCCGGCCGGCGCGGAGTGGAGCAAGTCGGTGCTGGGGGAGCCTCAGTCGCCCCGTGGCCGCAGTGCGACCCCGATGCGCGCAGTGGGCCTCCGGTCACCGCGGAGGCCGGCGCGTGTCGGGGCGGGAGTGCGCGGAGGTGTCTGTGTCCCTCCGGCGCCGTTTCGCCGCCCTGGAGCACGCCAGAAGGAGCAAATGCGCTGCCGCCGTTGAAGGGGGCTGGGTAGGATCTGGTGGCCGCCCCCACTCGTGAGTAACAATTGTAGGTCTGACAAGTGGTATGGAGGGAGCTGGGTTGAAGTTACCCCAGCATACTTAAGACTTAAAAGCAGACAGGTTTATGGACGGTGTGTTTCTCTGTTGCCTTGGGCAAGTCGACATTTTATGAATGCATTGTGAGAAATTACATACGGCCTTGGAAGAAGGTGCCATTACATTGGTTTCCCAAACAGTGACATTTTCTTCTGTTAAAGAAAACCACAGACACTGTAGTTCCCGAAGCAGGTGTGATTGTACCTGCCTGCACTCAGTTTTCCTCCCAATAAGGTTTCACAACTTGTTTGGCTCTGTGTCCCTCATCCAGAGGTTATCAGCACCACAAATTTCATATGGCACTGAAGGCTGAGTAAATAATGCATATAAATGCTTTTCCTCTACACCCTGGGGGGAAGCATAGCCTGTGCTTTAGAGAATAATTTTGCAAGTTTACTGAATTTGATATCTTAGCACACACCTGGAAGTAATATAACCATTGATCCTTAAAGAGGTTACTTTTCTCTCCCAACTGTGTGGTGACCTCAGTAGATTTGCTTGTGCTGGGCCTCAGCCACTTCATAACTTAAATTATTCCACTTTCACTGTCAGTTCGAAGGAAGATGCTGGACATCTGTTAAGCACTAGTCTATACTGGAGTGCAGTCAGCAGCAATTACTTTACTGTTGTGATCTGACATCACGAAATTAATGCTTTTTTCTCGGAAGTATATATTCAGAATATTCTTGTACTTGGCTGTTGCCAGCTTTGCAACCCAGAGATAGCCAGAGGGGTTTCAGCTGTGTCAGAAGTATTTTTACAGTTTGGAGACTATTAGTGATAACAGTATATGATCCAAGATTTTATTTTGCACATGCAGTTGACAAAGTTAAGATGAATTAGAAATATTTCTAAAAAACATTTGGCTGCACCATACCATGCTTCATCACTCTTCTCAGTATGATGCTGTATATCTAAGGTGCCTTTGGGTGCATTGTCTTTGGGATTTATGCATGTCTGCTCCTATGCAAAACGAATGGACAGTTTTCTCCCAATAAATGTCTCATTTTCCACACAGACATACGGCCAAGGGATTGAATTAGCCTGCCAAAAAGAAAGAGAGTTTGTGAAGCACTCTGTAGAATGCACATGGAACCTTGCAGAAGCCCAGCAAAAACTTGGAAGCTTAGCACTGCATAATTCTGAATCCTGTGATCAGGAGTTAGCTCAAGCAAAGACTGAGGCTGCAGAGTTGAGATGGAGAGAGGAAGAGTGGAGAAGAAAAGAAGAAGCACTAAACCAGAGCGAAAGACAGAATCTATGGAACACAGACCCTGTTAGTAAGGAGGTTTTTAATAAGGTATGACTCATATCAGTGTGCCTGGAGACAAGTCTTAGCCTCTTTTTCCTTTCACTTGAGTGTCTTCTGTGTTCAGTATAGCACAGAGCCACAGTGTATGTGAAATTATTTTGGCTTTTTTCCTCTTTTTTCATTTTTCCTCATGAAAAGGAGCAAGCTGCACTCATACAAATTTGGAAGTATTTCTCTACCAGAACTATGAATCTGAACTTGCTTGGGTCATTTAGATACTGGATATGAACCAGCAATGTACACTTGCAGCCCAGGATATGGTTGTCCTGGGCTGCATCAAAACAAGCATAGTCAGCAAGGTCAGGGGGAGCAATTTTATTTCTCTGCTCTGCTCAGACACAAACTGGGGTACTGTGTCCAGATCAAGTCCACAGTGAAGGAAAGACATGAATCTGTTGGAGTGAGTCCGCAGGAGGGTCACAGAAGTGGTGTGGTAGTGTGAAGGTTTCATACACCACACAAAGCACAGCTAACTCGGAGAAGCAAATGAAAAGCTGTATTTTACAAGCAGAATGAAATGCAATGAATATGTAACAAATATAAAGTATTTACAGTATATACCAAAATATACAGGAAAGAACATAACACAGAAAGACCCTCCTGAGGAGAATCCCCACCGGGTTTCCCTAAAACCCCTTTCTTGTCCAAAGCTAATTAAACAGAAAAGGAGGAGAAAAAAAAAAGAGAAATGGATAGTAAGGGAAATTTTTGCTAGTTCAAAGCAGCTGTTAAAGTTAGTTTTCTTATCAGTTTCAGTCCAAGGTTAGTTGCATGCAGGCTGGCCAGGAACAGGATAAAGAAGACTGAAGACAAAGTTCTTAAAGCTACATTCTACTGATCTACCAATTAAATTCATTTAGAATTATCTTTGTTTTCCTTTTTTACACCTAAACATTCAGCTAGAGAATTCTGTTGCTGTCCTTTTCTTAAAGGCACAGCCTTTAAGTCGCACAAGTGGCCAGAGCACTGGGAACAGCTCTCCTGTAAGGAACAGCTGAGAGTTGGGGAAGTTCAGCCTGTGGGGAAGGTGCTGGAGAGCCTTTATTAACTGTATTGTGGCCTTTCTGTACTTAAAGGGGGTTACAAGAAAGATGGAGATACTTTTTTTATTACTCTTTTTTTTTTTATCATGGCTTGTCATGATCGGACTGTAGCGTGATGGTTTTAAACTGAGAGGGTACATTAAGGAAATTGACGGAGATGCCGAAACAGTGGAACAGATTGCCCAAAGAATTTGTGGATGCCCCTTCCCTGGAAGCAGTTGAGGTCAAGTTGAGTGTGGCTTAGGGCAACCTGATGTGAAAGATGTCCCTGCTCTTGGCAGGGAGGGCTGGAACTATGTGGTCTTTAAATGTCCATTCCAACCCAAACCACTGTGATTCTGTATAGAGCAAGTACTGCCAAATGTGCTGAGGAATAGCTTCTTCACATGAGGAGTGTTTTACTGTGCCAAACTCTTAAAATGTGACATTGTTAGTTTGCATCTAATATTGACTCTAACACAGGTTATTTACCACAAATAATTTTTTATTATTTTTAATAGAATCTCAGCTTTGATTTAACAGCTTAATTTGGACAGCTAGTGTGTCTCCTGTTTTCCCCAATTTAGCTGCATCCAGGCTGCAATGTATGTGATTCTCATTTGTTGACAGATCAGTACATTCCTACCTGAGGAAAGAAGTTTCTCAAAGTTCTTTGGTCAGACTATAGTGAGACTTTCCAACCCTATTGTTAGGTATTGCACTTTTTGAAGAAAACCTTGTGAAGTAGATGACATGACTCCAAAATAAGAACATAGCCCTTTAAATAGTAGCAAATGTAATACTTTTCAGTGATACATAGAAGTATGTCTTGAGTTTCTGTGACAGTACAATTCTTCCTCTTCCTCAGAGTTTTATTAATCAAAAAAGAAAAGAAATAGAAGATGATGTGTCTGAACCACTTATGCAGAAACATGAACAAAAGATTAGACACTTTGGTGAGTATGCTTTGTCCAACATTTTGTGTTTCAGACTTGTACAGAATTTGTGTGGGTTTGCTTCTTACTGTGAGAATGAATGCTAACAAATTAAAGACATGCTAACAAACTGTTCGGCTTCAATTTATCAGGACAGATAATGTCAAAGCAAAACAACATGTGAACTGCAGAAGCTTGTTAGACCCTGTAAGCAGCAGTGACTGACTCTTTTTCCTTTAATTAAAATTGAATGCTTAAATGAGCGTAATCCCTAAAGACCAAGTTCCGTCAACTTCCTTTCCTGTTCAGGAGGAAAAGACAGGAACATTCATGGAAATGGAAGTTGTATGTGTAGAATGTCATGGGATTATCCATAGCTATCTCCTTTTAATAAATGTTTTCCTTTTGGCTGTTAAGCTACAGGGTAATGACTAAAGAGTAATGACTGATTAAATGCCTAGAAATGCCTCTGTGTGCAGGAAATTAAATATTTCTTAACATTATATCTAATTATCCACTAGGTGTCACTTGAGCTCTGTCACAGTTGTTGAACACAGTGAAGTACAAAGCAGATCTTGTAAAGTAATCCAAAATTGTGATGGTTCTCTGAAGTACTTTCTGTGGTAAATTGTGGGCTGCTTTCAATCTGTGGTGTAGTGTAACCATATTTGGAATTTCAGATCAAGAGCAGCACCATTGACAAAATAAAATTTTTAATTTTTTTTTTTTTAGAAACTGATTGTTGCTATTTGTCTTCTAAGGATCTGAACTATTTTAAAGGAAGGGTTTCTAGTACTGTTAGTCTTAGCAAGCCCTGCAAGTACCAGGTCGAGGCACAACACTCTTGGAATGTGTGGACAGCAGCAATAGGCCTAGATGTTTTCAAACATCTGAACTGCTAAGTGTGATGACAGTGGAATCAGAAGACTTCTCCACTGCTGTGCATTTCATCAGAAAAAAAAGAGGCTTTCTTGCAGGCCTCCTAGCTAAGAGTTAGGTAAAATACTTTTGGCTAAACTAATGTACTGAAATGCAGGAAAATGTGACTGTTAAAATCTACTTTTAGACTCTTCAAAGTCTGATTATACCCTCTGGTAATGCTCTTTTTGTGTTGGTTAGGTATATAAATAACCCTCTAAATTTAACTGCATGCTGGCATTCTGAAGTTAGTGAATTGCAAAGGTGTTATATGTACTGGTGTATCAATGCAAGTAACTTCCTTGCTGCATTAAATAACTTATCCATTTAGAATATCTTAACTACGTTTCTCTTATTAGGTATGCTGAGCAGATGGGATGATAGTCAAAGATTTTTGTCTGATCACCCATATCTTGTATGTGAAGAAACATCTAGATATCTCACATTGTGGTGTTTTCATCTAGAAAGTGAACAGGTATGAAGGTGTGAATTGTTTGAAAGCATACAGTTTGCTGTTTGCACTGTAGAAAAGCTAGCCAACTTGATCAGCTCTTTTAACTGTGCTTTCCACCCTCTCTGCTTCACTGAAGAAAAACTCTCTAGTCTGCTGCCACATGACTATAGTTATAACTAATGATCAGTTCCCTTGCATCCTTGTGTATCAGTTCTCATCTGTTTAGGAACTAGAACAAAAGGAAATTATGCTGAATTCAGAAATACAATCACAGGAACTGTCTCTAAATCATAACTTTAACTCTTTTTTTCCCCCAGAAAACAGCTCTGATGGAGCAAGTAGCGCACCAAGCAGTTGTAATGCAGTTTATTATAGAAATTGCCAGAAACTGCAATGTGGATCCAAGAGGCTGTTTTCGTCTCTTTTTCCAAAAAGCCAAAGTAAGTTGGCTTGGGTAATGATGGGAGAAACTCTTGATATTTTACCAAGGACCTGTGTTTTAGAGAAGACTTATTCTTAACCATAAGAGGCAAAATACTTTGACTCAGACTTACGGAAGAGTGTTTTATTAGCAGCTCTTTTCTAGATGGAATATGTTGGTGTAATTTCAATTCTGAAAAGGAAAGTTTAGTGGATTTTGGTTATCTCGGAGGGAAAGCAAAATACAGCAAGGGGGCAACAGGGCTGTTACAGAGGAGTAATAACTAACTAACAACAGCAAGTACAGGTCAGTTTAAGAACTGATTTTGCCTAATTACATCTGTCTGTTCACAGTGTCACAGCTTTCCCTTTCATCTGTGATTCACAGTGGGGCCCAAAATAGGATCCTATTCTTATTGCTGCAATACAGCAAGCCAGAGCTCTGCAGGAGAAACACAGGAAGACTGAAACTGATTCACAGACTGTATTCACTTACTGAAGTTGATGGTTCTCAATATTGCCTAAAGGAGTTAAAGTGCAAGTCAGTTTGTGCTTTACCTTAGACCAGTGTGCTACAAGTACCCATTCTTCAAAGCATACTGGCTTCCCAGTTGAAATAAAAGAGAGGCTAATATAGGATGTCCTTAAATAAATCAATTACTTTACTTGTGTATACAAAATACCACAGATCACCCTAAATCTACCTGAAACTTCATTTTAAATGACTAACATTATTCTTGAGTTGTTCATGATTGTTATTCCCCAAAGGGTATAAAATGCATTACTGCATGGGGTTCTTTCAGCACTCTGTACTTACAAAGCAAAAGTAAATCTTGATGTGCACATATTAATTTTTCTCTTTGTAGACAGGAGAAGACTATTTTGAGGCTTTTAAAAATGAACTTGAAGCTTTCAAGACGAGAGTGAGAATTTGGTCACAATCACAGGGCTTTCAGACTATGTTACTACGGGATCTTGGTGTCAATCCTGGTCTTGTAGGAGAGCTGACTTCTTTTTTACAGGTATGTTTGCTATTTCCAGGAATTCAACTTGAAGCAGGATTAGATCCTGCCTTAAACTATACTTATTTGAAACATAAAGAGGATTATTTGTAGAACTGCTAATACTTGGGATATATCTTGCAGTATTATCAATGTGCAAGGCATGTATGTGCTTTCTTTTCACTGTCTGGAATTTAGAAAGCATCAACACCAGGTTAAAAGCATTTGTTAGTTCAGTGCCCTTGTATTTGCATGCTTAAGATAATCACTGCACCATAAAACTGGTTAGAAGCTAGAATTGTATTCGGTGTACCACATGTAGTGAAATGAGTTTTCAGTGTAAAATGACACATCCTCTTCATGGCATCGTTCAGGTAAGTCAAGCCTAAGGAAAGTTGTCTGATGAGGGAAGTTGGGGCACTTAGGTGGTTGGGTTTGTTTTTATTTTGTTGTACAGTACTAGTGATGGCCACATTCTGGAATGAAGAAACAACTTCAAAGGTTATGAAAAATGCAGTGTTAGGCAACGGGCCACAGCTGAAACTACCTCCTTGAAATAATTGAAGTACCTCTCAAATAAGATACTGCAGCTGAACATTAAGTAATCACATAGTAAATTGCTAGAAATCCTGAGAATAAAAACAAGCTGTGCCCTCAAATTTAAAGAATTCCTGACATGAGGTGATATTGGTTCATGAATTTTTCAGAGTTTATTTTCTTACTGTTGCAAATTTGTCTCATTTTAGAGTGGACAACATGAAGCATTCAACTTAAGCTAAAATCTGTTTCTTTCACTCCCTCACATGGATGTGGCTTCAGGCCCAGCTGCAGCTGACCTACACATGGCAGTTCACATGGTTGCGCTCCCCTCCCCCCTCTCTCCAGTAGGATGGGAAAGAGCAAAATGCAGAGCTCATCACATTTTGGGATAAGGAGTTTAACAGAACAATAACTTCTTGATGCAGGTAGTGGAGCAGCCAACAGGGAGAGGTGCACTGCTGGACCTTGTGTTGACTAAGAGATGGACTGATCAGGGCATTAAGGTTGGGAACAGCCTTGGTGACAGTGACCATGACATGGTGGAGTTCAGTATCATACAGGGTAACAGTAGGGCAGTAAGTAGGATTACAACCCTGGATTCTGCAGGGCTAACTTTGTACTCCTCAGAGATATACTTTCAGGAATCCTATGGGCTAAGACTCTGGTGGGTAAAGGAGACGAAGAAAGTTGGATAATTTTTAAATGCCACTTCCTCCAAGCCCAAGATACCTGTGTTCCCTTGAATAAAAAATGGGGTAGGCATGGCAGGAGACCTGCATGGATGAGCAAGGGGCTTCTGAAGGAACTCTCATGGCAAAAATATACTTACAGTTCATGGAAGAAGGGACTTTCACAGACTCAATTCACAGAATCACCAAGGTTGGAAGAGACCTCAAAGATCATCGAGTCCAACCTGTCACATGGGAGAACTATAGAGTAGTTGCCAGGGCATGTAGGAAGGCAACAAGGAAGGCCAAAGCTGTCTTGGAACTAAAACTGGCAAAAGAAGTAAAGGAGAGCAAGAAGGGCTTCTTCAATATATCAGTAGGAAAAGGAAGAATAGGGAAGGTGTGGCCCCACTGCTGAACAGGGAGGCAGTCATCATAACTGAGGATGCAGAGAAGGCAGAGATGCTGAATGCTTACTTTTCTTCAGTCTGAACTCCCCTATGAAGACCAGACCCTGAATGAAGGAGAAGACAACTGGGCAACCTTCCACTAGTCAGTGAAGACTGGGTTAGGGATCTGTTACATAAACTGAATATTCACAAGTCCATGGGCCCTGATGAGATGCACCCAAGGCTGTTGAGAGAGCTGGCTGAAGTTGTTGCTCTACCACTCTCCATTATTTTTGCAAAATCCTGGCAGACAGGAGAGTGGCCTGAGGACTGGGGGAAAGCCAATGTCACTCCAGTCTTCAAAAAGGGCAAGAGAGAGGTTCCAGGAAACTACAGACCAATGAGCCTCACCTCCATCACTGGAAAAATGATGGAGCAGCTCAAATGAAAGGCTGGTGGGAGATGTGATGGTAGGAGGCTGTCTAGGGTGCAGCAACCATGAGATAGTGGAGTTTTCAATATGCAGGGAAATGAGGAGCAATACCAGAACCTGTGCTTTGGACTTCCAGAGGGCAAACTTCACCTTGTTGAAACAACTATTTCAGAGAGTGTCCTGGGTAGCACCCCTTAAGAACCAAGGGGTCCAGGATGGTTGGACCTACTTCAAACAGGAGCTCTTGAAGGCACAGGAAGTGTCAGTTCCCACGTGCTGAAAGATGAACCAACGGGGAAGGCGACCGCCCTGGATGGGCAAGCAGCTCCTGGAGGAATTAAGGGGCAAAAAAGAGGGTGTATCACCTTTGGAAAGGGGGGGAGGCAACTTGAGATATCTTTAAGGATGTTGATAGATATTGTAGGAGAAAAATGAGAGAGGGAAAATCCCAGTTAGAACTCAAGGTGGCCACTTCTGTAAAGGACAATAAAAAGCATTTTAATAAATATATTAATGCTAAAAAGAGGGGCAAGATGAACATCCACTCCTTATTGGACCTGGAGGGGAACACTGTAACTGAAGATGAGGAAAAGGCTGAGGTTCTAAATACCTTCTTTGCCTCCATTTTCAACAGTGAGGCAAGAGGACCTCAGGATAACTGGCCTCCTCAACTGGTAGATGGGGTCAGGTAGCAGTGTAGTTCCCCTGAAATCCATGAGGAAGCAGTTAGGGACTTGCTGAGCCACTTGGATACTCACAAGTCCATGGGACCAGATGGGATCCATCCTAGTGAGCTGGGGTTGTTTGGGTTGGAGAAGAGGCTAATTACTTTCTACTGCTACCTGAAAGGGGTTGTAGCCAGGTGGGGGTTGGTCTCTTCTCCCAGGCAACCAGCAGAACAAGAGGACATAGTCTCAAGCTGTGCCAGGGGAAGTTCAGGCTCAAGGTGAGGGGAAGGTTCTTCACAGGAAAAGTAATTTCCCTTTGGAATGTGCTGCCCAGGGAGGTGGTGGAGTCAATAAAGGATTGGACGTGGCACCTGAAGCCATGGTTTAGTTAGTCATGAGGTGTTGGGTGATAAGTTGGACTTGACGATTTCTCAGGTCTTTTCCAACCTTATTGATTCTATGAGTGTATGATTTTGGAGGTCATCTCTAGGCACTTGGAAGAGAAGATGATGATCAGGAACAGTCAGCATGAATTTACCAAGGGGAAATCATGCCTGACTAATCTGATAGCCTTCTATGATGTTGTATCAGAATGGGTAGATGCAGGGAGATCAGTGCATGTAGTCTACCTTGTCCTTAGTAAGGCTTTTGACGTTGCCTCCCATACCATCCTTGTGAGCAAGCTCAGGAAGTGTGGAATAGAAGAACAGTGAGATGGATTAGGAACTGGTTACACAATAGAGTGCAAAGAGTGTTGGTCAGTGGTGCCAAGTCCAGCTGCAGAGCTGTAACTAGTGGAGTCCTCCAGGGACTCAGTGCTGGGTCTGGTCCTGTTCAACATCTTCATCAATGACCTTGATGACAGAAGAGACAGACAGAATGACAGAGTGTCTGCTCAGCAAGTCTTCTGAAGATACCAAACTGGGAGGCTTGGCTGATACACCTGAAGCCTGTACAGCCATTGAGCAAGACCTGGACAGACTGGAGAGCTGGGCAGAGAGGAACCTAATGAGGTTCAACAAGGATAAGTGCAGAGTCCTGCATTTGGGAAGGAATAATAAACTGCACCAGTACAGGTTAGGAGGTGATCTGGTGGAGAGCAGCCCTGTGGAGAAGGACCTGGGAGTCCTGGTGGATAACAAGTTATCCATGGGACAGCAAGGTGCCCTTGTGGCCAAGAGGGCCTGTGGTATCCTGGGGTGCATTGAGCGGAGTGTGTCCAGCAGATCGAGGGAGGTTCTCCTCCCCCTCTCCTCTGCCCTGGTGCGACCTCACCTGCAATATTGCATCCAGTTTTGGGCTCCCCAGTTCCAGGGGCACAGGGATCTACTGGAGAGAGTCCAACAGAGAGCTACCAGGATGATTAAGGGACTGGAGCATGTGTGCTGTGAGGAGAGACTGAGAACCCTGGGGCTGTTTAGTCTGGAGAAGAGTGAGAGGGGATTTAATGAATGTTTATAAATACCTGAGGGCAGGGTGTCAAGAGGGAAGGGAGAGGCTCTTCTGCATTGCACCCTGTGATAGGACAAGGGGTAATGGATATAAACTACAGCACAGGAGGTTCCACCTCACTATGAGTAGGAACTTCTTTACTGTGAGGGTCACAGAGCAGTGGAACTGGCTGCCCATGGAGGTTTTGGAGTCTCCTTCTCTGGAGACTTTCAAGACCTGTCTGGATGCGTTCCTGTGACCTGTACTAGATTTTATGTTCCTGCTCTGGCAGAGGGGTTGGACTTGATGATCTTTGAAGGTCCCTTCCAACTTGTAACATCCTATGATTATATGAACTGAAATTCTTGGAAGTATGACCTTTAAAGTCTTTAAATAGTTGAATAACTAAAATGATGAAGTAGGTTCATCTATTACCATGACCTGGCTTTCTAAGTACATGGTTTGGTGCAGAGTGCTCCCCTTACACATGGCTCTGAATTGAGCCATTTTAGTGTCAGCCTTTACAACCTCCTATGATCCTGATACAAACAATGAAGGAACAACTGGAATAACAACAGTAATGAGTAATATATAACAGTGATACAGAATGCAACGCTCTCCCCTAATGTCCAGACCTATTGCCAAGGGAGAACCACTGCACACACTCCCCTCCCCTCTTGTATAGCCTACATATTTGTGTTGTGCAATATACCACTGGGTGGCTCTGCTGCTGTCCTGGATGTGGCTGGTGCCAGCTTTTTGTTAAGGAAATTAACCCTGTAGTAGCCAAACCCTGGATATTATTTACCCCTTATTCTGTAACATCGACTTCATGCCAAGCAAAGGTATTTGTAAACAGTCAGTGTTACACTGTTTAATTCACCAACTGTTCTTACCCAAATTAAATTGCCTTGCAGCACACAGACTACAGCAGCCTCCTACATCACTTGCAAGCTACACCCAGGTCCCTGGGCAAAAGCAAGCCCATGGATGGTTTGGCTTTGCCTGATGCAGGACTAACCTAGAGCATCTTCCTTAATACATTTTTCATGTGCAGTATGAGGATATTATCCCTTTCTACAGTACGTGGGAGTTTTGATGGGGCAGTGCCAGCTCAAATGGCAGATGCTCTAGTGTTAACTAATCAGGTGGCTTGCTCTAAATGTTTCTTCCTATTTTACAGATTCCATCCCACATTGCTTTTAGTGTGGTCTTTTGCAGTCCGTTGTAGTGTTTGATCTTCCCCAGTGTGGTATGTGGTAGGGGATGAGATACACCCACTCAGTGGCATGCTCTTCAGCTCAGGAGTCTATGAGGCTTTTTCAGTCCCACTGTCTGACTTAATTCTCTCACAGGGGCTATGTCACCGTAAGATCTGGGATGGTGTTCCAGGCAGTGGCATGGGACAGGTTTGCTGCCACCAGTGGGAGCGTGATACCTTGCCTTTACATGTCTTATGGGAGAGTGATGAAGGCAGTCTGCCAGACCTCTGCATATTTATATTTAAATCATCCCACACACTACAGAGGCTTTAACCATTTGGCTTGATTGATTGCAGCATGTTTTGCATTCATGGATAACCTGTGCAGTAGTGTCCATGGTTAAGTCAGTCTCAGGTCCATCTATATGTTGCTTCTCTTTGTTCATGACTCAAGGTGTCATGGGCCCACTGAGCTGTGAATCATTCACCTTATTTTCAATACAAATCCCACTTACTCCATATGGCATCAGTTGCATGGTGGGTAGAGGAGACCATCCCTTTGAATATCCAGCCCAGCACTGCTGGTTGTGCTTCAGTACCAACCTTTTCTGTGGCAGCCTGAATTCCATATACAGCCAGTATCTCTTTTTCAGCTGGAGTGTAGTTGGCCTCAGATCCTTTGTATGCCCAACTTCAAAATCCTAGGTGCTGGCTGTGGGTCTCCCTGGGTGTTCCCTGACAGAGGCTCAAGGTAGGACCATTCTTCCTGGCTCCAATGTGGAGTCCTGCCCAGACTGGCCCAAGGGCTACTGCATGCACAATCTCCTGTTTGCTCAAAGGCTTGTCCCTGCTCAGGGCTCCATTAAAATCGTTCTGGGTCACTTGGTAGAGGGCGCTCACAATTGGCTATAGTCTGGGATATGCATCCTCCAGAAACCTACAACACCCAAGAAAGCCTGGGTTTCCTTTTTATTGTTGAGCAGAGACATTGCTGCTGTCTTGTTAATCCCATCTGTTGGGATCTGATAGTTTCATAGTTTCAGTTAGGGTTGGAAGGGACCACAAGGATCATCTAGTTCCAACCCCCCTGCAATGGGCAGGGACACTCTACCCTAGATCAGGCTGGACAGAGCCTCATCCAGCCTGGTCTTAAACACCTCCAGGGACGGGGCCTCAACCACCTCCCTGGACAACCCATTCCAGGCCTTCACCACCCTCACGGTGAAGAACTTCCTCCTCATGTCCAGCCTGAATCTCCCAACCTCCAGCTTCATTCCATTCCCCCTAGTCCTATCATTCCCTGATAGCCTGAAAAGTCCCTCCCCAGCCTTCTTGTAGGCCCCCTTCAGATACTGGAAGGCCACAATGAGGTCACCTCGGAGCCTTCTCTTCTCCAGACTGAACAGCCCCAACTCCTTCAGTCTGTCCTCATAGGAGAGGTGCTCCAGCCCTCTGATCATCCTCGTGGCCCTTCTCTGGACACCTTCCAGCACCTCCAGATCCCTTTTGTAATAGGGGCTCCAAAACTGGACGCAGTACTCCAGGTGGGGTCTCACCAGAGCTGAGTAGAGGGGGAGAATCCCCTCCCTTGCCCTGCTGGCCACACTTCTCCTGATGCAGCCCAGGATCTGATTGGCTTTCCGGGCTGCAAGTGCACATTGAGAGCTCATGTTGAGCTTCTCGTCCACCAGCACCCCCAAGTCTCTCTCCTCTGGGCTGCTCCCCAGCCAGTCCCTGCCCAACCTGTATTTGTGCCTGGGATTGCCTCGACCCAGATGCAGGACCTTGCACTTGGTCTTGTTGAAGCTCATGAGGTTGGCTTGTGCCCACCTCTCCAGCCTGTCCAGGTCCCTCTGGATGGCATCCCTTCCCTCCAGCGTGTCTGCTGCACCACACAGCTTGGTGTCATCAGCAAACTTGCTGAGGGTGCACTCAATGCCACTGTCCATGTCACCCACAAAGATGTTGAACAAGACAGGTCCCAGGACTGATCCCTGAGGGACTTCGCTTGTCACTGGCCTCCACTGGGACATGGACCCACTGACAGCCACTCTTTGGGTGCGGCCATCAAGCCAGTTCTTTATCCATCTGGTGGTCCATCCATCAAACCCATGTGTCACCAGCTTGGAGACCAGGATGTGGTGTGGGACAGTGTCAAAGGCTTTGCTCAGGTCCAGGTAAATTGTATCAGTTGCTCGTCCCTCATCTATTAATGCTGTCACTTGTTCATAGGCGGCTACCAGGTTTGTCAGGCAGGATTTGCCCTTGGCAAAGCCATGCTGACTGCTCCCAATCACCTCTTCACTACTCTTCTGAGTCAGTAGTGCCTCCAGGAGGATCTGCTCCATGATCTTTCCGGGCACAGAGGTGAGACTGACCGGCCTGTAGTTCCCTGGTTCCTCCTTCTTACCCTTTTTGAAAATGGGAGCAATGTTTGCCCTTTTCCAGTCTGTGGGGACTGCCCCAGTCTGCCATGACTTTTGGAATAGAATAGAGAGGGGCTTAGCAACCTCATCTGCCAGTTCTCTCAGCACCCGTGGGGGTATCCCGTCGGGTCCCATGGACTTGAACACTTTCAGGTTCTTCAGGTGATCACGAACCTGAGCTTCACTTATGATGGGCAGTTCTTCCTCCCCGTCCCTGGCATCGTCTGCCATGACTCCAGGAGTGTGGCTGGAGGCCCTTGCAGTGAAGACTGAGGTAAAGAAGTTATTGAGTACCTCAGCCTTTTCCACATCGCTTGTGACCATTTCACCATTTTCCTTTCTGAGGGGGCCCACACCTTCCCTACTCTTCTTCTTGCCATTGATATACCTGTAGAAGTTCTTAGTGCTCCCTTTAACCTCCCTGGCTAGATTCAATTCGAACTCTGCTTTGGCTTTCCTAACCAGGCCTCTTGCTGCTCGGGCAGCTTCCTTATATCCCCCCTGTTCTATCTGTCCTTCCCTCCACTTCCTGTAGAGTTTCTTTTTAAGTAATAGTGTGTCCAGGAGCTCCTTGTTCATCCAGGCAGGCCTCCTAGCGTTCTTCCCTGCTTTTCTCCTTGTTGGTATACATAGCTCCTGGACACAGAGGAGGTGGTCCTTGAATACTGACCAGCTGTCCTGGGACCCTCTTCCCTCCAGGGCTTTGTCCCATGACACTGTGGCTAGCAGATTCCTGAAGTGATCGAAGTCTGCATGCCTAAAGTCTAGGGTCATAAGCTTAGAATAGGTCCTCCTGATAGCCCAGAGGATATTAAGATGATGCCCATCTCTTACGCAAAAAAATGCTTGCGCAAAAAAAAAAAAAAAAAAAATTTTTTTTGTTTTGTTTTTTTTTTTTTTTTTTTTTTTTTTTGTTTTTGTTTGCTTTGTTTTTGTTTTTTGTTTTCACTCATATGCTGCACCATGGTCATTACTCGGACCAAGGGTAGAAAAATAGCATCTACCCAGACAGAGTTGTTTCTCCAGCATGCTGGAGTCCAGGCTGCCAGCTGCGGAGAGTGCTTCAGCCTGGCAGTTGGAATAGAGGGAGAGGGAGAGGGAGAGGGAGAGGATGCCTGTGTCAGGTGTGAGCAGGTGAACTTTCTCCTCAGCCTGGTGGCTGACCTGAAGGATGAAGTGGCCAAGCTGAAAGAGGAGGTGTCTAGGCTGAGGTCAATAAGGGAAAGCAAACGGGAGTTAGACTTGTGGGAGAAGGCTCTGCAGATCTCCCCTGCTGAGGGCCGGGCCCCTGAAAACGGAGAGGGATGGACACAGGTCCCTGCCAAGGGTGGCAAGAGAAATCCACCCCGGCCCTCTCCTCCTCTTCCGCTGCCCTTGCGTAATAAGTATGAGGCCCTGCAGGCTGAGGGCGGTGGGGATGAGAGGGCTGAGGAGCGGCCATCCAGAGGGGAGACCAGGGCCAAGCGGTCCCCGCCGGCTGTAACGACCAGCTCTGGGGAGCAGCCTAAGGCCAAGCCTAAGACCAAGCGGCCACCACCAGCTATAATGACCGGCTCCACAAAGAGAAGGAGAAGGGTTATAGTTGTTGGGGACTCTCTCCTGGGGGGTACTGAGGGACCCATATGTCGTCCCGACCCATCCCACAGGGAGGTCTGCTCTCTACCTGGGGCGCGGATAAGGGATATTGCAAGGGGAATCCCCAAGCTCATCAGTCCCTCTGACTATTACCCTCTACTGGTAATACAGGCTGGGAGTGATGAGATCGACAGGAAGGGCACCAGGGCAATTAAGAAGGAGTTCAGGGCCCTTGGACAATTGATTGATGGGGCAGGCGCGCAAGTGGTGTTCTGCTCAGTTCCCTCAGTGGCAGGGGAGTACACTGAGAGGAACGGGAGAACCCACACCATCAATAAGTGGCTCAGGGAATGGTGCCAGCGGAGGAACTTTGGTTTCTTTGATCATGGGCCTACTCTTACAGCACCCGACCTGCTGGGTCCTGATGGGGTGCATTTATCTAGAAGGGGCAAGAGAGTCCTAGCACTAGAGTTGGCAGGGCTCATTAGGAGGGCTTTAAACTAGGTCTGAAGGGGGTGGGTGAAGACATCGGTCCCTCTGCAGAGGTAAGAGTAGGGCACAAGGTAGGGTCAACTGAGAGGTCGGGAGCCCAGCTGCAGTGCATGTACACCAATGCACGCAGCCTAGGCAATAAGCAAGAGGAGCTGGAGGTCCTAATCCACCAGGGCAACTATGATATAGTTGCCATCTCAGAAACATGGTGGGACAACACGCACGATTGGAGTGCTACACTGGGGGGTTACAGGCTCTTTAGGAGGGATAGGAGAGGGAGAAGAGGAGGAGGGGTGGCTCTGTGTATTAAGGAGTCACTCTCTGCCACAAAACTTGAGGTGGAGGATAAAGGGATTGAGAGCCTGTGGGTTAAAATCAGAGGGCAACCCAACAAATCTGACATCCTGGTTGGAGTCTGTTATAGACCACCCAACCAGGATGAGGAGGCAGATGAATTATTCTATAAACAACTGGAGGCTGTCTCAAGATCATCAGATCTTGTCCTCGTGGGTGACTTCAATCTGCCAGATATCTGCTGGGAACTTAATTCAGCAGAGAGAAGGCAGTCCAGAAGATTCCTGGAGCGAATAGAGGACTGCTTCCTAACGCAGCTGTTAAGCGAGCCTACCAGGGGACAGGCTCTGCTTGACCTGCTGCTCTCCAATAGGGAAGGGCTGGTGGGAGATGTGACGGTGGGAGGCTGCCTAGGGTGCAGTGACCACGAGATAGTGAAGTTTTCAATGTGCAGGGAGATAGGGAGGAGTACCAACAGAACCTTCACCCTGGACTTCCGGAGGGCAAACTTCAGCCTCTTTAAGAAACTTATTTGTAAAGTTCCCTGGGTACCAACCCTCATGAACCGAGGGGTCCAGGAGGGTTGGACCTACTTCAAAAAGGAGCTCTTGAGGGCACAGGAACTGGCGGTCCCCATGTGTCGAAAGATGAGCCGGCGGGGAAGGCGACCGGCCTGGATGAGCAAGCAGCTCCTGGGGGAATTAAGGGAAAAAAAGAGGCTGTATCACCTTTGGAAGGAGGGGAAGGCTTGTCGAGGTAGGTTCAAGGAAGTGGTTAGATTATGTAGGAATAAAATTAGAGAGGCAAAGGCCCAGTTAGAACTGAAACTGGCCACCTCTGTGGAAGAAAATAAAAAGCAATTTTACAAATATATCAACGCTAAAAAGAAGGGCAAGAAGAACCTCCACTCCTTACTGGACCTGGAGGGGAACACGGTGACCGAAGATGAGGAAAAGGCTGAGGTCCTGAACGCCTTCTTTGCCTCCATGTTTAACAGCAAGGCAGGAGTCCAGGATGAGTGGCCTCCTGAGCTGGGTAATAGGGTCGGGGAGCAGTGTAATGCCCCAGAAATCCATGAGGAATTAGTTCGGGACCTGCTGAGCCACTTGGACACCCACAAGTCCATGGGACCGGATGGGATCCATCCTAGGGTGCTGAGAGAGCTGGCAGATGAGCTGGCCAAGCCGCTCTCCATCATTTTCCTCCAGTCCTGGCTCACTGGAGAGGTCCCAGATGACTGGAAACTGGCCAATGTGATCCCCATCCACAAGAAGGGACGGATGGAGGAGCCCGGAAACTACAGGCCAGTCAGCCTGACCTCAGTGCCAGGGAAAGTGATGGAACAGATTATCCTGGAGGCAATAACTGCGCACCTGAAGGATGGCCAAGGGCTCAGGTCCAGCCAACATGGATTTAGGAAGGGCAGGTCCTGCCTCTCCAACCTGATCTCCTTCTATGATCAGGTGACCCGTCTGGTGGACATGGGGAGGCCTGTGGATGTAGTCTATCTGGACTTCAGCAAGGCCTTTGACACCGTCCCCCACAGTAAACTGCTGGCTAAACTGTCAGCTCGTGGTTTGGACCGCAACACTCTGTGCTGGGTTAGGAACTGGCTGGAGGGCCGAGCCCAGAGAGTGGTGGTGAATGGTGCCGCGTCCGGCTGGCGGCCAGTCACCAGCGGCGTCCCCCAGGGATCGGTGCTGGGCCCCATCCTCTTTAACATCTTCATTGATGATATGGATGAGGGGGTTGAGTCAGTCATCAGCAAGTTTGCAGATGACACCAAGTTGGGAACAGATGTTAGTCAGTTAGAGGGTAGAAAGGCTCTGCAGAGGGACCTCGACCGACTGGACAGATGGGCAGAGTCCAATGGGATGGCATTTAATAAGTCCAAGTGCCGGGTGCTGCACTTTGGCCACGGCAACCCCATGCAGAGCTACAGGCTGGGGTCAGAGTGGCTGGAGAGCTGCCAAACAGAGAGGGACCTGGGGGTGCTGATTGACACCCACCTAAACATGAGCCAACAGTGTGCCCAGGTGGCCAAGAGGGCCAATGGCATCCTGGCCTGTATTGGGAATGGTGTGGCCAGCAGGAGCAGGGAGGTCATTCTGCCCCTGTACTCTGCATTGGTTAGGCCACACCTTGAGTCCTGTGTCCAGTTCTGGGCCCCTCAGTTTAAGAAGGACATCGAGATACTTGAACGTGTCCAGAAAAGGGCAACAAGGCTGGTGAGAGGCCTTGAGCACAAGCCCTATGAGGAGAGGCTGAGGGAGCTGGGATTGTTTAGCCTGGAGAAGAGAAGGATCAGAGGTGACCTCATTGCCCTCTACAACTACCTGAAAGGTGGTTGTAGACAGGAGGGGGTTGGTCTCTTCTCCCAGGCAACCAGCACCAGAACAAGGGGACACAGTCTCAAGCTGTGCCAGGGGAGGTTTAGACTCGAGGTGAGGAGGAAGTTCTTCACTGAGCGAGTCATTCGTCATTGGAATGGGCTGCCCAGGGAGGTGGTGGAGTCGCCGTCCCTGGAGGTGTTCAAGGGGAGATTGGACGTGGCACTTGGTGCCATGGTCTAGTTGTGAGGTCTGTTGGGACAGGTTGGACTTGATGATCCTTGGGGTCTCTTCCAACCTTGGTTATACTGTGATACTGTGAATAAGGTGAGAAATTAATAATAATTATTTATTAATTTGGCTCTGCCACCCTCATAATATGATACAAATGTTATAACGGTTTGGTAGCTTGGTTGATGGTTATCTTCACAACAGGAATGGGTAGAGATTGTTTGAGAATAGCACTGGGACAAGTTTGATTCAAAAAGTACCAGTAACATCCCACTCACAAAAGGAAGGAACTTTCCCAGGGCTTAGGAATATATCAAATACAACGCTGTCTGCTGATTGTGGGAATTCCTCTTTTGGTCCCTTTTTATCAGAAAATTCTAAACTGCTATAGCTGCTTAGTCCACATGTGTGGTGGGGAAGACCTGAGGGAAGGAGCTCACTCACTCCACAACTGACCTGTTCTAATGAAAATCCAAATCTAATTGTTGATGCAGGTCATAAGGAGAGCATGTCCAAAGCCCAGTCAAAAGAAGTGGGCATCAGGAACAGATAGCATCTGTCCTTTGCCCAGCCTTGTTCCCAGCATGGCTTCTGTGTCTTACTGTGGCTGGCAGGGCATGTGGCTTGGGGGAGGGGCTCATATGAGTCTTACTGACCCACAGTCCTGGGTGGGGAAGGTGTCACCATGTGACTCCCTCTGTCCTAGCTTCTCTGCTCCTACCCATCCTGTCTTGGTGGGGATGGGCTTTGAATGTACCATCTTGATGTTTTTATCTCTAGAAACCAGGATCTTCTGTGCAGATGGCAAAAGATCTTTCAGGAGGATCTGGACTATTTTCTTCCCTTTCTCAGAAACTTTTTCTATGCTGTCCCATACAATGATGTCATCAATGTATTGAAAGTGTTCTGGAGTACAGTCTTGACTAGTCCATGACAAATGGTGGGGCTGTGTTTCCACCCCTGGTGTACTGGATGCAAACTGTGGTTTGTGCTTTGGTGCTGTAGGAATAGAGAAGAACACATCACTGATGTCAGTTGTGGTGTACCACTTGGCTGCCCTTGACTCAAGCTGGTATTGAAGTTCTAGTGTGTCTGGCATGGCAGCACTCATCACTGCTGTAACTCTCCACTGGAGAAGCATTCTTCCTAGAGGAATACCCTTTTGTGATTGTTTTCCCTTGCAGCCCATGTATTGTGCAGCTAGAATTGAAGTGGGTTTTCCACCCCAGTTCCTCATGTCCTCTCCATAGTTACATATGTAAAACCACAGGGTGCCTCATGGTGCGTACATACGTCTGTCTTTAGGACAGGGGAAAATACACTCCTGAGATACAGGACTGTACAGGTGAGGAGTAGGGCATGTCCTGTTTGAATTGATGGAACTCTGGTACAGTTTCTCCACAGCTGAAACAGGCCCATAGCAAGAAAGAGAGATTTTGTTAGCCACAGTGTCTGTTAGTATGTCTTTAGGCCCAGAAACCTCTTTGTCCCCTTGAGGGCACAGAGTACTGCTGAAAAGAACTCAGGAGGCATGGCTAGGCCCCAGCACATTGCAGTGATTTGTGTCTCAGGAATTGCCAAATTGACAACATAAATTTTCCAACTATTTTAATTGGTTTTCAGGATTCTGCACTTGTTTAATTGGTGAAATTCCAAAATAGTGGAGATGATCACTGTTCTGGACACTTGCCCATACTCTCACACACACCCTGCCACTTAAAATTACCCCACTTTGGGTTAGATCTTTTGGTGGTATTCTTGAAAAAATATTGTGTAACCCTGAGTAAGACCTGGGACATAGGAGGCAGAAACAAGAACACGCCGACTTGGACATCCTGAGAATTTTCAAAGTTTTCAAAAAGCTGAGAAAGTCTCCTTCCCTGTTTCACTCATACATGGGGTAAGATTACTAGTGAACGACAATGCCACATACAAATACCAGCTTAACCCCGTGACATGCATGTGACTGCGATATTCCAAGCTGACAATGTCCAGTACAAGTGATAGACCTGATCCATTTCCCTGAGATGCTAAAACATTAACATAGGGAGTACAAGGCGTACCATAAGGATTGATGTGACAGCACCATGCAAACAGATGGACCCACACTGTGAACACTTCTCCTGATGCTCAACATGAGCTCTCAATGTGCACTTGCAGCCCGGAAAGCCAATCAGATCCTGGGCTGCATCAGGAGAAGTGTGGCCAGCAGGTCAAGGGAGGTGATTCTCCCCCTCTACTCAGCTCTGGTGAGACCCCACCTGGAGTACTGCGTCCAGTTCTGGAGCCCCCTATTACAAGAGGGATCTGGAGGTGCTGGAGTGTGTCCAGAGAAGGGCCACGAGGATGATCAGAGGGCTGGAGCACCTCTCCTATGAGGACAGACTGAAGGAGTTGGGGCTGTTCAGTCTGGAGAAGAGAAGGCTCCGAGGTGACCTTATTGTGGCCTTGCAGTATCTGAAGGGGGCCTACAAGAAGGCTGGGGAGGGACTTTTCAGACTATCAGGGAGTGATAGGACTAGGGGGAATGGGATGAAGCTGGAGGTGGGGAGATTCAGGCTGGACATGAGGAGGAAGTTCTTCACCATGAGGGTGGTGAAGGCCTGGAATGGGTTGTCCAGGGAGGTGGTTGAGGCCCCGTCCCTTGAGGTGTTTAAGACCAGGCTGGATGAGGCTCTGTCCAGCCTGATCTAGGGGTAGAGTGTCCCTGCCCATGGCAGGGGGGTTGGAACTAGATGATCCTTGTGGTCCCTTCCAACCCTAACTGAAACTATGAAACTATGAAAGACGGACTATCTGATAGGAAGAGTGTATATAACAAAATTGTTTTAACATGCTTTGGTCAGATATTTCATTTTCTCAAGGCTTTGTGCCCCACACTGGATGCTAAAAAGAGGCCTATTGTAGTTTTAAGCCGAATAGAAACTGAGCCCCGCTTGCTGGAGAATTGACCTCCCATTCCAGTTGCCCCCTGTATGGAATGCGTATGATGTCAGTATGGTATAGAATACCTCGCTGGCTGACCAGGGTGTGGCTCATCCCAACTTCACAAGAAGTTCTTCTTACCTTCTTATCCTATCTGAACCCAAGACACTCTATTTTGCTGGAAAGCTGGGGCTACAAAAAATAGTAGTTACAGCATTTGAGGTATGGGGTTGGGGTGAGGTAGAAATGGGGCAAGGTTCTGCTTTACTCCTCATCAGCCAGCTCCTAGTGATTTGATACATGAGATGCCTGTTTGACAGCCTGTCCTGGAGATTCAAAATGGCAATTAAACACTACTGCATTATGCCGAAGTCTGTGGATTTGGGGTTTGTAATTGATTTAGGATGGCTGGGCCAAAGAGTTGTGATAAACAGAGTTAAATCCAGCTGGTGGTCAGTCACAAGTGGTGTCCCTAAGGCTTGGTATTTACAATACAATACAATAAATCCAGGTTGGAAGAGACCTTCAAGATCATCACGTCCAGCCTATCAACCAATCCAACCCACCTAAACAACTAGATCATGGCACCAAGCACCCCATCGAGTCTCCTCCTGAACACCTCCAACGATGGTGACTCCACCACCTCCCCGGGCAGACCATTCCAATGGGCAATCACTCTCTCTGTATAGAACTTCTTCCTAACATCCAGTCTAAACCTCCCCTGACGCAGCCTGAGACTGCGTCCTCTTGTTCTGGTGCTGCCTGCCTGGGAGAAGAGACCAACTTCTGCCTGTCTGCAATCTCCCTTCAGGTAGTTGTAGAGAGCAGTAAGGTCACCCCTGAGTCTCCTCTTCTCCAGGCTAAGCAACCCCAGCTCCCTCAGCCTCTCCTCACAGGGCTTGTGTTCCAAGCCCCTCACCAACTTTGTTGCCCTTCTCTGGACAGGTTCCAGCAAGTCAACATCCTTCCTAAACTGAGGGGCCCAGAACTGGACACAGGACTCTAGGTGTGGCCTAACCAGTGCAGTGTACAGGGGCAGAATGACCTCCCTGCTCCTGCTGGCCACACTGTTCCTGATGCAGGCCAGGATGCCAGATTTGGGCCAGTTATGCTTAGTATCTTTATCAGTGATTTGGATAAGGGGATTGAGAGCACCCTCAGCAAGTTTGCAGATGACACTGAATTAGGTGGGGATGTTGATTTGCCCAAGGCTAGGAAGGCACTGCAGAGGACATGGACAGGTTAGACTGATGAGATGAGGTTTAACAGGACCAAGTGCACTGTGGTCGCAGCAACCCCCAAGCAGTGCTGCGGGCTTGGGTAAGAGTGGCTTGAAAGTAGTCCATTTTAAAAGGATCTGGGGGTACTGGTGGATGGATGGCTGAACATGAGCCAGCAGCATGCCCAGGTGGCCAAGGGGGCCAATGGCATATTGGTCTGTATCAAGAACAGCAGGAGTAGGGAAGTGATTGTGCCTCTGTACTTGGCCCTGGTGAGACCACAGCCCAAGTACTGTGCTCAGTTCAGGGTGCCACAGTATGAGGACAACACTGAAGACCCATTGTGTCCAGAGAAGAGCAGTGAGGCTGGTGAGAGGTTTGGAGGGCATGGCATATGAGGAGTGGCTGATGGAACTGGGGTTGTTTAGTCTGGACAAGAGAAGGCTAAGGGGAAATCTTAATTGCTCTCTACAACTAACTGAAAGGAGGTTGTAGTGAGGCTGGTGTTGGTCTCTTCTCCAACGTAACTAGCAATAGCATAAGAAGAAAAGGGCTTAAGTTGTGCCAGGGGAGGTTTAGGTTGGATATTAGGAAAATTTTCTTTACCAAGAGAGTGGTGAGGCATTGCAACAGGCTGCCCAGGGAGGTGGTGGAGTCACCATCCCTGGAGGTGTAGATGTGGCACTTCAAGATACAATTTAGTGGTCATGGTAGTGGGGCTACAATTGCACTTGATGATCTTAAAGGTCTTTTTTAACTTTTAATAATTCTGTGATTCTGATTTATTTTTTTCAATTTTGGTTTGTGTTTTTTTTTCCCCACTTGTGCAGCATCTTTTCCATCCCCATTTTGGCATCATGGCAGGAGGTGAAAGCAGCCAAGCCCTCCCACAGTGCTGGGGGGATTGGTGGTGGGCAGCCCTTTGGTTTCCATCCTTCCATTAACTTTCCTCATCCCCTTGGATAGGAAATGGCACACCTCCAGATGGGAGCAAAGAAGTTTGAGGAGAAATAATGCTTTTCTCAGGAAGAGTTGATCCTTGAGGTCCTTTTCAACCTGGTATTCATTGATTCATTAAGAGTTAAAATTATGGAGAATTAAGCTGTCATTTTTTTCTTGCAGAACACAAGTAATCTACAAGGTTCCATAAGCACAGATGCCTGCAGTTTAAACTCTGTCATACAAAGAGATGAAGAAGAATCCAAAATGATGGACACAGTATAGTACTCCTAAGACTGAAGCCAAGTACTCCTTTTTTGTTGTTGTTGTTGGGTTTTTTCCTTCAAAGAAACAAACATGGCTATTTTCTTGACACTTATTTTTCTGGGTACTGCACTTTATTTTTGGTGTCAGATTTTCGTTGGTTTTGTTGTTTGGTTTTTTTGGGGGGAAGGGATTTTGAAGGGTGAGTAATTAAGAAAAACTTGTTACATTGTTTGAAAATGTGCTGCTAGGTTTTTGGTTGTCCTTGAAGAGCAGGGTTTTCAATATTGCCGAATGTGAAACTGGATGTGTTTTCTGCTACTAACCTTGCCTTTAATGACTTTAGAAATTAAAGTATGAGAAAAAAAAATCTGCACAAATACTATGTTTACAAGAAGCAGTAGATTCTTGGTAGAATCTGCTATTGTCTTACTACAGATGTGGACATGTTTTCTTCTATGAGTATTGGAGATCACAACTGTATTGATGCTACCTTGCTGATATTATAAGCTCAAATTTGGTTATCACTAATAGCAATAAATCAGTATCTGGTATCAGTATTTCAGATCTGAATGGATTCGATTAAAATACTGGCTTTCTACCTCTACTTAAGGGGATTTAAATGTTAAATTGTGCTTTCATTAAATATAACTTTGTTTTGTCCTAAAATGTGAGCAGTATTTGTTTACATACGAGTGTTGGATTGTGTGTGTTTTCAGAGTCTGACTCTTCATGTTCTTAAAGCTAAGTCTCATTACTGGAAGAAATTTGATGGAGGGGATCGGGGTAACTGGAAGTACAAGGATTGAGCTAAGACTTCATTAAAAAAAAAAGTTTTTATGTCATTCATATAGGATAAGATGTCATGAAGGGTATGAAAGGTATTTCATATGCTACAAAGTAAAGTGGGTGTCTGACATTGCCAACTCAAAGTGTGAAACCAATAAAAGCTTCCTGTTTGATCTGGAAATCCAAATACTGTTTCTAGACAAGGCCTTCCACAGAACCTTTGCAATCCAGAATTCTGTTCTTTTCCAACTTGTTGCTAACAGCAGTTCTATGCATAAAAACATATACAGCAGATGGAAGACTACAGTGAAGACAACTCATATCTCAGTACATACATTGGTATGTACTCTCTAGCAGTTCTTTGGCAGACACAGGATAAAGGAGAAAACAGCAGCTCTGTTCCAGGTTGCAAAGCGGAGATAACTAGCTTCAGTAGTAGTTTGTGTATGTTGGACACATACTCTAGACAGGCTAAGTAAACACTGCTTCCTCCTTAATAATTAGCTAATTATTTAAAGGAAAGTAAGGGAAACTACTCACTTCATGGTTTAAACTGAGTATTACATATATGGATCACAAGGGTGGTTAGTGAGTGACCTGCAATTACTATTGTCAGCAGAGTCACATCAACCTAGACAGCTGTGATATATTGAAAGTTAAAGTTTCTAATGGGCTAAAACTGGGAAAGCTTTAAAATTCTACATTTGAGTTACTAGACTCGTGTCTCAATACTGGTAAGCCTAGATGGGCAACTGCAGTCCAAGCTATGCCAGCACCACAGTTGTGGAGTTGTCTACAGTTATTGTAAAAGGAAGTTGGGACCTGCATTCGCAGGACAGAGTTGCTTCTTGCCTAGATGGAGCTGTTTGTTCCTCAGGTTTTGCTGACTCCTTGGAACTCTCAATCTGGTGAGCATTAAAAAAAAAGCTAGGAAAGTTCACTGAAAAATGGCAATATCTGGACTATTAAAAAGTGTGGCCTGTGAAGGTTTGTAACTGCAGCTATCTAGTGCCTAAAATAAAACAGCTGGTCAAGAGACACAAAATAGTAGTACGAACTCAAGAGAACCAGTCCACTCACTACAGTAAAACTTGCTACAGTAATACAAGAAAGTCAGTTTGACCATTGGAAATGGTGGCAATGGCATCAATGAGAAGTTCTTTTTACAAGCATAGTAGAAAAGACACATTTGCTGTCAAGATCAGCTAGCTTCAGGTTTACCAGATCACACGTAATCTGTTTAGTATCTGCTGTCTTTTTTTATTAAAAATCTTACACATCTGCACAGAGGCTTTACCAAGTATGTTACAAATCATCAAAACTCCATTTCTCGTGCCTGCAAGGTAGCTGCTCTGAGGGCTGAAATACAAATGCAGTAGTAAGGCAAATTACCCAAGCAAATGTTAAGGGTCATTTAAGCCTGCCAAAGGTGGCTGTCTTCCCTGATCTCAGCCTATACACATGCCAGTTCTGGTCTGAAATGGCCTTTTGCAGAATGGCTCCTCACAGCTTCTGGCTGGCCCTAACCAAGGGGAAGCTTTACAGCAGACAGGTAGGCCAATGGGCCAGGGTTAATTGTATGAAGCTACATGGCTAAGTGCCAGGTCCTGCACCTGGGTCACAACCACATTTTAAGTTACAGGCTTAGGGATGTGTGGTTGGAAAACTGCAGTGGAGAGGGCCTGGGGGTATTGTTTGACAGTCAGTTGAACATGAGTCAGCAGTGTGCCCAGGTGGCCAAAAAAGCCAAGGACACCCTGGCTTGTATTAGAAACACTGTGGCCAACAGGAACAGGGAGGTGATCATGGCCCTGTGCTCAGTACTGGTGAGGTCACGCCTTGAGTATTATGTTCAGTTCTGGGACACTCACTATAGGAAAGATATTGAGATGCTGGAGCTTTTCCAGAGAAGGGCAATGAGGCTAGTGAAGGGCCTGGAGCACATGACCTATGAGGAGCATCTAAGGAAGTTGAGGTTGTGGAGTCTGGAGAAGAGGAGGCTCTCTACACCTACCTGAAGGAAGGCTGGAGCAAGGAGTGGGCTGGAGCAAGGAGTGGGCTGGCCCTCTTCTCCTTGGTGACAAGTGACAGGACTAGAGAAGCTAGTTACAAACTGCACCAGGGGATGTTTAGGCTGGATATTAGGAAATATCTTTTCACTGAAAGGGTTCTCAAACATTAGAATAGTCTGCTCAGGGCAGTGGTGAAATCACCATCCCTGGGGGTGTTGAAACAGTGTGTGGACCTGGTGCTTAGGGACATGGTTTAGCGTTGACCCTTCAGTGTGGGATCAAGGGTTGGACTGGATGATCTTTGAGGTCTCTTCTAACTGGATATATTCTGTGATACTGCAATCACACATTCCAGAAACATGCTTTCCTGTCCTCATTATTGCTTTGCACAGTGGATCTTGAGTAAATCACTCAACATGCTTTGCAATTAAGCTGTATTCTGAAACATTTCCTTCAGCAGTCAGTATCTGCAGCCATAACTGTTTTCTGAATAAGAGATGCAACAGTACCTGTTCTTGTTGAAGTCAGTTACTATATTATTAAAAATTAGGTATGTTCAATATTTTAAAAAATACAGCATTAAGGTGAGAATCACAGGCATAAAATTTTATCATAATATATGTTAAGAGCAGCATTAGAGTTTAATTATTTATCAGCCCTGATAGACTGCTTAGAGAAACCCTTGATTGCAGAATCTCAGTTGTGAGCTATGACAGATGAGGGAAAGTCAGACCTATTTTCACCTAGGAGTGGCAGCATCTTCCTGGCTTATATCTGGCAACTTGGTTTGGAGGAACGCATAGATATGTGGCCAGATCTTATTGGTTTCTGTTCCAGAGAAGGATTTCAGTAATCCTTTTTCCCTAAGGGAGAAAAAGAAGACAGCATTACAGAAGCCAAATTGTTTAACTGTTCAAAGATCTCCAGCTCATGTTAAGACTGCCCTGACAAGAGCATGGGAACGTGTGTGATTCACACCAAGACCAGCCATAACATTGGGAATGGAAGCTGGGCATGTATTACTCTGTTTCTCAGAGAGCTACTGCCACAGTTCATAGAACTGACAGCTATCCATGGAGCACTTAATAACAAACTATGTGGGGGAAAAATAAGAAACAATGCAGTCATGTAGCACATGCTATACATCACTCATCCAAACAGCTATGACTAACCCAGTCAATGTAAAGTTACACCTGAGGGATGAAAGCACATCAGACCAAGCAAGAGAATCAGGCACCAAAAAAGTTGCTCTAAATTAGTTACAGTAGCTAGTTTTATCTGTAAGGTATCTTACAACAGCTTAGGCCTGTGTCTTACTCTGAGCTATTTTCACTTGAGAAAGCTACCAAAGTCAGAAAATCATTGACAATCCAGAAAAGCTCCTCTAGAAATTAAATACCACACTATGAAGCTTCTAGTCTTTTGCTCAACAGTTTTGGTAAAGCACAATGAAGAATGCTAGATAGGGAGAGAGAGAGGAAGGACAGTCACTTCAGGATGTTGTCAAATTGAATCTGACTTCTTTGTCTAAGCAAGGTAAGACAACAAAGTTCAACACAGAAACCTAGTGTTACCTATATGGTAACAATATGTGTTATTTGCATTTTTACACGAAGAAAAGCTTTATGTCTAATTTTGCCTCTTAAATAATTTGTCATTCTACAGTGAAAATGGCAGTATTCTCAAATAGCTACTTAGTCCTTAAGAGTCTTGCTAGTTATGCCTGTCACAATCCAGTTCTTAGAACAGCTGCTTTTAAATTGTCACTAAGAGCTTTTTGTTTCCATTTCTATATGATTTCTGTTTGTTTTTATTTGCCCTTGTGAGGAGGGCTGCTACTTAGACATCCAGAAGAGAAAATAATGTTAAATCTGTCACCTTACTAATTGGAGCCATGTTGCTTAGAGCAGTATTATAATGTATCGAATAATGCACAGGACCCTTCGGAAAGCTGAATGTGGCTGCAGTGAAAGGCTCTTTTGCTAAGCAGCCCCCAGAAGAGTTTTCAGGCAGCACTGGAAAACATACTGATTTTACTGTGCTGATTTCTTCAGTTGATGAAAGGTAGACTGCTACTTGTCCCACGTGGTACAGTGTCTCTGTGGATGTGGAAGAACAGAATTTACTACTTACCGATAATACTCTAGAACAGGTTTTGTTAGAGCATCGTAAGCCTGCAGCCTCTTGGTAACCGTCTCTGGCTTATCATCCTCACGCTGAACAAGTGGCTCTCCAGTAATATCATCAATGCCCTAATCATGGGTAAAAGCAATTTCAGTTTAAGTATGTTTTCCCATTTCTGTTTAAGTATGTTTTATGCATTTTGATATTTAAATATGATCATTTTCCCAGTTAAGGTGCAGCCTTCTGCTTATAAAGGCTCCTGCCTATATCTGTTATGTTGACTTTCCAGTACAACAGTCCATTGCTTTTAAGTATTTTCTCAGTATTGGGAATGAGCATCAGGTCATAGTATAATGACTAATTTCTCCTCTGGAACGTTTATTGAATATGGGAAATATGTAGACAAAATCTCCACATATGAAGGAAAATAACATGGTTGGTAATATGGTCCTGCTTAACAGGGAACAAGAAAGAGATCAACTGGACCTCTGGACCTTTATTTGACAATGCTGAAATAGGGAGAGGACTTAATGGCTCTTTAAGTCACAAAATGTAAGACTTAAACTGTGGTTTAGGCACAGCTGGCATAAAGTGCAGTAAACTTCGCTGTTCATGGAGGTGTGAAGAAAATCTGTTCCGTAACATCTGTATCATAGTAGAGATGGATTTATATGGTAAAACTTAACCTTGTTTATGTAATACAATCATTTAAAACACTCAAGTGCTTCTTTCTAAGAGCTGAGCAGGCAGCCTTACTAATGCCTTTGTAGTACATACAAATACCAAGTCTTCAGCCTTGCCTTAATATGCCATAATATTTTGGTTCCATTCAGTAAGAAAATGTTTTGCAGTTCGATCAGAATCATTGAATCAACCAGGTTGAAAAAGACCTCAGAGATCATCAAGTCCAACCTATTACCTAAAACATCATGACTAACTAAACCATGGCTTCAAGTGCCATGTCCAGTCCTTTTCTGAACACCTCCAGGGATGGTGACTCTACCACCTCCCTGGGCAGCCCATTCCAATGGCCAATTACTCTTTCTGTGAAAAACTTTCTCCTCACCTCAAACCTAAGATTCCCCTGGCACAGCTTGAGACTGTGTCTTCTTGTTCTGCTGCTGGTTGCCTGGGAGAAGAGACCAACCCCTACCTGGCTACAACCTCCTTTCAGGTAGCAGTAGAGAACAATAAGGTCTCCCTTGAGACTCCTCTTCCACAGGCTAAAAACCGCAGCTCCCGCAGCCTCTCCTCATAGGGCTTGTGCTCGAAACCTCTCACCAGCCTCGTTGCCCTTCTTTGGACACATTCAAGTATCTCAATGCCCTTCTTAAATTGAGCCCAGAACTGGACACAGTACTGAAGGTGTGGCCTAACCATTGCTGAGTGCAGGGGCAGAATGAATTCCCTGCTTTTGCTGGCCACACTCTTCCTGATGCAGGCCAGGATGCCATTGGCATTCTTGGCCACGTGGGCACACTGCTGGCTTATGTTCAGCCAGCTGTCAACCAGATAACAGAGATAACTGTATTTCAGCTCCATTCCATGGTTTCCTGTAAGTACTACAATCTCCTGTGTTGTGATGTGCCTCCTAATTACTGGAAGGTAAAGTGGCGTGTTCCTAAAAGTAAAGGTGTTGCAGCTGAAGCCTTCTCTTTGGCAGGTCTGGTAATTCCCTGTTGCAGCTTGCCTAAATTTTTCTGCAATTAAAAATAACAACTTAAACCACCACATTTTAAATGGTACAAAGGCACTGTTTCCAGTTGTTCACTTTCAGTGCTTACCTGCTTTTCTGGCAAAATCGCAATCTGAAAACTAAAGGCTTGTTATGCTTCTGACATCACTTAATTGAACTTCCAGGTGAAATGTGACACCACAATAGAAAGTTATTTAAAGCTAAGGATGAAATACAGCTTCTAAAGTTGCACTGAGGCTAATAAAAGTTTCTTGGAAATCTTAAGGTAGCAATGTACAACAATTATCCTTAAGTTCAATATTCCTCTTTAGGATATCGCAAGCCATAACCTCCTTAATCTTTTGAGAAGCTTCCCTGACTGGTAAGGTTACACATCTAATTTTGCAATACAACTGCTCCCTTGAAAATGCCCATCCTTGTTAAACAAAGGAAAAACATTAAGTAGATTCCTCTAACTGAAAATTCAGTTGCACCCTAGATACAAAGAACGAATCCTCAAAGGGAAGGGGAAGGAAACTACGTTTTGGTTTCTACAGGCTGCAAACTTGCAGAACAGGGCAAGAACATGCCCAACTCCTACGTCAGTGTGCAAAAAAGATCAGTGAACAGCTTTAACAACAGCTCACAGAAAAACACGGTGTTTCATTCTGCAGGAGACAAACACCTTGTCTATCAGCTTGGGATTTTACTAGTCACTAGCATACCTTTAGAGATAAGGTACCACCATAAAGTTTCTGTGCTCCTAAGAGATGAAATGCACCTTTTTCTTCTGAGCTATTATGTGCAGCAGAAGAATATTTTACTGCAATTACCAAATGCAAGGCAACATTTATTTAGAGCCAACATCAACATGTGTTGCTTACCTGTACTTTGGGAGGGCTGAATTCAAGATTGTAAACTCTGCCACTAGCAGGGTGGATCCAGCGTGCTGTAAGCCGACATTTTATGGTCTCAAATGGCACATCTAGGTCAATCACAGTGTCTATCTGACATTCTTTATCCAGGGCTTTTGCCTGAGCAACTGTTCGTGGGAAACCTTTTCAAAGGAAACAACTCAATAAAAATCAAAAGGTAGAGTAGTAGTGAGAATTACATGGATTTATTCATTAGAGAAAATAATTATCAGACAAAAAAAGAGGCATCATCATACTGTAGAGGTTTTGTCAGTATTTTTCAGTGAGTCATGGCACTTAACTTGCCAAGTATCTCCCAGCTTCTATTTAATTTCAGTTATTCATCTCAAAAGGGTTTACAAATAGATGCAAAAAGACCCCATACTCCTATATACTGCATACCACTGTATTGAATAAAAGTATTCTGAACAAGAAAAGCTACACGTAGTTCATTCAGGTTTGAAGCAACCTAGAAACACTTGAGACAATTTCCATAGCTGTGTAAGTCTGGCTTACAGATTTGACCATTACAAAGCTACAGGTAGTTCATTCAGGTTTGAAGCAACCTAGAAACACTTGAGACAATTTCCACAGCTGTGTAAGTCTGGCTTACAGATTTGACCATTACAAACCTATTTTATTCAGTTTCAGTAAGCCAAATATATCTACCTGAAGCAGCCCAAGATTAGTTTTTTTTGTAACTAAGTAGGTTTAGAAAGAGTTCCAGAAAGTCTAATATATCAAAACATTTTCAGGGAAGACTGACTGTGGTAACACTCAAACTGAACAGGAATTAGTCTGTGCTTCCAAGACACCACATTTTGCCCCATGACCTCCATGCACCTTCAAAGGCGTGTGTACTACTAGAGGCGCTCATGGAACTTAAGAAGAAATAGAAGAAAAATCAAAGTCTCCATAAAGAATTTCAAATGAAAAATTGACTACAAGACTTCAGCTGGTCAAAGCTACTGCAGAACATACTATTGGACCATAGATTCACAAAGTTCGTGTACAGTCTCGTGTTCTTCAGTAACTTTTCATTGTACTACCCAAGTAAACTTCTCCACAGGGACAAGTATTGGTAGGTACAAACAAGAAAATCCTTGCATAACACTGGTTGGTGGTTTGAGGCCCAGCTGCAGCAGACCAGTTGCACAAAGTAAAGAATTAATATCTAACCACTAGTCATTAGAGTTCAATATTCTCACTAGACACCCAGATCAAAAAAACCCAGCACCCATGCCACACACCCCTCTTCTATAGCAGGCATGACTTACCAAATACCCCACTGGCTGGCTCTGCTGCTGTCCTGGGCATGACCCCTCTCAGCTTCTTGTGAAAGAAATTAACTCTGTCCTAGGTGAACCCAAGACAAGCCTGTTGCCTGAGTAAGGAGCCAGCCAAGAACTAGCCTTATGACACAAAGTAAGTATTTTACAGTCTTAAGGCTACTGTGTCTTGTCTACATCACAAAAGGAAAGAGTTTATTCACTGAAACCAAGCTCTTGATTGCATATTGTCTAACGCACCTGGTTTGCACCACAGTCATCAACTGCCCTCATCCTGTTTCTCTTAGGTTCACAGTAGCTCATGGAAGAGTTTTTAAATATTAAGACCAGAGGGAGACCCAGAGCTCCCACACTGCTGTTCTTTCTTACTGCTGACAAGCTAGTCAGCCACCACACATCTTTGTTATGCAACTGGAAAATGAGTTTGCTTTGGGACTTAGTACTGAGAAACTTCCTCAACAAATTAAAGTGCCTTTACAACATCATTTCACTCAAACTGAACCAGGGTTTGCTGCATACAGTGTTTTCTCAATACAGAACACAAATAATGTACAAGGTGTGATGAATTGTGAAGAATTCATGAACACTGAGAAAAGTGCCTTAATTTGCAATAAATCTAAGCAGATCACACCCCACACCTCTCGAACTGCTATATCTGCTATAACTCTAGAAGCCACCAACCCATCCTAAAGCAGTGGAAATGGGTATTTGGCTAAGTGAGCATACAAACAGCTAACTCGACTGAGGTCAGCCTCAGCTGTTTGTTCTGAGTTGCACTTGCCAAACTGAAGACCTTATGGTTAACATATTTCAACAGAGCTGTGTTGTTTCTGCAGAGCTGACTACGCCACAGCTATCCCTAGTGTAATCCCCTAAGTCTTGTGCTGGGTTACACCCATCCTGGGGAAGGGCTGCAAGAGCCCTGCTTCCAGTCCAGGGGACTTCTGCATTATCTCACCTTCACCTGTTCCTGATGCCCCACAGCAAAAGACTGTTCCTGCTCCCTTACAGCAACAGACTGTCACCGATTTCCTGTTTCAAAGACAGTTCCCTGGTTCCTGATTCTTCTCCACACCCCTGCCCAGCACAAGTACTACCTGCATCGACCAGCACTGGAGAGAGAGAGACTGCCCTGAGAGAGAGACAGACAGGACAAAGAAGGACGTGGATCAAGAACTCTAATACCACATTTCACAAATGGATAAAGGGACTGTGACAGGAAAGTGGAAGTGAAATAGAGGGGTGGAGTGTGCAGGATTACACCCATCCTGGGGGAGGGTTGCAAGAGCCCTGCTTTCTGGGGGGACTAAAGAAACCTGATCCAGGTGAACAGAGAGGGACTTGATTTCCCCCTCCCAGGAAGAGGGGTCACCCAGGTTGAAGGTGGTCTATTCCACTCCCCTTTCCTGTCCAACAAGCCTATAAAAAGGGAGACACTGCAGCCATTTTCTCTCTTTGCTCCCATCTTGCCTATTTGAAAGGACCAGCAGCCACTGCTGGCCTCCTGGTTCTGCCATCTGGTCAGGCCTGATCTCCCTGCTGCATCCATGCTTCTCTAAAGGACTGAAATCCACATACATCAAGGGAGATACAAGGCCATCCAAATTTGCTTTTGTATATTTTCCTATTCACCTTTATTCCTTACCCTTGTAAATCCTCCCTGTTACTGCTACATATATGTTTTGTTAGAAAATTCACTACTTCCAAACCGACTCCAGATTATTTTTGGTAGATTTACCTCCAGTCTCTTTGGGGGTGGGGGGAGGAAATTCTCAGGGTTTTTTGCTACCATCTGAGTTCTTAAACTCTAGTTAAGGGTCAAACCACTATAGTCTTATTACAAATACTAATGCGGACAAAATTTCTGCTTAAAGAACACTATACATTAACATGTAGCAGGAACTCGTTTATTCTTCCACTGCCTCCACACTGTCCTCCTGTTAAAGAGTTGCCAACTATACTATTATACATCCAGATGCACACGTCTGGAACTGTGTGTACACAGGACCAGTAACTAAAGAAAAAGGAATGCCTGCAGCCCTTTCCTTTATGGACTAGGTTTTATTGTGCAGGTTACTGTGGGAACTAAGCTTTTGTCCTCATTAAGGAGGAACATAATGTGACTAAAGCCACCAGAACAGACCACAGCACTAGAAGCAATTATAATGTAAGCACTAAAGGACAGCAAGCACTGTGGATTTTTCACTCCCTCTAAAGAGCGAGCCACAGCAACAACCTTTTAGTTTTATCTGCTGAGGCAGGTTGTCATGTCACTAGAATGCGAAAACACACATATCCAGCCTAGGCACTATCTTTGTGCTGCTTGTCCAAGTTTACACCCATGGGCTGGGGTAACAAGAGCCTTTCAGTTCCTAAAGACAGTGGCGAATAGATGTTCTCTCTGCTGTGAACGCTGAAGCAATGAGCTTATGCTGCAGGACTGCATAAAAGTTCCTTCTAGAGAACCAAAGAGCAAACGAAAGAGATCTTTCAGAGCACTTAAGGAGTGTTTTTGTCAGTGATTTATTACATGCAGCACTGCTGCAGTACTTGCTTTCCATACTTAACTTTGTTCTTCCATCTCATACCTACCTTTCTATTTAAGTTGTTCCTCAGCCCCATTCTTCAGAAGTGTTCTACCCCCAAGGATTTCAACAATAGAAAGCTTAAAAAAGAGAACCTTCTCAGTGCATATTTTAAATGCAGAATAAAGTATAAGAATTATCAGAATTGCCAGTTTTGAAATTTTAATTGGAGTGCTGAACTGCTCTAACATGTATTAAACAACCCTGTAACGCTCTGAAGGCAGAATGTACCCAAAGCATTTTGCAACCAAAGAAACTGGGGCAGATTAGCTGCTGAAAGTTTCACAACAAGTTGACCACAAATACTGCCCAGTTACTATGACTACTATGACTCCAGCATGACTACCCCCCAAGTGACCAAAGCCCTCCAAGCTACCCAGTGCAGATCTGTTGTTCATGTATAGTGACACCAAATACACTATGAGCTTACCATCCAATAGCCAGTTGCATCGATCTAGGCCTCTTAGCTCATCCAGCATTAGTCGTGTCATGATGTCATCTGGAATAAGCCGCCCTTGATCAATGTAGGACTTGGCAAGGATTCCAACTTCTGCGAAAGTAAGAGAAGTCGCATTACACTATCTCTGACCTGACCTCCAGCAAGTGAAAAAAAAAGCCTGGAAAGAAAAAAAATATTATCAGGATAGTGCAGAACAGTAAAGTTGCAAACATGACAGTGTGCTTGCTGAAATTAGAAAAAACAAATTTTTAAAAATCATCAGTTAGAACCGGATCATGCAAATATATATCTAAGTAACTTGATTGGTCTGGGGTTCCACAGATGGCCATAGGGCGTTCAGTACACCTCTACCCACACCCCCTCCAAGTAATTTTACTAGTAAGTATTTGAAATCTTAGATTCCAAGAACTAAAATCAGGAGCAGCCATTAGGTAGCAGAGCCTTCAAAACAATAAATGGAGAAGATTCAAGTTCATTAAGATAACAGCACTCAGGTTTCCTATCAAGAAAGTTACTTTCTCTGTTTAGTGGCTAGTTATTGACATGACTCAAACAGAATTACCTTTGGTATTTACATGGGCAGCATGCAGTGGGGACACGCTTGCCACATGTATTCTTGTGATTGCTATTTACAAGACAATGTTTACAGATGCTGTAACTATTTATGGAAGCGTGCAGAGACCTTTATTTTCCCATGGAGCTTGCTAACTTTTAGCACCAGGCATTTACCCTATTGGCTCACTAAAATGCCATCCACGTACCACAGTTCTGGATATCAAACCATGCTCTGACACGACAGGCAGTAGCATGCTGTAGTTCATCCCAGTGACAGGTATAGCTGGATTCATTTGCCTGGCTTGTGTCCTAGGCACAAAGACTCTGGGATCTATGTTTATAAAACAATTACCCAATTATGTAAGCCACCCAATGTAGCAGCTATGCCGGTTTCACTGTGGATGAATGAAGAAGCCTTTACTTGCAGCCAATTCAATCTAGTTGCAGTAAACTAAACAGAAGAGAAAATGAGATGGACTGACATATCAACAGAAGATATACCCACTTTCAGCAGAAAGCAACAAAGAATGCAAGTCCCATCACTTGATGCAGTATTTGAATGTGCAGTAGTACTGAGGCCATTCTCAGACAAGGCAACTGAAAGGCAATAGATGCCCTCAAGTAATTCAAACAGTAGCTTTGATGCTGAAAACAAGTAATAAAGTAACTATTTTCCCTCATTGGATGTTCACAACTACAGTTAGGCTCTGGAAAGTTTGAAGACCATTTAGCAACTGGCACTATTGCACTTGGTCGGACTTCAAATAATCCTCACAATATGGAAGAGTCTGACTCCGGTGCTTGTGTCTTCCATCACAATACAAACTCAAATGAAGGTGACAGTCTGGGTACAAAGTGTCTATACTTTTCTACCTCCTTTCTCTGAGATCAGCAAGTCAGACCTCTTTTCCTATTTTAGTGCACTTTGAACTATGTACCCTGCAGAAGTAGGCTGGGAGGAGGAGCAAATCACATCTAGATAGTTCAATGTGTACTTGATGCTTGGATCTGTTACTGATTTACGCTGCAGCATTGCCCTAGCCACAGCGGTCTAAGAATGTGCACAAGGCAAGCTCAACAGAGAATGGTACTAACACGCTTTGGAAAGACAGATGAGCTTCTGGGCCCAAGGAGCTTTTAAGCACAGCAAGCTGTAAGGTCCTATTGTTAGACCAAAAGAGCTGGAGACATGCTGCCTCTCTCTATAAACCTCAGGTTCTTTAGAAAGTCACTATTACAAAACTAAAAAATAGGCACAACTGTATGCAGACAGTTGTATGTTAGGACAAAAAGTGTACATACTAGACTACTCCCTTTTTATTGCTTGGTTTTCTTCTTGTTGGGAATGGAATTTCTTTAGGTTTTACTGACTTTTATTTTGTTCTGGTGTTTTGGCTGGGTTTTGAGGGTTTTGGTTGGTTGGGTTGGGTTGGTTTTTTGTTGGTTTGGGGTTTGTGGGGGTTTCTTTTTTGTTTGTTTGCTTGTTTTGGGGTTTGGGGTGGTTTTGGTTTTGGTTGGGGGTGGGGAGTGTTGGGGGTTTTTTTGTTGTTTGGGGTTTTTTTTTCCAGCTTGGGTCTGAAGCCATTACAGGCATAGAAATCTCTGTAATTAAAGGGAATACAAGTTTCTGTCCTGTCTAGATTACAGCAGGTATTGATGTTTCACAGTTCTCCCAAAGGGTTGGCACATCCTAACCAGATCACAGCAAACAGTCTCTAGCAATATCCAGACAACAGGCTGCTTAGCATTAGATACATAGTCTGTCTCTCCACTCTCCAAAGCAACTTTCACATGTTAGTATCTGGAAATTACTAAAATTTCTAACAAGTTCAATAGGATTTTAAGTCGACTTCCACGAGACAGTAAATGCCAAAAATGGCACAGTATAAGTATCACTAATTTAAGTGTTTCAACCACCCAAATTAGTCCAACACAATTCCCACAGAACTAGGAATTGCAAGACTTTTCTATTATAATAAAAATTCGAACTCTGCCTTGACTAAACTTTTCAGAGCTCCCTGACATGACATTCAGTCTCTCTCCATCCTTTGGTGTACTACCTACTTGTGCTACCTCACTATTTATCTTAATCCTTTGGAGACCATTTCTGCAACAACTGACTCACTTTCAATAAAATTAAAACAGAACTTCAAACAGGTTAATTAGTGGATTAAAAACTGGACCAAATTCCTGTAAACTCTACACTAGCTAATTCAGAACAAACTATCTCTTAAACCCTACACTGGCTTATGTGTTTGTTACACTTCCATTTCTTCACATTCTTTCATGTGTTCAACCCACCTAACACACTTCACTGATCACTTTTCTCTGCACTACTTCATGGGGTACTTCCAGTTATAATTTCCTGATCTCACAGCTCTTTGAGCTTTCTTCCAAGACATACTGAAAGACTGCAGAACCTAAAGTATTTAGCAAATAACATATTCCCTTCGTCTTCTGGAATGCCTTCTTCTCTCACTGTGTCTTGCTTACACTGTTAAGTTCATTAACAGCAACAATTTTGGTTTTGTGATCTTCTGTAAAAAAAACCCTTGAGCTTGTGCAACCAAACAGATAGAAAGGGCATGAATGTGATCAGGTATGACTGCACAGACAGTACTCCTAGTAAATGTTTAACTTGTAGATACCAGCCATAATAAAGTCAATCAACTAGGCCAAAGTCATTGCTCCTACAGTGCAAAGAGTATTTATGTGAAAGAAGATGTAGAAATCACATCACATAACAAACAATTTCAAAATACAGATTATTTTTCATCTTCAAACATGCTCATAAGCTTCAAAGAGCAAGACTACCAGCTACCTAACCATAGTATCACAGTCCTCTGCAACTTTGAAGGGCTGTTAGTAGCAATACTCTTACTTCATCACATGCAATCTTAAATGGTTCTTAAAAGGTTTTTGACTCTAACATGAAAAAAAACAGATGAAGAAGGCAGGAGGAGACCCTTCATGACTGCAAAAATCCACTGGAGAAAGGGGTTGTAGATTTTCAGTTGACAGCCAGAGGTCAAGCTCAGACTACACAGCAAGTACTCACACCATTGGGTAATACAAGGAACTTCATACACAAAACACAAACCATGCTGAAACCCAAGCAAGGGATGAACTTGTTGTAAGATAATTGTAATAAAATAGGCAATGTAAGCAGTCTGAAAATTTTGCCCATTGTTTTTGGCATGCACCACTTCAATTATGCCAGTCAGTTCAGGGCAAGGTCTTCTAATTTGGGAATAGCTGGTAATTCTAGGAGCCTTTACTACTAGCCTTCTAATGGAGATCTGAAAAAGTCTGACTGCCCAGAACTCCTCCTCTTGCCACATCTGTTAAAAACTTGAACTTCGCTGTTACAAAGCAAGGGAACGCGACACCACCGAGACAGGCCCCGGTAGCGCTTACAAGGAGGATGTCGAATGACAGCTTTTAGATGATCCTCGGCTGAAACCTGAAGGCCCACTTCAGTGGCCTCTGGTCTCCGGGAACCGCTGCGTGAAGACGCTCAATCTCGAGGTGGAGGTCACATAGATGTGGGACTGGGGAGCACCAACCCCCCTTTCAAGATGCCCCGAGAGGCTTCCCGGATGGGCGAGATGGATGAGAGAAGGGTAAGGCACGGATCGGGAGGAAAGTGCGGCCCCGGCCGCCCCGGCGGAGCGGGGGTGTGTCAGGCGGGAGCTTCCTGCTGGGCTGCGTGGGACCGGCTCCCGCGCGGCTGGGGGGCCGGCGCCGGGCGAGCGGCGGCCTGCTGCTCCCCACTCCCCCGCCAGCCTCCAGCCCCGTTCTGGACCTGTTCCCCACCTGTCTTCTTCTGCATGTTGTCTCTTAGCAGGTCGCCGCTGGAGAGGTGCTTCACGCCAAAGTATTTGATAATCCGAGCGGAGACGGTGCCTTTCCCGGAGCCCGGGGGCCCCATGATGACGGCGCGCAGCAGCGGCGGCACCACCATTCCCTGCTGCTGCTGCCGCTGCGGGCGGAGGCTGCCCCGGCGGAGCGCGGCCCGGTAGCAGCACCGCCCTCCCAGGAAGCGCCGCCTCGGCTGTTCCCTTTAGGACCTAGGCGGGGGTGAATAGGGTAGGGAGCCGAGGCCGGTTCTTCCAAGGCAAAAGCAGTGGCAGTTTTTCTGGCTGTCGTTCAGCGGCAGGAAGGAAAGAGCCTTTACGTAAAACTATCGGGAGGGGGTGTATGCGTTTGTGTGTGCGTGTGTGAAGAGAGGGGAGCGCTGGCGGGGGAAGGGCCCTGTGTGGGGAAAGATAACTGAAGCAAATTCACCTTTTAGAGAAACATAAAACCGCAATAGAGTATCGCTGCTCTGACTGCTCCTCAACAACCTTCTCACACCCCTCTGCCCAGGAGCCCCATTTTGGCTGCCCTCGAAGACACCAGTCCCTAACCTACCCTGTTCCCACTCTAGGTCCTGAGCTACGGTGAGAGTGACCTGCGACGTCGCTTTCTACTTGGCTGTCACCCGGTGACTGCTAAGCTGTCGACACATCCTCTTGCTGTCATTCCCTGTCCAGGTGCCATGGGGCTCTGGGTGTCAGGTACCGTGCCCGGACAGCTCCCAGCTCATCCCTCCCCCTGTAGCAGCCCTGCTCCTACTGATCTCCAACAAAAAAGCTCTACCTGTATGGTACCAAGCAGCTGCATTGTCAAAAACCTGTGTCTATGAGTTTTCTTTAAAGATACTTAGAGCATGAACTACTGCAGGTTGGCCTTGTTTTGAGCAGTGTTCTTCCAAACAACATCTAGAGGTTCCTTACCACAGATGCAATTCAGTAATTCCCAGCTACGGCACAGCAGAGTTTTCACCACAACAGAAGACTTAGTGCATGTTTACTGTCATTTCCACAGCAGGAGGAGTGAGCTTTCCCGATAAAGATTCTGATGTATCTGATCCCCTGTGAGCTAAAAGGTCCACAGTAAAAAAAGTGATCTCATGCAATGCAGAGCTAAAGAGAAAGCATTATTGAAATTCACTCTCTTTTCTGTCATATCCTGGGTCAAGCCTGTAACAACCACCAAAGTTCTTACACACAGAAAGCTACATTCCTCTGATTCCTCAAAAACACAGCAGAAACCTATTTTTCTACAATTACAGTTGTGTACATCTGTACGTTAACAGACCTACACATACTTACCCATATCTCAGAAATCTTCCACATTGTGTACATGAGCTAAGACTGTAGTCCAGCTTTCATTTTCTGATCCTCATTTTCCACAAATTTCTCAGGCTGCTTCCATTAAGAAAATGCCTTATGTTCTGTTTCAGCATAGATGTGTTATTTTATTTGAATGTATAATTTTTCTGGATTTGATTTTCTGCCTTTGCACTCAGGTCACGGAAACCCCAAGTATCAATACAGGCTAGGTGGTGAATGGATTGAGTGGAGAACTTGGGTCTACTGGTGGATGAAAAGCTGGATATGAACCATCGATGTGCACTTGCAACCCAAAAAGCCAATGGTATCCTGGGCTGCACAGAAAGAAGTGTAGTGACACAATTCTGCCTCCTATTTCACTCTTGTGAGACCTTACCTGGAGTACTGCATCCATCTCTGGAGTATTCAGCACAAGAATGACATGGTCCAGTCTAAGCAGGTCCAGAGGAGAGTCATGAAAACAATTCGAGGGCTGCAACATCTCTTCTATGCATAAAGGGTGAGAGTGTTGGAGCCTTCCTGGGGAAGGCTGCAGGAATACCTCAAGAGATCTTATTGCAGCTTTTCAGTATATAAAAGGGGCTTATCAGAAAGACTGAGATTTTTTAACAGGGCCTATAGTGACAGGACAAGAGGCAATGATTCCAAATTAAAAGAAGGTAGGTTTAGATTTGATATTACAAAGAAATTCTTCACCATGAAGTTGGGGAAATACTGGAGCAGGTTACCCAGGGAAGTTGTGGATGCCTTATCCCTGGAAGGGGTCACAGTCAGATTGGATGGGGCTTCAATCAACATGATCTAGTGGAAGATGTCCCTGACCACAGCAGGGGAGTTGGTCTAGATGGTCTTCGAAGTTCCCTTCCAACCCAAACCATTCTATGCTTCTCCACTGAAATTCAGGAAAATATGGACTTGTTACACTTAGATTCCACAGGCTTTTCAAAAACACACTGTGGTCAGAGACCTTTCATGAATAGTAAGATACTTAATGTTATATGAAGTGAAAAGAGTTTGTATGCATGAAGAAGTATCTTTCACATCATTAACATGGCATGGTACCACAATCCCAGCTGACTCCCAATAATGGGAAAAATCCCACAGAATACTGGTGTTGGAATTCCAAATTTGTGCTGCTTCCTCTGTCGTGTATTCAATTTCTGAAAGGCATCCAGGTTTATCAAAACATTTTATGTAATGGTATCACAGTGTTAAATTTAGTATGAAAGGTATTGAAAATAAGTAAAACTACATGAATGGCAAATACTGCATGTCACCCTAGCCTGGATAAGCAGGAACAGTTACAGCTAAAGCTAATCGTGGATCTTTAAACACTTGAACCTGGTTTGTATGCATAAGATTTACTAGAGCTGTTGCGGGTAAAAAAACCCAACCAAATAATGATTCCTAACTCAGGCCTCTTTTAACAGAAATCCTAAACTGATCCAGTCGAAACCGCAGAACATCTCCACAGACTTTACACACTGCTTGATTGCTAACTCGTCAGAAGGCTGCCCCCCTGAAGGTGGTGAGAATCAGGCCGCTCCAGTCCTGCAGTGCCATTTTCGGTCACTAGATGTCCCCACATGGCCGCTGCAGGCAGCATCCCTGATCACCAGGGAAAGATCAGCGTTTCCCCCGAGCTGCCTCCCTTGAGTTACAGACTGTAGTGTAGTCACCCTTCATTTTGATCCGGCATCGTAGCTTAAAGCAAGGAAATGCATATTTCATTTACATCTCTCTGAAGGCTGCTTTTCCAAAGACTGCCAATGGGAATGCAAAGAGCACACGCCTTTCACAGCAATTCTCCAAACTCTCAGTTTCTTTGACCTGTCCAGATGCTATGTAGACAGCTAGTAACCCCATCCAGGTTAAGTTTGAATTGTTCATATAATAGTTCATTCTAAGATTTGGCGTTCCTTTGTTTAATTATTTGGATTTGATGTGTTTAACAGCAAGACCAGAACTGAAAAATACAGTTAAATGTTTTTCATTGTTACCATGCTTGCTTGCTGCAATTCTGATTAGCCAACTTAGCCAACTTAGATTCCACAAATGCACAGAGCAAGGAAGACACACCCTTCTCCAGATGGTTCCCTAAGGGAGGAGATCAATTTTAGATTACCTTAACCAACTACTCCTTATTCCTTAGGGAAAGTAAAGCAACAATATCTAATCCAAAAATGAGGGCTGAGCAACTGATGTCATTTACCTGGACCTGAGCAAAGCCTTTGACACTGTCCCACACCACATCCTGGTCTCTAAGTTTGTGCAGTATGGGTTTGATGGATAAAGAACTGGCGTGATGGCTGCACCCAAAGGGTGGCTGTCAATGGATCCATGTCCAAGTGGAGGCCAGTGACAAATGGAGTCCCTCAGGGATCAGGACTGGGACCAGTCTTGTTTAACATTTCTGTTGGTGACATGGACAGTGGCATTGAGTGCACCCTTAGCAGGTTTGCTGACGACACCAAGCTGTGGTGCAGCAGACACGCTGGAGGGAAGGGATGACATCCAGAGGGACCTGGACAGGCTGGAGAGGCAGGCACAAGCCAACCTCATGAGGTTCAACAAACCCAAATGCAAGGTTCTGCAGCTGGGTCGGGGCAATCCCAGGCACCAATATAGGCTGGGCAGGGACGGGCTTGAGAGCAGCCCTGAAGAAAAGAGAAGCATAGCCAGCAGGTTGAGGGAGGTGATTCTCACCCTCTACTCTGCTCTGGTGAGACCCCACCTGGAGTACTGTGTCCAGTTCTAGAGCCCCTATTACAGGAAGGATCTGGAGGTGCTGGAGCCATGAGGATAATTAGAGGGCTGGAGCACCTCTCCTACGAGGACAGACTGAGGGAGTTTGGGCTCTTCAGTCTGCAGAAGAGAAGGCTCCAAGACCTTATTGTGGCCTTCCAGTATCTTAAGGGAGCCTACAAGAAAGCTGGGGAGGGACTTTTGAGGGTGTCAGGCAGTGACAGGACTAGGGGGAATGGAACAAAACCAGAAATGGATAGATTCAGATTGGATGTTACAAGAAGTTCTTCACAATGAGGGTGGTGAGACACTGGAACAGGTTGCCCAGGGAGGTGGTAGAAGCCCCATCCCTGGAGGTTTTGAAGGCCAGGCTGGATGTGGCTCTGAGCAACCTGATCTAGTATGAGATGTCCCTATCCATGGCAGGGGGACTGGAACTGGGACTGGACTTGAGGTCCCTTCCAACCCTAACAGTTCTATGATTCTATAACTCTTTGGCTTTTAACATGACTTCAAAATTAAGACAAAAAGACTTCAAAGTTAAGAAAATAGAGAAGAAAAACATGAGAGCTTGTGGTTAATTTTGTTTAGGGCACTTTTCATCTATAGCCAGTAAAAACAAGAAGCAAGTGTGCATGATGAGAGTGGCTGCTCTAGTGAAACAGAATCACAGAATATTATCATAGAAGGCATTGGGTTGGAAGTGACCTCTTCAGGTCACCTAGTCCAATGGTCCCTGCAGTAAGCAGAGACTTCACCAACTAGATCAGGCTGTTCAGAGCCTCATCAAGTCTGACCTTGAATGTCTCTAGGGATGGGGCCTCCACCACCTTTCTGAACAACCTGTCCCCATGCTTCACCACCCTCACAGTAAAGAACTTCTTACTGTGTCAGTCTAAACCTGTGCTTCTCTAATTTAGAAGCATTGCCTCATGTCCTAGTGCTACGTGCCTTTGTTAACAGTGAGTCCCCAGCCTTCTCGTAGGACACCTTCAGGTACTGGAAGGCAACTATAAGGTCTCCTTGGAGCTTTCTCTTCTCCAGGCTGAACAGCCCCAGCTCTCTCAGCCTGACTTCATAGGAGATGTGCTCCAGCCTTCTGATAATTTTTGTAGCCATCCTCTGGACCCAGTCCAGCAGGTCCATGTCCTTCTTGTGTTGAAGGCCTAAGATGGACACAGTACTCCAGGTGATGTCTCACCAGAGCAGAGTGGTGGAATCACCTCTCCCAATGCTTTTTTTTTTTTGATGCAGCCCAGGATGTGATTGGTCTGGGCTGCAAGTGCACATTGTTGGCTCATGTCCAGCTTTGCATCCACCAGTACCCCTAAGTCCTTTTCTGCAGGGCTCCTCTCTATCACATGATCCCTCAGCCTGTATTGATAAGAAGCATTGTCCTGATCCAGGTGCAGCACCTCATGAGTTTCACCTAGGCCCTCTTCTCCAGCTTGTCCAGATCCCTCTGGCCATTGACTGCACCACTCAGCTTGGTGTTGTCTGTAAACTTGCTGAGGATGTGCTTGATCTCACTGTCTATATCATTGATGAAGATATTTAACAGCACTGAACTCAGTACAGACCTCTAAGGATCCAGACCCTCTGGATGTGACCACCCAGCCAATTTCTTATCCATCAAATTGTCCACCCATCAAACCTATATCTCTCCAACTTAGGTAGAAGAATGTTGTAGGGGACCATGTTAAAGGCCTTGCAGAAGTCCTGACAGGTAACATCCATTGCCCTTCTTTCATCCATTGATGAGGTCACTCCACTGAAGAAAGCCACTATGTTGTTCAGGCAGGTCTTGCACTTAGTGAAGCCATGCTGGCTGTCTCAAATCACCTCTCTGGCCTTAGAGCTTCTAGGAGGATTTATTCCATGATCTTTCCAGGCACAGAGCTGAAGCTGACAAATTGGTAGTTTCCAGGGCCCTCCTTTCTACCCTTTTCAAAAATGGGTGCAATGTTTCCCTTTGTCTGGTCACAAGGGACTTCAGCTGACTGACAGGACTTGTCAAATGTCTTGGACAGTGGCCTGGCAGCTACATCAGCTAATTCCTCAGGACTCTGGGATTCCTCTCCTCAGATCCTATAGACTTGTTTATGTTCTTCAGGTGGTCATGAACCTTGTCTTCTGCTCTTCTCCTTCTCTCTTTTACTTTGTATAGGGTGGGGGAAGGGAGCAAGGAGGGGGAAGCTGTTGATAACCCCCTGGGTTTGTCCAGGGGGGTTCTTGTGTTGTTTATAAATTGTAAATACATGTATATACATATAAATAGTATATTTTGTACATATTCGTTGTATTCCATATTTCTAGATTTTAGCATGCTTGTAAATATAGCTTCATTTGCTTCCATACAAGCCAGTCTGGCAGTTTTATTTTGGGGGTAATTTCAACCCACCACATGCAGTTAACTTACAGTTAAGTTCCTTTTAGGAGGCATGTGTCATAAGGTTATTACAGAATTGAGGAAAATCAAGATAATTTTCTACTTCAGAATGGGAATGACAAAGTGTCATGGACTGAGTTGAACCTCCTGCTGTTATTTGTACCATTCTGCGGTCATGCCAGCTTCAAAGAGGAACTAATTGGAGCAAAAATACTATGGAGCTTGAAGTTCAGATTGCAACATGGGAGGCTTCATGTTCCAGTTGCTGCTTCTGGCTTCTGGGCTCCTGGGTGTCGCCACTTTCATTCAGGCATGGTAGCAGAAAGAGTGGGAGTCAGCTGCTGGTTTTGGTTTTCTGTTTTCTGCTGTTTTTCCCTTGTGTGTTTCACTGTGCTGCTTCTGCAAATAGGCTAAGATAAGGTAATCATGCATTAGATTATTAGATTATTAGCTAAGGTAATTATGAATTGTGATTATTGTGTCTCATGCTATATGTGACCGTTTCAGGCTGTGCCTTTAAGAAAGGGACAGTGGCTGGAACACTCTGGCTGAATGTTTTGAAAAACAAAGATAAGGTCTAAACGAATTTCATTGGTAGATTGATAGAATGCAACTTTACATTTTAGTTCAGTTTGAGTCTCAGTCTCAGTCTGTTATGTCTGTTCCTGTCAGCCTGTTTCTGTCTCTCTCTGAGGTACAGCTGCTGGACGGAGTCAACCTTGAATTAACAAAGCTAACCAGATAAGAAAACTAATTCTTGCACACGCTTTGAGCTAACAGAATTTCCTCCTTAATTGCCTTTTTCTCTCTCTGTAACCCTTTTTGGGAAAAAAGGGAGGTAGGGAGGGAGAGGGGGTACAGGAGGGGGAACCCCCCTCTGGCTGGAGGAGGGGAAAAGGCCTTCTGTATTACATTCATTGCCGTATATTTCTGTATATATTATAAATACTGTATATTGTGTACATATCCATCTGCATTTCATTCCTGCTTTGTAAATATAGCACATTCATTCTGCTTCTCTGACTGAATTAGCCGTGGATTTCTTTGTGTGTGGGGGGGAGAACTTTCTCACCACCACACTATATTAAACTCTTTATCTCAGCCTTGAGTTTTGTGTGTTACTTTCCCCCTCATTTTTGTGTTGGGGGAGCAGGCAGGTTAGCCCTTGTGCTACAGCATTAAACAAGGATTTTCCAGGATCATCTACCTAAATTGCAGGGAAATTGACTTTGAAACTTAAGGTTTGGCTAGAGTACTTCCCTTGAATATATTCTAGTTCAAGACAAAATGTGGGCCCTTCTCTTTTGTAAAGACATGCATTTTCATACCTCTTGCTGAATTTTCTGCTGACCAAGATGTCCTTCTGTGGTACTTCCTTAGAGTTTGTTACTGAAAGTAACAAATATGTGGGGCCATGTTACTGAGATGTTCCTCTGAGGATCACACAGCAAAGGATGATGTATGGAGATGCAGGCAACTGTAGTTCAAGCAATTTGCACCAGTATACAACTATTATTTTTTTTTACAAATATCTCAAAAAACATATTTACAATATTCCCCCCTTACATTTTAATGACTTTAAACATTTTGACAAATTGCTACATAAAACCTTCCCCACATTCTCAAATTTTAATTTAATGTGCTCTCTAGCTAGCATCATTTACTACTTGCTTGAAAAAGACAGCTATTCCGGCAGCTGAACAGCTGACTTAAACCTACCAAAGTATAATACACTAGAATTTAAAGAAAAGCACCTGTGCTAAAACTGTGTATAAAACATACTGCCTTATTTTCTTCTCTTTCAAATCTACACCAATATTAAAGTCCTCATACAAGCTTTTTTCCTGACCAATCAATCTTCTGAGTGTTAACCTCCCTTAACAGAACTTGTATAAGGACAGCCTCTTTTCTTTCTGTTGCAACTCCTTTCAAAGAAGATGTAATTTATTCCCAGAAGGTGATAGTGCAGTATTGCAAGTTCTAGTCATTCTTTACTATTTGTAGAGAAAATTCATGAAGAGCAGGAACACATATTAGAATAGAATAGAATAGAATAGAATAGAATAGAATAGAATAGAATAGAATAGAATAGAATAGAATAGACCAGGTTGGAAGAGACCTTCAAGATCATCGTGTCCAACCTATCATCCAACACCACCTAATCAACTAAGCCATGCAACCAAGCACCCTATCAAGTCTCCTCCTGAACACCTCCAGTGATGGTGACTTCACCACCTCCCGAGGCAGCACATTCCAATGGGCAATCACTCTCTCTGTGTAGAACTTCCTCCTAACCTCCAGCCTAAACCTCCCTGATGCAGCCTGAGACTGTGTCCTCTTACAATACAATACAATACAATACAACCCACCTAAACAACTAAAAAACTAAACCATGGCACCAAGCACCCCATCAAGCCTCTTCTTGAACACCTCCAATGAAGGTGACTCCACCACCTCCACGGGCAGCCCATTCCAGTGGGCAATCACTCTCTCGGTATAGAACTTCTTCCTAAGATCCAGTCTAAACCTGCCCTGGCGCAGCCTGAGACTGTGTCCTCTTGTTCTGGTGCTGGCTGCCTGGGAGAAGAGACCAATCTCTGCCTGTCTACAATCTCCCTTCAGGTAGTTGAAGAGAGCAATATAAGGTCACCCCTCAGTCTCCTCTTCTCTAGGCTAAGCAACCCCAGCTCCCTCAGCCTCTCCTCATAGGGCTTGTGTTCCAAACCCCTCACCAACTTTGTTGCCCTTCTCTGGACACATTCCAGCAACTCGACATCCTTCCTAAACTGAGGGGCCCAGAACTGGACACAGGACTCAAGGTGTGGCCTAACCAGTGCAGCATACAGGGGGAGAATGACCTCCCTGCTCCTGATGCAGGCCAGGATGCCATTGGCCCTCTTGGCTGCCTGAGCACACTGCAGGCTCATGGTCAGCCTACAATCAACCAGTACCCCCAGGTCCCTCTCTGCCTGGCCGCTCTCCAGCCACTCTGACCCCAGCCTGTAGCACTGCATGGGGTTACTGTGGCCAGTGTGCAGAACCCGGCACTTGGATGTTTTAAATCCCATGCCCTTGGATTCTGCCCATATGTCCAGCCTAGTGCAGCCATCATCACCTCAAGCACTTCAAGGGAAAAATTGCCAAGAAAAATAAGATTATTAGTGAAAAATGGGCTGTCATCTAGGTAGTATAGATATACTTAACACATAGATTTAATCTCCATTAAGAATAATCATACCTGATGGTAAACTTCTCACATGTCTTGACTTGGATACCAATATTTGAAATGAGGATTAAACCCACTATGTCACTCTACTGGAGTTTTATACTGAAATCAAAATGGGTTATATTTTAGGCTTATAGAAAGAGAAGAAATTTTATTGCTATAGACAACTATTTATTTCAATACATGACAACAAATTAAGAAAGGGCCAGTATGATGTTGAAGGCATTGGAGCATCTGTCCTATGTGTAAAGGCTGAGAGAACTGGGACAGTTAAGCCTAGGGAGTTGAAGGCACAAAGGGGACCTCATCCATACATATAAATACCTGAAAGGAGGGTGCGACAAAGACAGAGGCCAGTTCTCAGTGGTGCTCAGTGACAGCACTGGAGGCAACGGGCACAGGGTAAAACACAGGAGGTGCCCTCTGAACATCAGGAAACACCTTTTTAATCATAAGGGTGACTGAACCCTGGCACTGGTTGCCATGAGAGGTTGTAGAGTCTTCTACCTTAGAGATATTAAAAATCTGTCTGGGCACTGTCCTGGGCAACTGGCTCTGGATGGCCCCGCTAGAGAAGAGGCATCTGACTAGATGGCCTGTAAAGGTCATACAAGTTCACGCTGTGATGCTAAGCTTACAGCCATCCTCTTGCAGACAGTTGAGAAGATGCTATTCGTCCAAACATTTCACAGGGAGACTTCCATGGGAATTGAGGTTTTCACCAATGTGGTACAATTTCTCTGCCAACAGAGGACAGTGGAAGTGGAAATGTGGGGCAGTAGCTCACCAATCTCCCCAACTGTAACTGTGCACCTGAATTTGCCTATTTGCACTTTACATTCAGAGGCAAACAATAAAGCAATTTGGAAACAGAGCAGAAGTGCCCAAGCTTTCCCTGCAAAGCTGCAGCAACTGCAGTGAGTGGGACATTACAATGGTCTTCAGGCCTCCTATTTCTATACTTAGCAGAGGAGCAGGAGTGATGGTAGAGCTGTCTGCTTGAGGCCTCAGAGTTGACATCAACCTGTGATGAATGGGTGTTGGTCCACAAGTTTGTGTACTGGCTGTTGAAGATACAGAGCAGAACTGGACAAGTGCACCCAAGACAGAGAGAAGTTTGTGTGTACAGCATTCAGCTGGGGGCTGGCTGTGTGTTGGAGTTTCAGGACTGTGGGATGCTGGCTCTTTTAAAACCTGTCATGGAATTAAGATCTTGAACAGCAAAGGCAAAAAATCCCAGTGCCCTTGGAGTAAACCACAGGTCTGCTAGAAGGAAGCACAGTGGGGAGCAAAATGAGAGCTTTATATGCTGTGGGAACTTTCTGCTGTCCCTTCCTTGCTCCCAGATAGGTAGTCAATCTTTCGTAAATTAAACAAGAGTCTTTCCCTGCATTGCTTAAACCCTGCACCAAAATAGATAGCTGAGGGCCTCTTAGGAACTTCACAAAGCCAGACCACCATTCAAGGGAAAATGAACACTCAACTGCTCTCCTCAATCTTCAGCCTGCCTCATCCTACTTGAGAAACACATTATGGTTTTCTGTAACTGTTTTCCCAACTAATCCTTCAAAGATCCACTCTTCCCTCTGCTGCCTATTTCTTAATTTATCTCTATGCCATACACCTCAACCCCTCCTGTAAATCGATCCCTCTGGAGAACGCATAACCTCCTCTTGATCCTCCTTTGTTTGACTGGAAGGTCAGGCCATTTGCCTCAAATTTCTTTCATTATGTATCTCCTGGAATACAAGGAAGAACACCCAGTCTCTCACTATGTGCAAAGAGCACAGATCAAGATTAGATCTTATCTGAGGCCTTAAAAGGGCCAGTGATAGCAATAAGAGTAGGAGACAGAAAGACTCAACACTTCTGTAGTATTGTACTACTACACCTGCTCAGACAGGAATTTCAGCTTGCCTGAGCTAGCTAAGGAGGAAGTGCAGAGGGCTACTGAGGGAGAGCATTCCAGTTTATTTAAAACAAACAAACAAATAAATTGCATCAATTTCATTCACAGTTCTTGTGGAAATCAGTGTATCACAGGGCCTATGAATAGCCTGTGAACCCCTCATGGATAAGCACCAATTATTTGATGTGGACTCTCACTGCTGAAAAGCCTAAACAAATACAGTATTGATCTTACCTCAAGAAAGACCTTTGTGAAACAGGTATAAGCTTTCCATTTGTCTCCATCCTATTATGGGAACAGATGTGTGACTACCAGGTGAAACATGGTTTAGGCTGCAGCCAACAGAAAGTACAGAAGGCAACATTAACACCACAGAAATCTTGTCTTACAGAAAGGCAAAACTGGTTTATTATGAGGGATTCAAAGACATATTTTACCTGCAAGCCAGATCAATGCAAAAAAAAACAATAAACAGGAGATGTATGAAAAACATTTGTATATTTTGAAGTAGAATAAGGTTGTAGCTGAATGTTAAAATATAGAAAATATCCCTTTAAATTTCTCACATCATGTTTGCTCAGGGACAGGTCCATGGATTAGGAAACATGTTTGCTGCAAGATTCAGTAACAATCCAAGTCTAATGATATGAAATTGCTAATTTCACAACACAAAACTCTGCAGGAAGGCAACTGTCATGCAATTTCCACAGCTAGTAGTAAAGACAAAGTTTCTCTGTTGAGGACCACGACAGTCAAATTGTGACAGAAATCGCTATACTAAATTTGGGACAGGATGCAAAATAAAAGTAAGAATGGCTTTTAGAGGTATGTTGCTCAGAAAAGCAAGATTGAAGAAAATGTACACCCCATGGTAAATAAGACAGAAGAGCTGGTAACAACCAACATGGAGAAAAATGAGATATACGGCCATCATGGAGAAAGATGAAATATACAACCATTTCTCCCCACACACACACTTTTCAATTGTAATCTCTCCTTCCTCATCCCTAAAGCCCCTAAAGTTCAAGGCATGGATTGGCAGAATGAAGTCTCTCCTACTGTAGGGGAAGATCAGCTTCAAGAGCATTGGATGAACTTGAACATACAAGCAGATGAGGCCCTCCACAGGCAAACAGAAGCAGCTTCCAGGTCACAAGCCCTGGTCCTCATGGGGGATTTCAACCACCCTGACACCTGCTGGAGGGACAACACAGCAAGGCACCAGCAATCCAGGATGTTCCTGGACTGCATAGAAGACAACTTCCTCCTCCAAATGGTAGAGGAACCAACAAGAAAAGGTGCTATGCTGGACCTTGTTCTCACCAACAGGGAAGGGCTGGTAACCAATGTGAGGCTCAGAGACAGCCTTGGCTGCAGTGATCATGAAGCAGTTGAATTTAATATCCTCAGGGCTATCAGGAGGACCTATTCTAAGCTTATGACCCTAGACTTTAGGCGTGCAGACTTCGATCGCTTCAGGGATCTGCTAGCCAAAGTGTCGTGGGACAAAGCCTTTGAGGGAAGAGGCACCCAGGACAGCTGGTCAGTATTCAAGGACCACCTCCTCTGTGTCCAGGAGCTATGTATACCAACAAAGAGAAAAGCAGGGAAGAATGCTAGGAGGCTTGCCTGGATGAACAAGGAGCTACTGGACACACTATGACTTAAAAAGAAACTCTACAGGAAGTGGAGGGAAGGACAGATAGAACAGGGGGGATATAAGGAAGCTGCCCGAGCAGCAAGAGGCCTGGTTAGGAAAGCCAAAGCAGAGTTTGAATTGAATCTAGCCAGGGAGGTTAAAGGGAGCACTAAGAACTTCTACAGGTATATTAATGGTAAGAGAAGAGTAGGGAAGGTGTGGGCCCCCTCAGAAAGGAAACTGGTGAATTGGTCACAAGTGATGTGGAAAGCTGAGGTACTCAATAACTTCTTTACCTCAGTCTTCACTGCAGGGCCTCCAGCCACACTCCTGGAGTCATGGCAGACGATGCCAGGGATGGGGAGGAAGAACTGCCCTTCATAAGTGAAGCTCAGGTTCGTGATCACCTGAAGAACCTGAAAGTGTTCAAGTCCATGGGACCCGACGGGATACACCCACGGGTGCTGAGAGAACTGGCAGATGAGGTTGCTAAGCCCCTCTCTATTCTATTCCAAAAGTCATGGCAGACTGGGGCAGTCCCCACAGACTGGAAAAGGGCAAATATTGCTCCCATTTTCAAAAAGGGTAAGAAGGAGGAACCAGGGAACTACAGGCCAGTCAGTCTCACCTCTGTGCCCGGAAAGATCATGGAGCAGATCCTCCTGGAGGCACTACTGACTCAGAAGAGTAGTGAAGAGGTGATTGGGAGCAGTCAGCATGGCTTTGCCAAGGGCAAATCCTGCCTGACAAACCTGGTGGCCTTCTATGAGCAGGTCACATTAATAGATGAGGGACGAGCAACTGATATCGTTTACCTGGACCTGAGCAAAGCCTTTGACACTGTCCCACACCACATCCTGGTCTCCAAGCTGGTGACACATGGGTTTGATGGATGGACCACTAGATGGATAAAGAACTGGCTTGATGGCCGCACCCAAAGAGTGGCTGTCAATGGGTCCATGTCCCAGTGGAGGCCAGTGACAAGCGGAGTCCCTCAGGGATCAGTCCTGGGACCTGTCTTGTTCAACATCTTTGTGGGTGACATGGACAGTGGCATCGAGTGCACCCTCAGCAAGTTTGCTGATGACACCAAGCTGTGTGGTGCAGCAGACACGCTGGAGGGAAGGGATGCCATCCAGAGGGACCTGGACAGGCTGGAGAGGTGGGCACAAGCCAACCTCATGAGCTTCAACAAGACCAAGTGCAGGCTCCTGCATCTGGGTCGAGGCAATCCCAGGCACAAATCCAGGCTGGGCAGTGACTGGCTGGAGAGCAGCCCTGGGGAGAGAGACTTGGGGGTGCTGGTGGACAAGAAGCTCAACATGAGATCTCAGTGTGCACTTGCAGCCCAGAAAGCCAATCAGATCCTGGGCTGCATCAGGAGAAGTGTGGCCAGCAGGCCAAGGGAGGTGATTCTCCCCCTCTACTCAGCTCTGGTGAGACCCCACCTGGTGTACTGCATCCAGTTCTGGAGCCCCTATTACAAGAGGGATCTGGAGGTGCTGGAAGGTGTCCAGAGAAGGGCCACAAGGATGATCAGAGGGCTGGAGCACCTCTCCTATGAGGACAGACTGAAGGAGTTGGGGCTGTTCAGTCTGGAGAAGAGAAGGCTCCGAGGTGACCTCATTGTGGCCTTCCAGTACAAGAAGGCTGGGGAGGGACTTGTCAGGCTATCAGGTAGCGATAGGACTAGGGGGAATGGAATGAAGCTGGAGGTGGGGAGATTCAGGCTGGACATGAGAAGGAAGAAGTTCTTCACCATGAGAGTGGTGAAACCCCTGGAATGGGTTATCCAGGGAGGTGGTTGAGGCCCCGTCCCTGGAGGTGTTTAAGCCCAGGCTGGATGAGGCTCTGGCCAGCCCTGATCTAGTGTGGGGTGTCCCTGCCCATGGCAGGGGGGTTGGAACTAGATGATCCTTGTGGTCCCTTCCAACCCTGACTGATACTATGATACTACTATGGTACATCCATAGGACCCAATGAGATGCATAGCAGGGTCCTAAGGGAACTGGCCGATGCAGTGGACAACTACTTTCAATCGTATCTGAAAAGTGCTGTCAGTCAGGGCAAACCCCAAGTCACTGAAAAAAGAGAAACATCATGGTCATTTTTAAAAAGGGTTAAAAGAAGGATCCTGGGAACTACTAACTGTTCAGTCCCAGCTTGGTGGCCAGTAAGATCATGAAGCAGATCCTCCTGGAAAACATGCTGAAACATATGCAAGACAGGGTGACTGGAAACTGACAATGTGGCTTCACCATGGGTAAATTATGCCTGACTAATCTAGTGGCCTTCTACAACAGACTGAATCCATCAGTAGACAGTGGACAAGGGAAGTGCTACAGGTGACATCTACTTAGACTTCTGTAAGGCCTTTGCTACAGCCTGCCATATCATTCTTGCTGATAAATTAGATATGGGCTTGTAAGATATGGACTGTTAGATGGATAAGGAAGTGGTTGTTTGGACTCCTGCAACAAATTAAAGTCAGTTTCAAAGAAGAAACCAGTAACAAGTGTACTCCTTAAGAGCCTATATTGGTCCCAATGATATTTACAATCTTCATCAATGACATGGATCGAGCACACCCTCAGAATGTTTGCAGATGATACCAAGCTGAGTGGTGCAGTTGACATGCCTGAGGGATGGGATGTCATCCCAAGACACCTTGAAAGGCTTGAGGAATGGGCCCATGGGAACCTCATGAAGCTCAAAAAGACCAAGTACAAAGTCCTGCACCTGGGTTGAGGCAACCCATGGTGACAATAGAAGGTGGAAGATGAAGGGATTGAGACCAGCCCAGCAGAGGAATATTTGGTGATATTGCTGGATGAATAGCTGGGCATGAGGCTTACGTCAATGTGCACTTGCGGCCCAGAAAGCCAGCTCTATCCTGTGCAGCATAGCCAGCAGGCTGAGGCTGATGATTCTGCCCCTCTACTCTGCTGAGACTCCACTGGACTAATGTGTCCAGCTCTGGAGCCCTCAGCACATGAAGGACATGGACCTGATGGGGTGAATCCAGTGGAAAGCCATGAAAATAATCAAGAGGGCTGGAACACGTCTCCTGTCAAGAAAGGCTGAGAGAGTTGGAGCTGTCCACCTGGAAAAGAGATGGCTCTTAGGAGATACTGCATTCATCATTGATACAGACTCACCTGGACTACTGTGTGCGTTTCTGAGGCACACCATTTAAGATGGATGTGCAGGTCCCTGAATGGGGAAAGGATTGGAAGGCAGGTCCTGTAACGAACAACTACAGACTTCGGGCTTTTCTAGTTTGGAAACAAGGCAGAGGGCAACCTCATTGCTCTCAGCTTCCCAAGGAGGAGAAGTGGTGAGGGAGGTGCTATCTCTTCTCCCTGGGATCCAGTGATAGGAGTCATGGGAATGGTTCCAATCTGTACCAAGGGAAGTTCGGACTAGACATACAGAAGCATTTCTCTACCAAGAGGGTGGCCAAACCCAGGAACAGGATTCCTAGAGAGGTGTTTAATGCCCCAAGCCTGTTAATGTTTAAGAAGCATTGGGACAATGCCCTTAACAACATGCTTTAACTTTTGTTCAGCCATAAAGTGGTCGGGCAGTTGAGCTAGATGATTGCTGTAGGCTCTTTCAATTTAAGAACTATGCTATTTAATTCCCCTCCACCCCACCCCCCGTAGCCTTGCAATTGACACTATCACACCTCTTCTGTAATCCACATTTCTCCTAAAGACTGAAGGCTTCGCTCAGTCTCTTCTGGCTGAGTGGGCTCTGCCCCTACGATTAAGCAAACAAGCTGGAGAGAAGACAGGAAATCGATACCCATTCCTCTCCTTAGCCTTTTCCTTGAGGCAGCCGGGGATAAATGACCGATAAGGCTCATTGGAGGGTACATGCTCCCAGGCCCCAAGCCACCCCGGGGCAAGCACAGCCCTGGGGCAGGCACCGCGCTTCACCCCGAGCTGTAAGCACCCACCGCCGACCCACCGAGAGCTCTCTCAGTCCGAGGGAGAAAGGCTGGAGAAGCTGCTCAGCCGCAGGTGGAGGGGCACCGAGCTTCCGTTAAAAACAAACAAAAAACGTCACAACACAAGCCAACAAGAGTTTTAACCGTTAAAAACCTCAGTTAAGAGAATGCAGCTAGGGAGGGCTGCAGCGAAGGCAGAGACAGTAAGTACCGCTCTGCGGCCACTCCACCCCCATGCCGCAACACAGCGGCAAGCCGCTCCCGCCGCTATCCGCGCCCGACCCGTAGCGGAAGCCGCTGCCCCGCCCCGCGCACTCTGACCCCGCCGCCGCTGTCTCTGCGCTTCCTGTTCCCAACCGCGTGGGCGCGGCGGGCACGGCGGCGGCATGGCGGGCGGGGCGGCGGGCGAGGTGCAGTGCCTCAGCTACGCGGGGTGCAACTTCCTGCGGCAGCGCCTGGTGTTGTCCACGCTCAGCGGGCGGCCGCTGAAAATCCACAAGATCCGCTCCAAGGAGGAGGACCCTGGCCTCAGGGGTGAGCGGGGGATACCGGCGGCCACAGAGGGAAGGGGTCGGAAGGGCTTGGGAGCCACGGCTTCGGCTATGCCGGAGGCTTGATGCGAGGCAGGGGCAGCTTTGACACTTTCTCGGCAGCTCCTGTCGGCGGGTCCCAGCTGCATGCCAGTGTAACATCGTGGAAGAGCTGTCCTCTGCCCACCCCGCGTACCCTGCACGGGAGGCGAGTCTGATGGGCTGACACGTGGGTGGCGCGGCTTTGGAAGAAGGCGTGGGAGCAACGCGGGGAGGATGTCACCCGAATTGTTTTCGTGGCAGCCATGTGCCGTGGAGAGACCCCGTGCCGACAGCGGTGCGGCTTTTCGCGGTGCTCCGCAGCCGTGATGCTTCTGTCCCAGCGCCAGCCTTCGTGAGCCGGTCCGAAACGAAGCGCACCGGGCGACAGGAGCGGGATGTGTGGGGCAGGGATGCCAGGCGCGGGGCTGGCGGTGCCTCTGGCAGCGGCTCTCCGGGCAGAAGTTGTAGCGCTTGCTGGCACTCTGGCTGCCGTTTTCTGCCGCGTGCTCCGTCTCTGTGTGGGAGCCCAGGTGCCCACAGTTTTAACGGCTCAGCTTTCACGTTGTGTCATGTTGGTTTTGTCATTGGTTTGGGTTTTTTTTAATCTGAATTTTGCCCAAACAGTACTAAAGGTGAAAGACGTGAAAGCCATTTACACCCCATTTCTGAAAGCTTTCAGTGCTGTGGATTCCCTTGAGGAAAACCTTGTTTGGGGGCTCTTTACTCTCGTAATAGTTTGGCAACCCAGAGTAAATTTCGTTGTTGGACTGAAGAAGGCAAGAGGGTAGAGTCTGAGAAAGAAACATTATTGTGGTGTTCAGTTATTTGTTGAACAAGGTGTGAAGTTAAGACCCAGCATAAATGCTACTTAACATCTTGAGGAGGCTTTATAGCTAGAAATTTTCTTTCGAACCTGTCAAAACATTCTTGTGTACTGGACTTTTAATATTTACCATGACTCAATGTATTTATTGTTGTCATGGGAAGTTTGGTGGTGGTGGAATTTGTAGGTTTTACCATGTCTTTTATAAAACATGTTTGAATTGCTTTTTTAAAGTATGGGTTAAAATGTAAACTGTTACAGATATTAACAACAAAGTATGCTTTGTGGTAATGGTTCAACATGGAGTTACCTCTGCTTTTTGTGACTGTAATATTTGCAAGGAAAACTTTTATACAGGTTTGTTCTCCAAAAGGTAAGGAAGTGCTGGAAGAGCTCCCCATACTGTACTCTAAACCTTTAGTTTTAGAAATTATCTGAGCAAAGAGCAGAACCTGCACTGTGTGACTGGGGCATCCACTATGTTATGCAAATATTAGTGAACTGTAATTCCTGCAGGTAGTTCCCTAAATGCCTGTTGCATCCTAAAAGCTTATGTAAGAAGAAAAGTCTGTTGAAGAAGTAACACAACGTTATTGCTGGCGGAGTCTGCCACCAACTGTTATGCAGGTGCTGTGGGTCCTTAAAACTACCTGGGTTTTGCACTTGTGTGTGTGTTCACATATTTTCCTTGATACTGGTCGGTATCAGCTTGGGATACCTAAATACTGGAATACTAGCATATCTGATTCCTTTTTTTTTTCCCCCCTTAAATGTGCTTGTCCTTTCCCACCTTTCTGGGCAAGAATCCACACAAATAAGAAAAATGGGAATTAGGTCCACACAAACCATTGCAGTATGTACAGTAAGTAATAAAAGAGGTCATGTGGAGATTTGTATATTTTTTTTCCTAGGCCTTATGCCAGCAACAGGTTTGTAAATGAAAAGTTTTAAAGTCTGCAGAAATTTGAAAGTCTGCAGGTGACTGTGTCTGTGGAAGGAGCAGCTGTGCAGCAGCACTTTGCATCTGAATGTCTCCCTCTTTTAAAGGAGACTTGTACAGAGAATAATGGAAAACTGTCATTATCTTGATGGGATCCTGTTTGCTAGGATTTGTATGTTGTGCTTCATACTGAGCAAAATGTAAGTACTCAAGCAAAATGTGCTTGAGTAATCCATCAGGCCACTGTGGTCAGAAGTACTGTGTGTGGGGAAGAGGACTGTGGCTGTTCCAGTGGTTGTATCCTGGGGCATCTCAATCAATCCGAGATTCCTGTAAGCGTGGAGGCTCAATTTAACATTTTCTAGTTTTATAGTAACTTGCTTTTTCTTGTATGGCCTTACTGTCATGAGAGGCAGGAATGGGAAAATAGGTAAGGGTGGTGCTGAAGTTTTATTTTTTCCAGGAATGAATTTAAGGAACTTAAAAATTCTGTCTTTGTTCTTCTCCCTAGATTTTGAAGCAAGTTTCATTCGCCTGATTGACAAAGTGACCAATGGCTCTCGGATTGAAATAAACCAAACAGGTGAGATTGTTTTCTCTTCTTCCTCTGTTTTGTCCTTCTGGGCTGTCTCATTTGCTGCAGTGGAATCAGAGTTTTGGCTTGGCAGATGTAGGTGTTCAGATGAATCAGAGAAAATCAGAAATAACCAAGCTGAGAACTTCTACAGAAACTGGTCGATGCAAGAAGATCAGTGCTCTACCGTAATGCAGAGAGTTAAGGAAACTCTTTTGCTGAGTAATTAAAATCAGTATTTTGTTTGGTATGCAGGATTGCAGAGAGTGGAAGTGCCCTCTGAACTGGAATGGAGTTTTGTAGAAGGCAAGGTTTACATTCCAAAAACACAAACTTCTGAGGAAGTCTTTTTATTTGTTTGCCTAGTCATGCTCAGAAAAAGGTATTGATTTGAGTGAGAGGCATCCTGCATAACAGTGTTGTCTGGTTCTTGCCCTTTTGTTTTCTCTCTTTTTTTGTTGTTTTTCCTTTTGAGTTTATTAAGGATTTTAAGGATTATGGTTGGTCAGTATAGCAGATGAGCTATCACCAGGTATGCTGAGAGAGCAATGATCCGATGGTCTGGTGAAGATTTAGCTGCTGTGGAGGGCAGTAATTGCTTGTATCATCATTTTGGGGTTGCTAAGAGATCTTCTGGATTTGGGACAATGGGGAAAGTAGGAAAAAATGATGTGCAAGACAGGCTTTTATGTATTGACCCATTTATTAACCGCAGACATAGAAATAACATGTTGGAAGTGCTGCCATCTTTCATGAAACTGTCTGTCTCCCATTTGTTTAGTTGCCTATATGTGATGCTGCAATCTCTGTAATAGTGGCCAGTGTGCTGACAGTGCTTTTATTTGGTTTACTTCTCTGGCATCTTCCCCAGGTACCACCTTATATTATCAGCCGGGTCTTCTGTACGGAGGCTCGTTGGAACATGACTGCAGCCCCAGTCGTAGTATTGGCTACTATTTGGAAGGTCTGCTCTGCCTGGCACCTTTCATGAAACATCCATTGAAGATTGTCTTGAGGGGAGTAACAAATGATCAAGTAGATCCTTCTGTAAGTAATTAAATATAGTTGTTTTTCCCTGATACAGAAAGATTAGAATGAAGCGTCTAAACTGTTATGATTTTGTAATCCTTCGCATCCAGAAGTGTACAGTGTTACTGCATCTGGCAGCAAACTCTGAATCAAGCATCTGTTAAGCTGTTTGCTGTCTGCATCATACTCCGGACTGCAGTTTATAATCCACCTTTTGGCTTTCGGTTCTCTTAACTGCTTCAGTTTTCTTCTCTGAAAATTGCTTTTAAACACGGTGTGAGGCTGGCCCACTGATTTGCTTCTCCGATTCTGTTAGAAATTAAATCAAATGTTTCTCCTACCATGGGATTAAAGCACTAGAGTAACAGTTACTGGTTATGCTGAGATTTTTATAGTTTTTATTTTTAATTAAAAAGAAAAAGAAAACAAACCCCAGAAAACCCAAATACAATGACATCTGGAGACCAGCATTGCTATCTACCTGTTGAGTGAGGCTGCCTGTTTCCCTCTGAGTAGATTAAGGAAACTTTGTCATGTGAAAACTTAACCAGTTTAAATGAATGCAAGTACTGTGAAGTGTAACTGCAGATATTAGAGGACTCTGTGAGTCCTTCTGGTATTCATGGCTTTTCTTCAATATTTCTCTTGTAATTTAGAAAATTGGTCTCTCACTGATGGCTCTGTGTGACATCCACGTGTATCAAAGTATGATCAAAGTGGATTACTTTCAGCACTGTCAGAAAAAGAAAAGTAAAAGGGGAAGCATGTTTTGCTAACCTTCCAGTCACTGTCATTAAAAGTACTTAATAGGTAGTGAAAATCAAAGAGGTCTCTTGTGGTTGCCTGTCTTTTTAGTCACAGAGGAGAAATTATTGAAGAATTTGGAAACAAAGAACAGTTCAGTTTTACTGTTGCTTTCAAGTAATTTTGGACTCTCATATAAGTAACTGAGTCCTGGTTCTGGAAATTACTCCTCTTCAGGCATCAGCCATGTAAACCAATATAGGTGAAACAATTTTAACTGAAATGAGTGCAAGAATTTAAGCCAGTTAAGTTCGTGCTGGAAGGGGGCTTTCGCTAGCCAAAGCTCAGACAAAGAAGGGTATTGGAATACATCATCTGAATCATTTTACCATTGGTTTTAAATTGATTTGGGCTTTTATTTTTCAGTAGACAGCAGTTGTTTAGAAACTGGGTGAACACTTATTATGTGTGCGTGCCCCAATACAGCTATTCACTGTACTCTTTCTGGCTTTCCAAGGAGAAGGGGGAAAGGCAAGCCAGCATAAATATATTGTGGCTGCTTTAAAATGGGCAAGTTTTCCCTGCTGCTCTTCATGCAAGAACCTCTCCATCTCAACTTAGTAGATACAACAGGGCAAGACACATACTCATCTGCTTTTGAGATTTTTTTATTTAGTTTGTTTGTAAAAACAATCCCGTGTTTTATAAACATGTCTTCTGGAGCTAGATGAACTCTGCAGATGTATCCTTGCATGATTGTTTTCAACATCTGCCATCTACAGACAAATGCACAATTTACATATATGTTTGAAAATATGTACATATATATACACAGATATGATCCTACAACAACACCTTTGTGGTTGAAAGAAGGTAGTCCTACCAATCCCCCCTCCATATCTCCTGCTTTCAACCACACAATCCTGTGTACTCCAATACCACGGATGCTTTTCAAAACTTTCCCTAAGACAGTTCAACTAAATGGCAAAATGACAGAGAGCTGTTCCCCTGACTTTTTTTTCTGGAGGTATCCACAAGATGAATAGCAGGAGTGTGTGTGCAGCTAGAGAAATGAGATCTTTCACTCATGGTAGCAATGTGCAGGTAGGCTGACCCACTGGGCTTTTTGAAATCTCTTCTCATCACTGAAGTCTTGCATCTCATCCAATCATATCTGTTGGATGTGATTGCTGAGTTGTGAGTTTGAGGTTGCTCTTTGCCTGAGAATGTCTTTTTGTCAGGAGGACAAAAGGAAGCACAGCTAATCTGCTGTGTGGAGAGTGAGAGACAGGTCAGGACAAATTCCTGGTACATAAACACAGTGTTTATGCTAGCATTTATTTATATGTATTAATAGCCTCCTCCATTCTGAAGGAGCCAGTAAAACCCAGTGGTAAAGGGTTGGCCTCTTCTCCCAGGCAACCAGCACCAGAAGAAGAGGACACAGTCTGAAGCTGTGCCAGGGGAGGTTTAGGCTGGCTGTTAGGAAGAAGTTCTTCATAGAAAGATGGGCCATTGGAATGGGCTGCCCAGGGAGGTGGTGCAGTCACCATCACTGGTGGTTAAGAAGAGACTGGATGGGGCACTTGGTGCCATAGTTTAGTTGATTAGATAGTTGTTGGGTGATGGGTTGGACTCAGTGATCTCAGAGGTCTTTTCCAACCTCCTTTATTCTATTCTTAGTATGTTGCCATTTGTGGCGAGTTATGCTTTTAATTGTATGATGCATTTGCTTTGGTACAGCTTGGTCATGTGTTCTCTGCTCTGGAAATGAAGTAACTGCCCTTTAAGGGTTGCCAAAGGATGGGTTTATGGCAGAGTATGGGCAAGACTCTCGAAAATATGACTTTAGGTTTCAGTTCTGCTACCATCTTGTGATCTCCATAGAGATGGCTCATCTGCCAAGCAGAACAACCTTTTCTACTTCATCAAGTGCTGTCAGTTACCTCTGTATTGAGGCTGCAAATCTGGAACTATGACAGTCCTTTATTATTTGTCTGTCTGGGACCTGGTAAGTATCATGTCTATAATTTGTCTGAGGTCCGAGAAATATGACACATCTCTAAAATTTTTGAAACAGACAAACCCGGTCCAGCTTCCTAATGCTGGCATAACATGCTTTCACCAGAGATAGGGTTCAGTCCAAAGTATTGCAAAAGTGGAAATAGAGGAGGGGAAAACTTTTCCTTTTTTACTGATGTATTTTATTTCATAAGAAAGAAATCTTGTGTAATTTAAATGCAAACCACATCAGCTTGTTGGAACCTCCACGACTGCGAATATGTGTGTGTGTACATATTAGTAAGGGGTTTTGCTCTGAAAGTCAAATCTGTATGATTAATGAAGGGGCCTGAATAAGGCAGCTTGACTGTAAAAAGGGGGAAAAAAAGAAAAAGCCATAGAAGGAATCATTGACTTACAGCATTTATTTTTGTTAACTAAGACTTTCAAATATTGATATTACCATTAAAAACACCACCAAATGCTTCTCTTAAGAGAATAAATATGTTGGCCAGCAAAATTTAATGGGCAAGAACTGTGGCATACACTTGTAGCTACTCAGGTAGCTCTTACAGGTGGTTGAACAGCTTTGTAGATGAGGTCGATGCTACTAATTGCAGAGAGAATGAAACGCAAGAGTTGTGGATTCTGGATGAAGGCTTCTTTTTTCTTTCCCTTTTTTTTTTCTTCCTTTCCCCCCCCCCCCGCCCGGTCCCCCAGCTGCTATCTACTGCATGCCTGTTTTCTTCATCTGAATTTAGTTACTCTTTGGCCACACTGTCCTGGTCCTGTCTCTCCCAGGCTGTTTGTCCTGTGCTGTTGCACTGCTAAATTATTTTTGTCACCTTTAGCAATGCCTCTGAAGTGTCAGCAGAGGGGAAAAAAGACCACAGTAACTGTTACATTAGATCAGCAATTAGGACAAGCAATAGCAAAGAAAATCCTGCTCAGATCTGGCTTTGGTGAGCGTCTGGCTCAATGGGAGTACATGGAAGATGTCTCACCCATTCCAGATTCTTCTAAATATTTTCAAGAGAAGTTTTTTGTTTCTCAGAAACAGTTAAAAGAAGTTCTTGACAGAAGGATGAAGTTCTTCCTGGCAAATCAAGGGCCTTCTTCAAAATGCAAAGGGTCTTGCAATCTTGTAATATAACTGTAGTAATTTTTAACGATGACAGAAAAATGTGTTCTTTTCTTCCCCAATAACTGGTTTCAGAAAAGCAAATGACCTGTTTTACCTGAGCTGTTATAGTGGTAAAAATCAGGCTCAGGAAGAAATCCAGAACAGGAAATTCTATCTCCCAATATTTTGCTTCAGAAATTTTTTTGAGTTGTGAGACACTGTGGTTGTTTAGGAGTAGCTGAAGCTTTCTGTGCTGCATTCCCATGTTTTCCTGTGGACACCTAGTATGGAGAAGTCTTGCCTTTGTTAGACACCTCATAATGCAATGATTCTTAAATTACTGACTTGGGTAATTTGCAATGAAGAGTCTGTTTTTTTTAATCCTGTGTTTGTAGGTTGATGTTCTTAAGGCAACAGCTCTACCCCTACTGAAGAAGTTTGGAATTGATGGTGAAGGTCTGGAAATCAAGGTAAAACAACTTGTTCCTTTCTAGCACATGTTGAAATGATACTCTGCTCTGCTTCACAGGGCCATATGCTTGCTGCCAGTATCTGTCTGCAGCAGATACATAGTTGTTGCTGTGCACAATTGCCTCCTTTTCTTGGCATGATTTAAATGGCACACCAGCCACACAGTGTTTGCCAATGGTGTAGAAAAGAGATGCAAAAGCTATGGGTAGAGAGGGTAAGGAGAAAGCAGTGACTTTTCTTAGTGTGTGATATGTCAGCAAGCTAAGAAAGCCTTTTGCTTTCTTATCCCATTTCAGTTACTTTTATTTTTCCTTTCTCTTGTTTTTCCTGCCCTGCTTAGGGATAGGGAGCTGAGTCTGTGTTTGGGTGATTGAGATTTGCTTCCCGCTTGGACAATACAGGAAAGAAACTTTTCTTCAAAGACTACACTTTCCACAGGCCAAATAATTCTGGATGCAGAATGTTTGGGTTTTGGGGTGTTTTGTTTTGTGTTGAAATATAAAACTACAGCCTTTAAAAGTTAAGATCAGTCATTTCAAATGTGTGAAATTTCTTGCTGAGCTACTAGTTTCTGCATGCTCTGCCAAGCTGCACCCCAGGTGCCTCCCTCCACCCTGCCTATAGCCCAAGACCCTATGTCATCACTCCGGGACTGTATGCCGTTGTTCCAGTGATGCTGCAGCAGGGCCAGTCTCTAGCTCTCCACAGCCCTGCCCTACCCACCCACGAGCACCCTGAGCTAGACCCACTGGCAGGCTTATGTGCCAACCCCATCTTTGTGTATGTTGGCTGGGATGAGGGACCAGAGTTGGGCCGGCCAGGCCTATTTGTGGGAGTAAGTTCATTCTGGTCCCTCATATGCATACTGAATATCAAACACTTTTAGTCTATGGTCAGCTGTGCAGGGCAGGTTTGCTTAAGACACCAGTCAGGGTTGCCTTCCTGGTAAAGATGGGGGTTTATTGTTTGGCTGGTTTTTGTCTTGTTTTCAGTTGAGAAGTTCTACCCTACTGTACTTGAGAGAGGAGAGGAAGAAGCCAAATCAAATTTTGTTTACAGGCTTGGTTCAAAACCCATTTTGCAAAATCCATTTTTTGCTATTACAATGTCCTTTTCTTGCCTGCTGTTTACATAATACACCTACTGATAGCATTTTATTGTATGTGAAATAGAAGTGTAATTTTTCAGTGTCTAAGTACATTCTGTTTGCTCTTTACTAACCTGCTTCTTTCCTCCATTGTTGTTTCTAGATCAACCGGAGAGGAATGCCTCCCAAAGGGGGTGGAGAGATACTGTTTGCTTGCCCAGTGAGAAAAGTCTTGCAGCCTATTCAGTTCACAGACCCTGGCAAAATCAAACGCATCAGAGGCACTGCGTATCCTTGTTTGTTTGTTTTTCCTTTAAACTAGTTACCTTAAAGAATTGTCTCCCAACTTGAGGTTGCAGGAGCATACCCATGTTGCTGAGATAATGCAGAGTGACATTACACAGACAGATCACACAACTAGATTCTGGACCACGTCTCAAAACTGCTGTTTTCAGAATGCTGCTGTTCAAAAAGCATTGATAGACAAGTAAGTAAATTTAAAATAGTACTATTTAAAATCTTTTCAACAGCAATAAATTAAAATGCTTTCCATCATGTAATGAGGCAGTAATACAGCAGGGGAGCTGTGTTGCAGCAACCTCTTAGTCATCCAAAATGCTGAATGCACCAGCTGTACAGAATGATCGGTTTTCTGATGAACGTTTACTGGTTTTGGCCTTACAATCTTAAAACTTTCGGTTTACCTATTCCACAAGAGAATGCAATAGAAATTTGTAGAAAAGGAACTCCCCTTCTGCAAGCTGGGAGGTTTGAGAGTGTATTTCCCTGCATTGCTATGTGCATGTAGGTAAAAACGTGGTTAAATGTGCAGAACATGTCTCTGCACTGTAGTTCGAATGGAATGCGGAACACGATGTGCTTCGTACATTTGAAGATACGTGATGAGTATCACTGAAGCAGCACCTGAGTAAAAAGGCATAAAGGCAGTTCATCTGTTGTGTAGTTTGAAGAGCTGTGTTGGGGTGAGTGGGAAGATGGTAATTTCTTGTTCCCTGGAACTGTTACCTTCAGATGCTGAGTGACTCAAGAACTGGTGGACTTGATAGCCTCACAGCACTACAAAATAGTTGGAGAGAGCAAAGACAATTTTATCTTAAAGCATTTTAGTGCTTTCTAATTTTGTTAAGCCATTTGCCTTTAATCTACTCAATGTCTCTCTGATAGCAGATAGATGGAAAGAAAAGATATCTTGCTGTTAATTCAGAGAAACTTCACCTGTCATCACCTTTCAGTAGTATAGGAAGAGCAGAGCATGCAGGATTTACTCCATCATAAGAAAGCACAAGGTGACAGAACAGGAGCTTAAAATTATCAAAGGGCGGTTTTAAGATAGGTGGTTATCTAGCAATAATGAGCTGTTCTGCACATGTTCTGCATACCTCACTTCAAGTTATTATCAGTGAAAAGGCTATAGAAAGCACTTACACATATATGCTTTTTAAATACAGGAGAATGGACTAGTGCTCTGGAATGGATGTGCAGGACAAAACTGCATTTTGCAGAATAATGCATTGGGACCTTTTGGCCACTTTCATCAATCTCTGGTTTAAATGTCTTTTGTGAACACAATTAATTCCTTAGCTTGGAAATGTAGATACTCTGTCAGAGTGTCACCACAGATGGCAAACAGAATGGTGGAATCTGCAAGGAGCATCCTGAATAAATTCCTCCCAGACATATATATCTACACAGATCATATGAAGGGGGTCAGCTCTGGAAAGTAAGTATCCAGTATTCACAGAGAACACGCATTTAATTCTGCATTTGTTTGTCTGCTTGAGTGTGCTGATCTGTAATTTCATCAAGTTTTAGACCACAATCTTCTGTTTTGCTGACTTGAAATAAATAATCCTCGCAGGGAAAAAAAATGAAATTAATCACTAGATATGCTTGTTCTACTCATTTATATATTTTCTTGAACAAGGAATGTGATGTGTCATTACAGCCACTAACAGCAACTTGAGCTTTCTTCTTGTTGTTTTGAGGTGAGATTAAAATCAGAGGCACCATGGTGTATTGTGAAAAACAGCATTCAAATTGACTGTAGACCCTATGATGGAAATGGTGGTATTAAGGAAGGGACAAAACTGGTTTAGAAAGTGTTTGAGCTGTATAGATTGTCTTCCACTTCACCATTACATAAGTAGTTGAAGAAGTGTCCTTTCAGCAGCGAGGGCTGGAAAACCAAGAGATTCATTTACTTACTTTCACACATTTTGTTTGCCAGCAGAACACAGAAGCGATGAATGTGATTCAAACAATATTCTTGGTTTATTGTCCTTGTCACTTTTTGATGAGGCATGAAGGAGTTCTGGATAACCTTTGTCTTTATCTGTATCCTCAAATCCAAGCCTGCACATTTTCTTTTGCTGTTCCTGTTTTACCTTTAAAGAAAACCATGTTATATCTGTATATTTATTAATGTAAAAATCATCTACTCACTTTTAAGTCTTTTTCCTCTTTTCTGATCCTCCATCACATTTAATAACCCAGGTTAGTAAGGCTTGTGGCTCCAGACTGTTAACAGTAATCAGAATTGTGAAAACATTTCTGGGAGTTGTGTGTTTCAGGGGACATACTTTAGTTATTATCTGTCTATAAATTGAAAAAGTCAAATTATTTGAGGCAGTAGTGGTGTATTTACTGCTTGTAAGGGCATAAAGAATAGCATGGAAGGGTGAACTGAATACCTCTCCATCCTGCTGGTGCATGTACTTTTCTGGTGTTGCTGTGCTGCCACATTCAGCATAAGTAGGGTGCCAGATTGATTGCATTTTATCAGGTAGTAACGTTTTGCCACTTTGGCAAAGCTTTTTTTATTACCCGTTTCCCAGCACTTGTGTATGTGTCTTAGCAGCACAAGGATTAGGAAAGCAATATGCCTCATTGTTTCTGACACGGCTTCTGGTAGCAAGCAAGACCAGCAAGGACTAGTTCAGCCCATCTGTGCCCAGCCAAAACCAAGCCTGGGTTTCAGAATATAAAGCACTGAACAATATGTCCCTTCCCCAGTAACAGAAACTTCAGAAGATACATTATCTGAAAATCTTCTGCCACCTGTAATGTCTCTTTAACCAAAAACTTCCCAGTTCTGTTTTGAGCTCTCAAATGTTTGTCTGTGCAGATGCTGTCTAATACTCTTGGCACAGATTGCTATGGGCTACTGAACACTGAGGAATTCTGCCAGAGTGCAAAGCTATTAGGGGTTCTTGCCCCCAAAATAACATCTTTAACATTGTTTCTGTCTTGCTATCTAGATCTCGCTCTCTCTTTCAGAGGAAGGAGGAAAGGAACATCTCTAACATACCTTGTGTGTTGCTTAGCAAAAGCAGGTCGTTAAATATGGGTGGGAACCACTGATACCTTTCTGTTCCTGCCCTACTGAAATACCTCTGGAGGAAATGTATTTCTGGCACTGGCAGAGCTTATGTGTATTGATACTTGGGGTTGGTTTGTCTGGTTTGTTGATGATGGTGACGTTCCTTGCAGTTTAGGCTCAGTGTGACTTTTTTAATTAAGAACTTGGGGTGGTGGAGACAGCAGGAGCCCAGAACTGTAGAAAATCCTGTGTGTGGAGTCAAGTCAACTTAACCTTCTTTTGAATGTCTAGTTATTGGTGTTCTTCCAGGGCATATAAATAAGAGGATTTTGTGGCATTTTATTTTCTTTCCTTACAACTTTCTGATTTCCCAGAAAGCTCTACTCAGCCATCTGGAGTTTCTTGCAGCAAGTGTTTCTTAACTCTAGTAATAGGATTTTGTAGGATCCTGAGTTTTAAGGAAAACGGGGTTTTTGTTTCTTTGTTTAAAATCATATGCTCAGAATTCTTACAAGATTGTAACCGTTTGGATGGTATTGAACTGCACTTTTTTTTTTTCCTTTTTTTATTTTTCCTGCCTGCTGGCATGGTCATGGTCTAATCTTGTTAAAATTTGAAGCTTCTGGGGAAAGAGGTTTTTGAATGTGGCAGAGTATAAAATAAACTACAGAAACCTTCAAAATGTTCATCATACACAAACTAATGTGAAATAAACTTCTTTCTTTTCTTTATTTTCAATAGAGAAGAATAGTTCTGAGGTGTGAATGCTTTGTTATTTTTCCATTTTAAAGAGTTTTTGCCAGGAATATCCAGCACAATAGGTTTAAGGCAAAGTACTGTTGTTAATGTTTTCTCCAGGGTTTATCAAATGTATGGGATGGGAAAATTGTTGGCAAGTCCACATTCCCAGTATTGTCCTGTGAAAGTAGATGTTTGTGACTTGAGGAGGAGCTTGGCTGGGAGTATTTCTTGGCTCATTACTCAATTTTTGTCCTTAAGTGCACTTTTTTGCTTTCTTTCAGATCACCAGGTTTCGGCATGTGCCTTACTGCAGAAACCATCAATGGCACTATTCTTAGTGCTGAGCTAGCCTCAAACCCTCAGGGCCAGGGAGAACCTGTGCGTCCTGAGGAACTGGGCCAGAACTGTGCTAAGCTGTTGCTTGAAGAGATCTACAGGGTAAGTAGCCAGTATGTTTTGTGCATTTAGCTGTAGGGTAAGAAGATGATGATATATTGGTAAAGGAAGAGGTGGTCTGGGGGCACTGAGGCAGGCTGAGATAAACAGAAGAATGATCAGATGCTGCTGGTGTCCTCTTCATCCAGGTAAGTGATGGTTTTAAATGGTTCCATTAACAGTGTAATGACTTACTGGGCGATGTTATTTCCCATGTCCTGAAGATATTACTATGAAACATTATAGTGACAGATTTTTACTTTGCTTTCTGTCCCCAGCAGAACTGGGGTGGCTTTGCACAGGCTGTTACTTTGTTTAATACTAAGTTGCAGGACTAATAGCGTTAATGCTTTTACACTAGCGGTTGGAATGGGGTGTTACAAATGAGAACATAGGAGGAAGAGGGGCAGGGGGGAAAAAGCAGGTAGCATGAATGCTGGCTATTTTATGGTGATGATGACAAAGTCAAATGTGTGGATTGTTGGAAAGGAGGTGGGACAGTGTTTGCATAGGAGTCTTGAGTGCATCACATTCCCCACAGTGTAATTGTTACTTACTAAAATAAAAGTTTTTAATTTGTGGTGAGACTTTCAGTGGATGGGCAGTTTCCAATCTTACAAATTGCTTGGCAGTTAGCATGATAATGAATTTCTCACTTAACAGAGAATCTGTTAGCCCTTGCTGTGTTATGTCCACAAATGTTAAAATAAGTGCTGTCAGTGATTGCCTTTAGGAGGCAATCATCTACCAGTTGTACTCACTGTTTAAAACAAACAAACCTAAAAGTAATTGCTCCAAACTGGAGTAACCTGATGAAACTTTGCAAAGTGTTAAAAATGCCATTAATGAGATTCTATATTAGGTAATGTCAATTACAAAATTACTCTCATAAACCACATGAAGGCATTTAGTAATTGCACCATCTCTGCATTTGCCTGTCACCATGTCTCCCACCTTATTTAACAGTGAACCCTCTTCTTCCTTTTATTACTGATGTATTTATAGAAGCCCTTCTTGTTATCTTTCACTTACCTAACCTAGCCAGGTTTAGTTCCAAGAGACCCTTGGCCTTCTTTGTTGCATCTCAGCATGCTTTGACAGTATTTCTGTAATCCTCCCAACTGCTCAGACCTTTTTTTCCACTTACTGTAGACTTCCCTCTTCCATTTGAACTTTTCTAGCAGGTCCTTGCTTATCCATGCAGGTCTCCTGCCTCCTCTACTAGATTTTTTTTTTTCAAAGGTGTATGTTTATCTTGAGCTTGGAGGTGGTGATGTTTGAATATTAAACCTTACTTGGAATCCCCTACCATCTACAGCCCTAGCTCATGGGACAGTTTTAAATAGTTCTTTGAATAGGACAAAGTTAGCCCTCCTTTTAAGTCCAGGGGAGAAGTTTTGTGTTTGCTTTCTTTCTTTCCCTAACAATACTAAGCTCTGGCATTTCATGCCAAGGCTGCCTCCTGCTGTAATGTACTTGATTAGACCTTTGTTAATACAAGGTCTAGCATCACACCTCTCCTTCTTGGTTCTTCAGTCACCTGCAGAAACTTTGTAGACAGAGTATGCCAGTTCCTCCTTGCCTGCCCAAAAAACCCCATATATTAAAACAAAAAATGCTCAAATCCCAAAAGAACCTAATCAGTGTAACCTAAAGTTTAGCACATTTTGTGCTTTGACTAAATCTCTTGGAAGATATTTTTGAGTAGTCATATGATAGAAAGCACGAAAGGTTCAATTTCCACATACCTTTATCAGCAGCAGTAGGTATTTTTTTCCCTGAAAACCATCTAGCACACCACTGATGGAATCCTCTGAGGGAATTTGTCCAGACATTTCAGATGTTAGAGAACTTCCCAAAATGAAGAGGCCTAGAAAGGCCAGAACCTGGTAATTTCCTGGTTTAGTGTACTGCAGCTGTTTGAATGTGAGGAATCAACTTCTGTGAAATGCTGGAATAGTGAGGATCTCAGGAAAACAGGAAAAAAAGACATTTGAGGGGGAAACAGGGTCAGACAAGTCTTTGAATGATAAAGGGGTGGGCTGTGAGGTTTCAGTGTCTTTGAAGACAAAATTCCGAGTGAGATTGTTAGCTGTGGTGTGCTATGGTGCCACTGGTGCTCTTACGTCTGGGCTGCTTCAGTCTAAAGAGTGACTGATCAGTGCTAAGCAGTGCATGAACTGCTTGTGGTCCTCTACTGCAGCAGCTTGTCTGCAGCAGCTTGTAGTGGAAAAGATATCTATTGAAACAGTAAAGATTTGGGAAAGTTCTGTATGTAGCAAGGGTAGATTGCTCTGAACAGGCACTTTTTAAATCTTTCTTGTTACACCACCTACTTGCTGAATTCAAGGCTCATGAGAGAATTTCTCTCACTGTGATTACATCATTTTATAAGATTATTTCTCCATCTGTGTCTTTGCCTGTAGGTGTCATGCTGCAAGAGCCAGGGAAGGTTGACTAGAAAAGGGCATCCTGGGAGCACTGGAGCTAATTTTCTGCAGAAGGGTTTTAGCTGTTGAGATCACCCATGAGTCTGCAGGATTTCGTCACTGTTTAAAGGGGCCTAGGAGCATGGATTAAATTGCTTGCTTAGTGCTTGTGACCTTTACCACATAGAAAATCTAAGCGTTTGAGTCTTTAGCACACTGTCTTAAGTGTCAAATGGTCCCTTTTACTAAGCCTTCAAAAGGCAATGAGATGTAGTATGATGCTTCAAGTCAGTGGACCCTTTTTATGTGTATTTTTTCACTGAAGAATTTCTGAACTAACCAGTTAATTATAACTGGCACAGTGCTAATTACAGTGGCCCTGAAAGAGGGGGCATGGAGTGACTAGCTGTTACTGTCTTTAGAATGCAGTTTTCCCCACAGTTTAATAGCAGACGGCCAGTAAGGATTTTCCTCTTGTCTGAGAAAGATGTTTGTTATGGGAGATTTACATAGCAAGTGATTGGCAGAATGGAAAGGTCTGGAACAAATGGAAGAAAGACAATGTTTATGTTACTTATCATAATGCAAAATAGGGGAGTATGCAATACCTGTGTTGTTTAATGAAGAAAGATCAAGTTATTAGAGGGTTTGTAGAGGCAGGAGGGCTAAAGCTATTTGTTTTATTTGACTGGAGTTAAAATGGATGAAGAATTTTACTGAAGGATGAATTTTCAAGATTGCCTTACTTCAGTGTGACAAGGTTTTCCTCCATTCTTCTGGAAACAAACAAAAAAAAAAAGCCAAGCCCAAAACATATATCACAGAATGGTTTGGTTTTGAAGGGACCTTAAAAGGTCATCTAGCTCCAAGCCCCCTGTCATGGGCAGGGACACCTTTCACTAGACCAGGTTACTCAAAGCCCTGTCCAACCTGGCCTTGACTATTTCCAGGGAGTGGGCATCCACAACCTCCCTGGGCAACCTACTCCAGGGTCTCACCACCCTCCCTGTACAGAATTTCTTCCTAGTATTAATTTAAAGTTTACCATCCTCAAGCTTCTGTTCATTCCCTCTCATCCTACCAATGCAAGCCCTTGTAAAAAGTCCCTCCCCAGGTTTCTTGTAGGCCCCCTTCAGATACTGGAAGACCGCTATAATGTCTCCTGGGAGCCTTCTCTTCTCCAGGCTGGACAGCCCCAAATCTCTCAACCTGTCCCCACAAGGGAGGTGCACCAGCCCTCTGATCATCTTCATGGCTGTCCTCTGGACCCACTCTGACAGTTCAATGTCCTTGTGTTGGGAGCCCCAGAATTGGATGCAGTTCTCAAGGTGGTGTCTCACAGGAGCAGAGTAGAGGGGAAGAATTACCTCATGTGTCCTGCTGGTCATGCTTCTTTTGATGCAGCCCAGCACACAGTTGGCTTTCTGGACTGCAAGTGCACATTGCCAACTCACATTGAATGTTTCATCAACTGAACACTCCCAAGTCTTTCCCCTCAAGTCTGCTCTCAAGCTCTTTTCTGCTCAGCCTATATTTGTGATTGGGATTGCCCCAATCCAGGTGCCAGACCTTGCATGTGGCCTTGTTGAACTTCCTGAGATTGGCATGAGCCCACCTCTCAAGCCTGTCCAAGTTCTTCTGGATGGCATCCCTTCCCTTCCACATGCCAACTGGGCCACACAGTTCAGTGTCATCTGTAGACTTGCTGAGGGTGGCTCAATCCCACTGTCCATATCAATGACCAAGATGTTAAACAGCACTGGTCTCAGTACCAACCCCTGAGGGACACTACTCATAACTGGTCTCCATTTGGACATTGAGCCATTGACCACAACTTTCTGAGTGCACCCATCCAGTCAATTCATTATCCAGTGAGTGCTTCACCCCTCAAATCCATGCTCTTCCAATTTGGTGACCGGGATGTTGTGCAGGACAGTGCCAAATGCTTTACACAAGTCCAGGTAGATGACATTAGTTGCTCTTCCCTTATTGACTGATGCTGTAACTCCATCATAAAAGGCTGCCGAATTTGTCATTCATGATTTTCCCTTGGTGAAGCTGCGTTGGTTACCAGCAATCACCTCTTCTTCATTTTCTGTATGCAAGGCCTATAGTTTTCAGTGTCTTCCTTTTTTTCTCTTTCTGAAGACAGAGCTCATGTTTCCTCTTTTCCAGGATGGCCATTACCTTTCCACCAGATGGCCATTACCTTTCAAATACGATGGATAGTGGCTTGGCAGCTTTATCTGCTGTTTCCACCAGGACCCATGGGTGAATCTCATCGGGCCCCAAGGACTTGTGCACCTTAGGCTTCTTTAGATAGTCTCAGACTGAATCTTCACTTACAGTGGGTAGAACTTCATTTTCCCAATCCCTACCTTTGCTTTCTAGAGCTTGAGCAGTGTGGCTAGAGCCCTTGTTGGTAAAGCCTGAGGCAAATAAGTCATTGAGTACCTCAGCCTTCTCCATATCATCAATGTGTATAAATATCTGAGGGGTGGGTGTCAAGTGGAGGGGGCCAAGCTCTTTTTGGTGGTGCACAGTAATAAGACAAGAAACAATGGGTTCAAACTTGAACATAGAAGATTTCACTTCAACATGAGGAGAAACTTCTTTACAGTGAGGGTGATAGAGCACTGGAACAGGCTGCCCAGATGGGTTGTGGAGTCTCCTTCTCTGGAGACTTTCAAAACCCACCTGGATGCATTCATCATAGAATCAACCAGGTTGGAGATCATCAAGTCCAACCTATTACCTAATACCTAGCACCTCATGACAACTAAACCATGACTTCAAGTGGCATATCCAATTCTTTTTTGAACACATCCAGGGACAGGGACTCCACCACCTCCCTGGGCAGCCCATTCCAATGGTAAATTACTCTCTATGTGAAGAACTTTCTCCTCACCTCCCCCTGGTGCAGCTTGAAACTGTGTCTTCTTGTTCTGCCACTGGTTGCCTGGGAGAAGAGACCAACCCCCACCTGGCTATAACCTTGTACATCAGGTAGTTGTAGAAAGCAATAAAGTCTCCCCTGAGCCTCTTCTTCTCCAGGCTAAGCAACCCCAGCTCCCTCAGCCTCTCCTCATAGGGCTTGTGCTCGAGAGCTCTCTCCAGCCTCGTTGCCCTTCTCTGGATGTGGTCAAGTATATTCCTTCTTAAATTGAGGAGCTCAGAACTGGACACAGTACTGAAGGTGTGGCCTAACAGTCTGGAGAAGAGAAGGGCTCAGAGGTGACCTAATTGTGGCCTTCCAGTATCTGAAGGGGGCCTACAAGTAGGCTGGGGAGGGACTTCTCAGGACATCAGGTAGTGATAGGACTAGGGGGAATGGAATGAAGCTGGAGGTGGGGAGATTCAGGTGGGATGTGAGGAGGAAGTTCTTCACCATGAGAGTGGTGAAGCCCTGGAATGGGTTATCCAGGGAGGTGGTTGAGGTCCTGTCCCTGGAGGTGTTTAAGCCCAGGCTGGATGAGGCTCTGGCCAGCCTGATCTAGTGTGAGGTGTCCCTGCCCATGGCAGGGGGGATGGAACTAGATGATCCTTGTGGTCCCTTCCAACCCTGACTGATACTATGATACTAACCAGTGCTGAGTACAGGGGCAGAATGACTTCCCTGCTCCTCTGCAGACTACCATAAGTGATCCTGCTTTGGCAGGAGGGTTGGACCCAATGATATTTTGACGTGCCTTCCAAACTCTAATGTACTGTGATATCTCTCATGACCAGATCTCCATATTCTTTCTGGCAAGGCCCCACACCTTTCCTAGTCTTCTTTTTGTCACTGATATACCTGAAGAAATTTCTTCTTGTTCCCCTTTATGTCCCTATCCAAGTTCAATTCTGTCTAACCTAACTCCTGATTGCTCCCACAACTTCTTTGTAGTCCTCCCATGTGACCTGTTCTTGTTTCCACTCCCTATATGCTCTATTGTTGTGCCCAAAGAAGTCCAGGAGCACCTTTTTCAATCCATGCTGGCCTCCTGGCATTCTTTCCTGTTGCCTTCTTTCTTGGGATGTAGTGCTTCTGAGCTTGAGCTTGGAGAAGATGGCCCTTGAATATTGACCAGCTTTCTTGCACCCCTCTTCCCTGCCAAGCAGATCCCTGAAAAGGATGAAGTCTGCTCTCTTGAAATCCAGAGTAGTGAGCTTGCTTTACATACTCTTTGATGCCTTGAGGATCTTAAACTACCATTTCGTGGTCACTGCTGCCAGGGCTGCAGCTTTTCTTACGCCTTCCTTTACCACTTGGAGGACATTATTGTCGATGCACTGTGGTTGGAAAAGACCTTCAAGAAAAAGTCCAATCATTATCTAACTCTACCAGGAATACTACTGTACCATATCCTTGAGTACCATATCTAGATGGCTTTAAAATACATTCAGGGGAATGGCAATTCAACCACTCCCTGGGCAGTGAGTTCCAGGCTTTGATAACCTGTATAGAAGGTTCAGTATAGAAGTTTTTCCTAATGCCTAATCTAAACCGCCCCTGGCTTAACTTGATGCCATTTCCTCTTGTCCTATCAGTTGTGACTTGTGAGAAGAGACCAACACCCACCTTTACAATCTCCCTTCAGGTAGTTGTAGAGAGCAATAAAGTCTCCTATCATCTTCCTTTTCTCCAAACTAAACAACTCCAGCTCCCTCAGTCACTCCTTTTCAAGACCCTTCACCAGCTTAGTTGCCCTTCTCTGGACACACTCCAGCACCTCAATATCTCTTTTGCACTGTGGTGCCCAAAACTGAACACAATACTCAAGGTGTGGCCTCACCAGCCAGGTACAGTGGGACAATCACCTCTATTCCTGCTGGCCACAATATTTCTGATGCAAACCAAAGATGTCACATGCCTTCTTGTGGCTGGCTCAAGTTCACCTGGCTGTTGATCAGCACCCACAGGTCCCTTTGTGCTGGGCAGCTTTCCAGCCACTCAGCCCAAAGCATGTAGCATTGCATGGGGTTGTTGTGACCCTCAGCACATGACCTTGTTGAAGCTTGTGTGATTGACCTCAGCCCATCGATCCAGCCTGTGTAGGTCACTCTGAAGAGCTTTCCTACCCTCCAGCAGATCAATATACCCACTTAACTTGGTGTCATCTGCAAACTCACTCTGGCTGCACTCAGTGTCCTCTTCAAAGATCATTTATAAAGATATTAAACAGGAGTGGCCCCAGCACTGAGCTCTGGGGAACACCACTTGTGACCAGTGGCCAATTGGATTTAACTCCATTCACCATTACTCTCTGGGCCCAGCCATCCAGCCAGTATTCTACCCAGCATCCACACCTAAGGCAGCCACTTTTTCGTGAGGATGCTGTGGGGAACAGTATCAAAGGCTTTACTGAAGTCCAGGTAAACAATAGCCACAGCCTTTTCCTCATCCACCAAGCAGGTCATGTTGTCGCAGAAAGAGAATGAGGTTTGTTAAGCAGGTCCTGTCTGTGGGAATCCATGGTGGCTGGGCTTGATACCCTGATTGTCTTGTGAATGGTATGTTAATGGCACTCAAAAGTACTTGTTTCATCACCTTGTCTGGCACTGAAATCAGATGTCAGATCTGTAGTTCCGTGGATCCTCCTTCCATCTTTTCTTGTAGATGGGTATTGCATTTACTAATCTCCAGTCTGTTGGGACCTTCCCACTTAGCGAGGACTGATGACAAATCACAAGAGTGGCTTGGCAAGCACATCTGCCACCTTCTTCAGAACTCTTGGGAGTAACCCATCTGGCTGCATAGCCTTGTGTATGTCTAGGTGGTTCAGCATCCCTGTTTTCCAGCTCAAGGTGCTGGCTACCCAGCAAACACTTAGGCCTGCTAATAACAGATGAAACAAAGAAGGCACTTCAGCATTTTCCTCATCCTCAGTCACTGTTTTTCTCCTGCATAAAATAAAGGATGAAAATTCTCCCTTGTCCTCCTTTTGTTGTTAATGTGTTTATAGAAGCATTTTTTATTGTCTTTTGTAGCAGTAGATAGATTTGAGTTCTAATTGAGCTTTGGCCCTTCTAATTTTCTCCCTGCAAAGCTTTACTGTGTCTGTAGTCTTCTGAGTGGCCTGTCCCTTTTCCAAACGCCATAAATTCTCCTCTTGTTCCTGAATTCCAACCAAAGCTCTCCATTCAGCCATGCCAGCCTTCCAACTGGCTCATCTTTCAGCACATGGGGGATGACCTGTTCCCATGCTGTTAAAATTTCCTTCTGTAAGAGTGCCCAGCCCTTTTTGACTCATTTGTCCTTCAGGAGAGCCTTTAAGGAGCACTGCCAATCAGTCTCCTGAGCAGGCCAAAGTCTGCCCGATGGAAGTCCAAGGTGGCTGTTCCACTAAAACCCCTCCTTACTTCTCTGAGAATCAAAAACTCCAGCATTTTGTGATCACTGAGACCAAGACAGCCTCCAGCTGTTACATCTCCTCCAAGTCTGTGTCTGTTAACAAGCAGAAGGTGTCCAGGAGGTGTCCACCTTCTCCAGTTGGTTCCTTCACCAGCTGTGTCAGTAAGTTAGTTTCTGTACACCCCAAGAACCCCTGGAATTTTCTGCTGCATTATATTCTCAGCACAAGTCTAGAAAGCTGAAGTTCTCTGTGAGAACAAAGTGCTTGCAAAATCTCTCCCAACTGTTTTACTTCATCAGTCTTATCCTGAATGGGTTGTCTGTAACAAACTCCCACCACAATATCTGACTTGTTGCCTTCCCCTTGGTTCTTACCCATAAACACCCAAGCCTCTTATCTCCATATTTAAGTTGTAGACATTCATATCTGTGACCGGTTGATGCTATGCCTTTAAGAAAGAGACAGTTGCTGAACACTCTGGCTGAATGTTTTTGATATTTGAACAAAAAACAAGATAGTCTAAACTAATTTCATTGGTAGATTGTAAAAACGCAATTTTAAGTTTGGGTTCTGTTAGTTCAGTCTGTGTCTGGTCTGGATTCAGGGCTGGGTGCAGTCTGTGCTTCTCTGTCCTGTGGGCTGGACGGCTTCTCTCTTTCTGAAGCAGGAATGGCCTTGAGTTAACAGCTAACCAGATAAGAACACTAATTCTTGCATGTGCTTTCTAGCTAACAGAATTTTCCTTCCTTAATTGCCTTTCTCTCTCTCTCTAACCCTTTTTGGGAAAAAGGGGAGGTGGGGAGGGAGAGAGGGGGGTTCAGGGAACCCCCCTGGCCGGCTGGAGGGAAAAGGTTTTTCTGCATTGTTTTCATTGTTGTGTTTTCCTGTTTATATTGTAAATATTGTATATTTGTGTATATATTCATTGCATTCCATTTCTGCCTGTAAATATAGCTTTCATCTGCTTTTCCGACTGAGCTAGCTGTGGTTTCTTTCCCTGTGTGTGAGGAGGGAACTTTCTCAACCCACCACATATTTTTAATTGGCGGCCCAACGCGTGGCTTGTGGATAGTTGCTGTCCAGAAGCAGAGCAAAAGTTGCTTGATTTATTGTCTGCTCAGGTTGGAGTTGCAAGGATGAAAGTGTTTTGGATTTTAGAGCGTTTGGTCTTTTCAATTTGTTCGGTACTGGTCTACAAGTACTTCCTGGGATTGATTTTCGATCGCTTAAGCAGATACTTGATGTATAAATTGTATTTATGGTTTAAGTATAAGATTCAGCTTCTCCATGATCGGTGCCTGGGATTCTTTTGGCTTAATAGATACAGGAATGTGACCTCAACCACTCTGCCCATAGAGATAAACAAGTTTAAGATCCCAGTAGGTGAAAGGGTCGTTTTAAGTGATGGCTGGGATCCGAAGGTGATTTATGTGATGTGTTTGAATCTGCTGCTGGTGATGGTGATTGCGTACTTGTTATATGCTCTGTACCGGGAGAAGAAAGTATCTAAGACCTGTTTTGTAATTAGGCGTAGACCCAAGAGAAGAAAGAACAGCTCTAACTCGACCCCAGAAATATCTAGTGATGAGGAGAATGGAGGATCTGTATCAGTTAAAGATAAAGCTAAAAAGCTAAGGTAGGGAGGGAGAGAGGGGGGTTCAGGGAACCCCCCTGGCCGGCTGGAGGGTAAAGGTTTTTCTGCATTGTGTTCATTGTTGTGTTTTCCTGTTTATATTGTAAATATTGTATATTTGTGTACATATTCATTGCATTCCATTTCTGCCTGTAAATATAGCTTTCATCTGCTTTTCCGACTGAGCTAGCTGTGGTTTCTTTCCCTGTGTGTGGGGAGGGAACTTTCTCACCCCACCACAATATCCCTCCTTGACATAGTGCCACCACACCTACCTTGCCTTGTCTCCTCTGAAAAGTGGTAGCTGTGAATTTCTGCACTCTAGTCCTGTGAGTCATCCCACCACATTTCCATGATGGCACCTATACCATAGCTTTCTCGATGCACAGTGGACTACTTGTTGTACATGCTGCATGCGTTAGTATGGATGCGCTTCAGTTGGGCTAATGGTCCTGCTGCCTTCTTGGAGGAAGAAGCCCCAGTTTCCTGCAGGACATTCTCAGATACTTCATGAGTTACCAGCCTATAAACTCTTGTGTCTTTACTCCCTCATGGGTCATCATCCCACACCTCCACTGAGACAGCCAACTGTGTGACCTTTCTACCACACTGTCCCATGTGTACTAGAATGCAGCTCCCAGGCTTCTCTCTAGCAAGCCCAGTTTCATCTTGTCCTAGTTTGAGGCTGCAGAGATGCTCTGTTGCCCCTGAAAGGGACAAAAGAATGGCACTCACACAAATGGATTGGAAAGTGATGGAAAGTTTAAATGGAAAGGCAATTAGTGTTTTACAGTAACTACAAAGCATAGTGGCAAAGAATCCTAAAGCATAGAGCGTCCCTTACTCTACACCCAAAGGCCCCCAACACTTCCCTTCTCCCCACCTGAGGTTCTACCCAAAACCCCCAGGGCTTTTTATTCCCCTGCCACTGCTAGGCTAGTCTCAGGCTGGCCAGGTCTGAGACTGCCCCCCTCACTTCTCCTGGCATTAGGCCTAGCCAGGCCTAAGAGGCCTTGAGATACTCCCCTAGCATTACCCGATAGGGAGCATCTCCCGTGGGAGCAAAGAGGGAAGAAAGAGGAAGAGAGAGACTTTGCAGATGGATTTATAGGGCACAGGATTTATGGGTATGAAACATGCTGTTTCCTGTGTCCACCTACTGGGTTTGACACTGGGGGCCACCAGGGGTGTAACTGATGTCGCAGTAACAGGAGGGCACCTTGCCTAAACTGCCACATGCCACCTGTTATTTCATACTATAATTCCTGCACCCAAAACATATTATCAAATTAAAAACAATCTTTAGATGATACATATAGCAAAGTCCAAGTCTTCATCTGGGCTTCCTTCCAAATAGTCTCTCATTCAGGCTCAGGTAACAGTTCCTTCCAGTTATTTTCCCTCATCTGATGGAACCTCTTCAGTGACATTCTTCTGCAGTGTGAGCTCTTCATGGTTCCTATGGACATCCTGGTCACCTGGATAAAAACCTCATAACTTTTCAACAGAACCTCTATCTCCATCCACGTCTGCTCAAGCAGCATGTTTCCACCCCTTGGGGCAATTGAGTCAGAACAATCAGGTTCATCAGCTCCTTCCCTCCCTCCAGCAAACAGCACGCTGAGACTTCAAAAAACTGCACGGACCTTTCCCAAGCCCAGTGCTGACCTCTTCCAGATGCAGCCCAAGCTGCACACGTGCACACCCCACACAGGCACACTGCTCACCGCTGGGTGATAGCATACCGAGGCATGACTACATCTGGCTACACAGCCCTCCCCCAGGAGAGGGAGTGGCTGCACTGCAAGCCACTGAGAAGAGAGGCAGAGCCAGGCACTAGGCACCATTTTCAGAACATGTCCAAAAATCAGAGGAGATGTAACAGCTGCCACCACTGCTGCCCAATGTGCAGAATGACAGCACTGCCTTCGCCTCTACTGCCACAGTACAGATCAAAGCCACCAGCACCATAAGCGGCTTTTCCAGCCAAAGCCATTACTCGCTCCCTAGGCCTCGGGAGCAGCTTTTGAGCTAAAGTCACTGCTCACCTTTTTGGATTCTGGGAGCCATGGTTCACCTTCCTGCTGCTGCTGCTGCTAGCCCCCCCCACCACGGGACAAGCTGACTCTGGTCTGCTTACAATTGCCACCTCCCCCACTCCACGCTGCTCGCCGCACTGCATAGAACAAAGGGGAAAGGGCAGGCACCACTTTCTTAAGCTTTCACCTGATGCTGTTGGCCACAGAATCGCTGCTGCTGCCTGAAACAGCAGGAGGGATTCCACGCCACAGCTACATGCCCAGCTGTCCCCTCGGAACCCATAAAAGGCCCACACAGTCGCTCCGGCAAAACCTTGAGCCCAACCACCAAAACCAACACCACCCACATTTCCATTTTAACTTTTCCTTCTCTGCACTTCTTCAATCCAATTTGCAGAGTTCCCTGCAGCAACCATCCTCTGCTACCAATAATCTGTTCTGGTTTGAGACCGGACAGATCCTCTGTTGCCCCTAAAAGGGGCAAAAGAGTGACACTCACACAAATGGATTGGAAAGGCAGTTAGCATAGTGGCAAAGAATCCCAAAGCATACAGAGTCCCTTACACTACACCCAAGGCTCCCCAACACTTCCCTTCTCCCCACCTGAGGGGAAAAACCCAAAAACCCCCAGGGCTCTTTCTTCCACCCCACTGCTAGGCTGGTCTTAGGCTGGCCAGGTCTGAAACTACCCTCTCCCTCTTCTCCTGGCATTAGGCCTAGACAGGCCAAGAGGCCTTGAGATACTCCCCCACCGTTATCCAATAGAGAGCATCTCCCACAGGAGCAGAGAGGGAAGAAAGAGGAAGAGAATGACTTTGCAGACAGATTTATAGGGCACAGGATTTATGGGTATGAAACATGCTGTTTCCTGTGTCCACTTTACTGGGTTGGAGGCTTGGGACACCAGAGGTGTAACTGATGTAGCAGTAACAGGAGGCACCCAGCCTAAACTGCCACATGCCACCTTTAAAGCCCTTTCAGTGAGCCATGCTAGGTCTTGCCCCAGGATCCTTTTCCCATGTTGAGTCAGGTGTTCCCTGTCTGTTGCCAGAAGGCCTGGTATCCCCTGGCCAGAACCCTCAAACTTCCACTGCAGCAGTAGCCTCTGAGACGTGTTAAGTTTGTTTTCCTGATCCTTTCAGTATTTTTCCGAGCCTTTGAAGGGATTGAGGAAAACACTGCTTGTGCTCCTACCCTTCAACCAAGTTCCAGAGGATTTTACCTGTTATATAAGGACAAGTGGGAAGGTGAGGGAGCAGGGACCTGTTTCCATTCCTCCCAGTCACTTGGGTCCCCTCCTTCTGCCTGCAGACAAGGGCAGAGGGCATTCTCTGCTTCTTGTGGAGGTTCTATCCATTGTACTTGCCTCAGGGTGTGTTTCCACCAACCTATCTCATTCTCACACTCTCTGCTACGCCTTAACCTTTGCAATTTCAAAACCAGAGCAATTCACATGACAAATTACTGAGGCATGCAAGTATGTATCACACAGGTAAGGGAGGAAATTGTTCATGTGCCAGAATATAACCAAGACTAAATCAAAGCTGGAATGAAGCTCAGAAGAGTGATCCTCTTCAAAAGACTGTGGTCCAGTACTCAAAGATGTGATATTTATATGTGCATGTCAACTGTTGTTGTGATGGGTTGAAGGGCCAATCCCTCCTTCCTTCCCACCATGGGCAGAAAAAATGAGACTCAGACACACGGATTGCAGAAATGGTGGAAAAGTTTAAATGGAAGAGCAGTTAATATTTTGCAGAGAACCACAAGCACAGTGACAAAAGGAGATCCGAAAGCATACCCAGAAGCATCCCAACACTTCTCTCTCCCCACCTGAGGGTACACCCAAAAACCTTCAGGGCTCTTTCTTCCCCCCCTTCACTGTTAGGCTAATCTCAGCTGGCCAGATCTGAAACTGCCCTTCCCCCTTCTCCTCCACGCCTTAGGCCTAGCCAGGCCCAAGAGGCCGTGAGATGACGCCCCCTCCATTACCAGACAGGGACCATCTCCATAGGAGCAGTGAGGGAAGAAAGAGGAGGTGCAGGACTTTGCAGGTGGTTTTGGTAGGGAGCAGGACATTATGGGATGAAATATGCAGCTTCCTGTGTCCACCCACTGGGCTGGGCCTTCAGGACACCGGAGGTGTGTCTTATGTGGCAGCAGGGGGGCACCCAGCCTGAACCACCACAGTTGTATAACAAAATGGACAGGATTTTAAGTGATCCTTGTCTCTAATTGTCACTTCCAGCTGGATCTGGGTCTGTTGTCAATGGAAGCAATATTGGAGAAACTCTCATAAACTGAATAAATATGCAATAGAAGCTGCATCCTAGGTTGGTAATGAGTAGCAGCTATTTTAGAAGAAATGTTAGCACTTGTCCTGAAGGGGCAAAAGCCTCAAAAATGCTCTGAACCAGACAGTGGGGCAGGAGTTGGGAGGTCTGTTTTTCAGGAGATTGCCCATGTCGCTTGGGCTTGTCTGAACATTCCCTGGGGTCCAAGTGGGCCAGGTGTGTGTGCTTTTTGGCCACGTTTGGAGAAAACTGGTTCTATAGGTTAAAGTATCAGGTTTCTATCTCAATCTTTGTTGTCACTGGCCATCATTGTCTCAGTAAATCTATAAATACTAGCCCTAAGAGTGAGTGCCTTGTCTTGCCTTGGCCAAGATCTGGGAAAAGCCACATGCCTTAAAACCGTGCAGGCCCGAAAAGCCAAGCCTTGCTTGCCTTGCAATTTGGAATCCGAGCTGTGCTTCAGTTTATCCAGAAAGACTGCACATGCCCCTCACAGTAACATGTTGTAAAACCCAGGAGCAGACAAACCCTGGAGGAGCCAAGACCCCGGGACAGTTTTGTTTTATTGTAAGAAGCAACAAGAACCGCTCTGAAGCTTGCAGCTGAAGAACCTCTCCATAACAGGCAAAGCTACATAGCTGACAAGCCCTGAAAGCCTCAGCAGCAGCCTCTTTTCTACAGAGCTTTCAGGTGTAAAGCCTTTGGAAATAAACCCTCTATGTGCTTCAGCAACAAGCTTCAGAAGCCAACAGAAAGTGAAACTGTATTCCTGCAGCTTTCACCTGTTTCACACCGTTTTGGTTTTGTTTAAATCCCTGTATGTGCCATGTGGTACCATGATCTGTGGATTATAAACGTTGCAACTGAATATACTGGACTAAAGTGATTTGAAGTGAGTAATAAACTAAGTTTGACTTTTAAAAGGTTTGTTGCCCTAGAGAATTCTAGAGTTCCCCGCCTTGTGGGCAAAGCGGGCATGTTGCCAATGTTCTTTGTTTTCTTTACAGTTTAAATTACTGTTTGTTGTTTCTGATTTTTTTGCTAATATAATTTAAATTGTTACATGTTCCTGCTGGTGAGTTGTCTGTTCCACAACCAAATATTTCGAACCACTGAACAGATTTTATTAATATTTTCCATGGGAATTTTTTTAATGAAGTTACTAATACTTTTATTAATTGTTCCACCTGTTAAATCAATAGTAACCATACATTCATAACAGTACTTTAGCTCTGACTTTCCCCATCCTTGGAGGTGTTTAGGAGGAGACTTGATAGGGTGCTTGGTTGCATGGTTTAGTTGATTAGGTGGTGTTGGATGATAGGTTGGACACGATGATCTCGAAGGTCTCTTCCAACCTGGTCTGGTCTATCCTATCCTATCCTATCCTATCCTATCCTATCCTATCCTATCCTATCCTATCCTATCCTATTTCTCTTGGGAGGGTCTATTTTATTTTGCACTCTTGAGTAAGTGACAGGTGGATAGAGAGAAAAAGCCTGTACTTCTTGGGAGCAATGTGTTCTTATGTGGCACAAGTTACAGTTCTGTCATCAGATTACAAGCAAATAAATTTCTCTGTCTGGACACTGCCTATGCAGGAAAGGGCATAGCAGTGTGCTGCTAATACACAACAATAGCAAGGATGACTGACTCACTGCATCAAGAGAGCTTATGTAAGCAGCTGGGATGTGTTGTGGATGCATCTTGTTTTGCTCTATTGTTTAGGACATAATTGTGTCCATGCTAATTGAAACTTTTGCATATATTTTGTTGTAAAAATAGATGTTTTACAGTGTTTTCAGCTTTAGAAAAACAAAAACCAGCTCAGGTAGTGTAAATGTTTCATCCAAGTGATAAAGAAGCATTTTGAATTATTAACCAAACTACAAATACAGATGGTCCTGTGTCAGGAATACTCCTTAGCAAACTCTCATGTGCTTCTTGTACGTTTCAGATTGGCAAATACAGCTGGTGAGAGCTATGGGTCTGGATTGCCCCAGTAAATTTTCTGCAGGTGCTCTACTTGCTCAAGATAAAGCACAATTTTTATCAATCCCAGAGGACATTAGTTTGAGTAAATGAACTTCACTATGATATGGCAAATTCACAGAATTAAAAGGACAAGGACTGTTGTAAGAGCAGGTTGCAAGGTATGCTTGCTCTTACATGTTCGTGGTAGTGAATGTAATGAAGATGTTTCCTTTGTTGCGGTGTATGCTTAGTTGCATGAAGTGCAGAGGCTTTTTCAGAAGAGCAGAGCTGAGGCTGGTCACAGTGAAGCAAGGCCATCTTGAGAATGAAACCTTCAGTAACTCTCCTTGGAAAAGAACCCTTCCTGCCCTCTCACTGAGTAAATGTGCTGAGGTTGCACTTCCTTCTGTTTTCTTAATCAGTGTAGGCCAAAATATATTTTGCCCTTCCCTTGCATTTTTGGATGGTGTTATCTTTCAGAATGATGTCAAGTAACTCCTTGCCCACAAAGATAACTGTAAGTTTACATCATTAGAGCATTTGGGTTAAGAGAATGAATTTTTAGTTTTATGCACTCTAGAGAGCCTATTCAAAGGATTTAGCGTCAGGCTTGATCCAGCAGGAAGCTGTTCACAAATTTCATATGGCTGTGAATCATGAATATTATTATTAGAAATAATGTTATGCCATTCTCAGTGTTTTTGCATAGCTGGTAGATTCTTTCTCCAACAGCCCTGACCGAAAGGCTTTCCAATCCTAATTTATGTATGTATCATTGTTAACACCTTCCACATAGAAAACAATTCACAATGCATGTATGGCTTACAAGAGTCAAATATGTACAAGAGTACATGTAGTTCTATATACTTTTATGCATGGGTCTTCCACATAACAACAATAATAATTTTGTTTTAATCCCCATTTTAAATATGTGGAGAAAATGTTTTACAAATGTAAAACCATAGAAGTTAGCAGCAAGATCTTAGGTGGATATTTGTGAGAACAAAATTTTAGCTTGCTGGTTTGCACCTGCTAATGCTGAACTGTTTGTCCAAACGTAACTTCATGGTCACCATAAAGCTCTGCAATTCCTGGTATATTCAAATGCTCACGAACTGTAATTAATACCTATTTTCAGTTTACTGCAAAGAAATTCTTCAGTGATTACATTATGTGACACTGGAAGAAAACAGGTAGGGAGAGCTGGGGGGGGTCTTTAATGTGACCTTGCTACTGAGTTTTGGGTAAGTTCTGTTCTGTTCTGTTCCTAGTTTGTTACAAAATCTAGATTTTTGTCTTTTGGGCCCTCAAAAGTTGAGAAAATAATCCAACCTTTTAAGTGTATCTTTCTCCTTTGTTAGTCTCAGCCCATCTCAAATTCCGGTTTGTATAGAGATTAATTATTAAAACATTTTGGTTTGCAGGGAGGCTGTGTAGATTCGACAAATCAGGGCCTTGCTCTGCTCCTTATGACCCTTGGCCAACGGGATGTTTCCAAAGTCCTGTTAGGACCTTTGTCTCCATACACGTAAGTTGTTTTGTTAAGTTCCATTACCCAGTCTTGTTTAATTCCCTAGATTTATCGCACAGCTTTTTTTTTGACTATGGAAGACTTTGCTGATGGCTATGCATAGAACAGCTTGTACCCATCTTCAAATGAGACAGATGGTGTAAGTTACCTAGTGCTTATTGCTACACATTAGAAGATGATTTGATTCCTTTGCTCTTCCATATAATTTGTGATTCTCAGAATTACAGAGATAGGTTTTCTTGTTGATTCTTGGTCATGGAATGTATGTGTGCATCAGTTTGGTTTCTGTTGCCTGGTGTACACTGTTGTGTTTTCCTGGTGATCTCTCTATAACCTGCATTAAATAGCATTTTTCAAAGGCTTAACCAAATGCCGAAGCTGATTGTTCATAGGAAACAGCTTAAGAGTTCAATTCGTAGAGTTCTGTACAACCTCAAAGCTTTAGCCCTATTAGGAAGCACTTTTATCTAGTCCTTTAGTCTTCATTTTTGTTAAAGCTTTGTCTGTGGCTGGTAGAGGTTCAGAGGACAGAAAAAGACTGGGTTTCTTATGTTGTTAGTTGCAACTTGAAAGTTAGGGGCAGGGCATCCAATACCAAAGATCTCATTTACTCTATTAGAATGACTAGGTCACAGTTATCCCTAGAGACTGAGCTGGTTTCTTTTAAAAAATGAAGGCAGGGCTGTTTATCCCACAATGGCATCAAATAAGACTGTGAACTGTCCTTTTTCGGTTATCATGGTACCGGTGCTGTATATGTGAAAGGTACAGTACTGTGATAACTGAAGAATGGTGGTGCCATCACTTGACAGCTAGAAATTGCCTAACTGCTATTCTCAACCCCTGGCATCTCAGAAACAGCATATATCAGATTTTGAGGGGATGACAGGGAGCCTCCCATTGTACGGGGGTTAAGTAATCCTATATAAAGTATCCAGGCTTACATGGGTCAGGTATCAGAGTTTGAAGTGCACAGTGCAAGTGAAACAAAATAATCACTCGTTGTGGTCTCTTTTCTGATGCTATGGAAATCACACACTTGCACTAGTTTATTTTGTAAGCGGGGTCATTTCAAAGGGTTGGGTTGTCTCTTCTTCCAAGCTAGGAGTATGCAGTAGGGATGAAGGTGAGGAGAAGACATCCTGAAGCAGTATGTGGCACGTGAGATCATTAAATCTCTCCCAAATGTCTGTATTTCCAAGGAGGCATCCTTTGCCCCTGCTACTGGCATTGGTTGGGGGAGAGGAGGTGTGGGTCCCACAGGTAGCTCCATGACGTATCTCTCTTTTCTGGCCCACCGCCTGCCCTCTGCCTGTTGGATCGGGGCCGGGGCCTTGGCGGGTCACGGCGCCCCCTGGTGGCTCGGGCCTTCGAGCACCGCCCGCGGGCCACATCCAGCAGGTCCATGTCAGACCCGGCCCCTGGGCGGGCAATGGCCCTTTGTGGGACGCTGGGGAGTAATAAGGGATCCACCGGCCCTGACAGGCCTTTCTTAGGGTAGTCGGGCCGAGAAGGTGTTGCTGGTGCACAGATCTTCTCTCACACTGATCTTTGAGTTGGTCTCTCTGCCCAGACAGCAAGCTAAAATGTGTAAAGTGGTTGTGTATCTTTTGCTGTTGCTTAGTCAGGCTTCTGGGGACAGACTGTGCTTAGAGAAGTAGACTCCCCACCCCTACTCCTTTCTTCTTTTTTTTTTTCTGGTAATATAATGGCTTTTTCTTTGAAAATGGCTATCCCTGAAGAGAACCTCCAGTGTGGGCCACATAGCTGTTCTTGGGCCTTGGGAAAAGTGTTGGTCCCATACTCTTGCTTGAGCACACAATCTAGATGTTCAGCAAAACAGAACTACTACATACCTGTCACGCCCTCTCTCTGTTCTCCACTCTGTATGTGTATGTCTGATGCAGCCTCCACCATACTATTTGATATGCAAGCCTTCCTGTATGTATCATAGTATCATAGTATCAGTCAGGGTTGGAAGGGACCACAAGGATCATCTAGTTCCAACACCCATGCCATGGGCAGGGACACCCTACACTACATCAGGCTGGCCAGAGCCTCATCCAGCCTGGTCTTAAACACCTCCAGGGACGGGGCCTCAACCACCTCCCTGGACAACCCATTCCAGGGCTTCACCACTCTCATGGTGAAGAACCTCCTCCTCACATCTAGCCTGAATCTCCCCACCTCCAGCTTCATTCCATTCCCCCTAGTCCTACCACTACCTGATGTCCTGAGAAGTCCCTCCCCAGCCTTCTTGGAGGCCCCCTTCAGATACTGGAAGGCCACAATGAGGTCACCTCTGAGCCTTCTCTTCTCCAGACTGAACAGCCCCAACTCCTTCAGTCTGTCCTCACAGGAGAGGTGCTTCAGCCCTCTGATCATCATGTGACCCATATCAGCCTCACGCTAGTACAAACCTGCTGTCTGTTGCACTTCTCTCACTTACCCCTGCCTTCCCCCCTCATTTTTTCCTATCTACAGGGCTCTTAGCACTTGTGCTTCTACTACTGCAAGACAGATATAGCCTTTTGCTCCTCTCGAATTCTCCCTAGGGCTACATTCCCAGGCAGCCTCCCTTTCACTTGCATTCCCTGAGGCTTTATGATGTACCTGAGGACTGTGGCAAAGCCACCTTGCTTTTCCTCACTGTTCTTCAAAAGTGAGAAGAGGTAAAGAAAGCACAGTAGTCCACGTGTACAAAGAGAAGTATGGACAGAACTGGTGGCACCAGTGTGTTGTAAAGTTTGCTGATCAGCTTTTAGGATTTTACCTTGAGCTTCCAGCTCCATACTGACTGTGGCATTTGTATAGTTTATTCTGTGTCCACCTTGCAGTTCATCATGGCACTCCTGCTGTTTTGGGCTTGGCTGCTTTCTTGCCACACTGCCAGAGCTCTTGAAAAGCACCCAGATAAGGAGGAGGCAGATACAGAGCTTCTTGGCTGTGAGCTGTGCTGAAGCATTTGTGCCAGCACATGCCCATTTGCCTGTCACAGCAGCAACTGGAAACCTTGCATTCAGGGAGGAATGTAAGAACAGGTGGTTTCCAGTTTTTCTTTTGACTGTTAATCTGTTTGAGAAATGAAAGAGCTGGTGTCTATGCTTAGGCTAGTTACCAGGCAGGAAGGTGAGGTAGAAAGGTGTACATAGCATGAGGAGTGATGAGCCCACTTTCACCCTTCAGAGGTATTCATTTAACTGCTCCAGAGTTAAATCTGAGACGTTCTAGAGCTCTGACCAGTTAAGTAACAGCAGCCTCTCTTAGTCCAGCTCCTGCTCTTTCCCTCCTCACCCCATGCAGGTACCCAGTCACAGGAACAGCAAGCATGCACAGCTGGAGCAGATAAGGGAGTTCTATTCACAATTTCTGTGAATATGAGTTGCCAGGAGGCAACCATAAGGAGAAGCCTTATGATGTTGCAGTGGGAGCAGCCCTCAGTCTCTTGTGGCCCAATTTGTTAGCACTTTGTTTTGATTAAGTGTGATTAGCTTGTGATTATGTTCTCAGCATGCAGAGTAGAGGCTTTTTCCAGATTGTCAGCCAAACAAATGTGTGGACTGGATGTGCACATTCCCTTTCTTTAAAGGTTAAACTTAACCTAAGAAGGGCACATACTGGTTGTTGCAGGAGAATAAACTTTAATTCAAGACTGCTGACTTCCTTGTGGCCATGACTGGAAGGGACCAGACTTGTGTCAGGAACAATTCCCTGTTTTGTATTCATAGCCTTTGGTGTAATTGCTTGTTTTCTCTTCTGGGGAAATCATTAGAAATGTTTTCTTAGTTTGGGATCACTCTGTTTTCATGCCTCTCATTCCAAAATGATGAATCTGAGTCTGAATGTGATTCTATCAAACTAATACTAATACAAGTAGTAATACAATAGTAATACAAATCAAATGTATGCTTTAGGATATGATGCCTCTCAAGGTATGCACCCATGGCCAACATTTCAGCTATCCCTACTTATCTCTTATTTCTTCTTTAGCTATTGGGGTACAGGGGGGGCAGGGAGGAGTACCACATGACTGTAAAATGGAAAGTCAGCATCGTATGTCACCTTGCCTGGCTACTTTCTCCTTTTCTCTTCCCTCACCATTTTGTTCTGCTATGTTACCAGGCATTCTCTTTCTCTCTGCTTGTACAAAGAGCGCAGTGGTTTCAACAGAGCTCACTAGGCACTTCTCCAACACAATTGAGAACAACTTTAGGAGCCTGTAGCCTTCCTGCTCTGTACTCAGCAATGTTGTCATGCTCTGTTCACTATGTTCACTGCTGTAATCAGCATTAGTACATACTGCTAATTGGCTTTCTCTTTTGTTTCTTAAACTGTGTTGTTTTTTCTCCCTCAGAATTGAGTTTCTGCGACACCTGAGAAGCTTCTTCCAGATCATGTTTAAAATTGAAACAAAGACCCCTGAGGAAGAGCACGTGGGCGGGGAGAAAATCTTAATGACTTGTGTTGGCATTGGATTTTCCAATATTAGCAAAACCATAAGATAAGAAACATCTGCAGCCTTCGTGAAACAGCATGACAGAAAACACTGCAAAGATCTGACCAAACCTGCCTTTTCCTGTGTGCTTACTCTGGCCCATGGAAATGAGTGACAAACCCAGTGCAGAGGTACCCAAGCTTGCTTCATGTAGGCAGTAAAGCTGACTCTAGGCTGTTTAGACTGATGTTGTTTATAAATGCAGTGCCACTGTTAGGTGCTGCATGGAATAGCTGGCCAGAGTCTCAGCAGGCTTGGGACTCTTTGCACTGCATTCCTCTGCATGGAGCATGTACCCCTTATGTCCCTATGTCCTCATGCCTTAGTGCAGTGGGTGCTCTGCTTTGTATCTACTTCACTCTTACCTTGTCCTGAAAGATTTAGATAGGGAAAACAAGACCTCTTCAGTGAAAAATAAACAATCACAATAGAAACTGTCATAGATTCTTCAGGGAATTGCAGAGACAATATTGGCATGGAAATAAAATTCAAGGTGTGACAATAACTTTTTGTTTATACATTGCATGTGTGTGGGATTCACCAAATGCTTTGCTCCTGCCTACACTGACTAAATTGCAATTTAGTCAGAAAGAAAAAAGTACCTGTCTTTTAATTTTCCTAAGTGCTAGAATGCTACAGAAGAAGTGACAGCCTATACTGACTTGTTTTAGCTTCCTCTGCAAAGATGGTCATGGAGGAGAAAGCTTGCTGGTTTTTGCCTTGCTACATGTATTCTCTTCAGGTTTGTTTGGCATGCCTCATACTGCAGTTTGCAGTTAGTTGTGAAATGCAGCAAGAAATGCTGTAAGCTTTGAGTGAAAAATACAGTGTTATGCCATCACATTTTGTGCAGCTGCTTTCTTTTGAAAGAAGGGATAACGGTGTGTCAATATTTACCCAAGAAAGGCTTTTGGTAGATTCCAGGCAAACCTGCTAGAGTTAATGTTGAACTTCTAACACAAGGAAAGAAATACTTGACTTCAGACTATATTGAATGTGTCTGGGGTGAAATAAAACATTGTCAAAAGCTGTTGTCTATAGAGGGCAAACAATACTGACTGTGTTTTAATGGTCTAATGAATTTTACGTGATGCCCACTGTAAAGTGGGCATTACCTCTGCAGTACAAAAGATGTATATTTGGCCCAAAAGGACTTTGACAAAAAGTTAGGTATTTGATTAGTGGATTATTAACTACTGTAGGCTGTGTGAGTAATTTTTATACTGTACTTTGTTCTTGTTGCAGTCTGTCTGAACGCATTTTGGAAAAATAAAGTGTTTGGGTTTTTTTCCTAAATAAGGCTTTATTTCCTTTTAAAACTAAACAAACAACAACAAAAATGCTTTTCCCCAGTCCTGTAAGATGGCACTTAAAAAGATAAATGTCTGTTTTGAACTGATACTTCAAAAGAACAGCACTGGGAGTTGTCAGGGTGGGAGGAAGGGAGAGGCTGAGCCCTTTCTTTTAATATACTAGGTTTCAAAAATTTAATTTGCAGCTATAAAACCCCTAAATGAAATAGTAGAATGTGTAATAAAATTCTTCTACTCTATTTTTTACATTTCAAGTTCCACTAGGATAAAGTACATGGGCAAGGGAGAATTCACTTTACTCCCCTTTGTCACCTATGTAATGAAAAAACTAGAAAGTTTCTAAATTAAAATGATCCCGAAAATACAGGGAGCCAGTGATCTGAAAGGTAAAATGTGCAAGCTGAGATTAACAGCCTCTGGAATAAAAATATAAAGTTTACAGTAATTAAAGATACACATCTGTAGCACAGCTCAGATTTCCAAAACTGAGCTAACCAAAATTTGTAAGTATTATCACAACTTCAAAAATGTAAAGTTTTATTTTCCTGAAACTTCTAAATCTTTCAACTTTGAAGCTGTGACAGCTTTTCCAGTTGCTCCAGTTACCCCAAACACAGAAAAGAGCAATGTGTTGCCCAGGTAGCAGATTCTTTAGCAGTAAAGTTACTACGTCACAAAATCACCTGTGCTTAACAAGAACTCAGTGGTAAAGTTAGACTGCTAACGCTTAAGCCTGCTGCAAGGTGCCTACTCTCCAGCACAGTACTTCCTATGACCAGAATTGCTTGTTGCTTTGCAGGGAAAAAGAGATGTATGTGAAAGGAATATGCTTTTTCCAGAAAAGCCAGTCTCTGGAGAAACAGGAGCAATTCCAGAGGAGTTTTTAGGTAATAGCTTTCTTAAAATTGTTTGGGCTTCACATTTTGTGAGAAGTACTTAATAGAAGGAAATTCTGCAGATAAAATCAGTTTGTTTCTTGGCAGAACAGCAGCTAACAGCTATTTAGGTGGTCTGATCCCACAAGCAGTAAATAGTTTAAGTTTATATCTAGGCAGAGGAACTTAATTTTTGGTGAAGGAAATTCATATAGCTTATAGCCATGGACTTTATGGTAAGAGTATTAGTTACTAGGTGATACATCTTTCATCTCAGTCCATCATGGCAGATTTGATACTTAGGTCACTTGAACTGATTAGCTGTATGCAAATACTTCTGTACTCTTTGGGTAATTCAATTAATCTGTTTGGGTGAACAACACTGATAATACCCTTCTGCTGTGATCAGAAATGTTGCTGCTTGCAGAAAGCTTTAAGGGATCATTGTAAGGAGGTACACATGTGGAAGGGGACTAATTAGCAGAAGTATTTTGTAATGTGCATTTTAGTTGCAATCATTTTAACGCAGGGAGAGGGCAAAGAACACACAGAAAAATGGTATGGGGGAGAATGAATCAGAGTGCCTCATTAAATGGCCCCATCTTCTTTAAATGAGCCTAAAAGGAAAGGCTCCTACAGTGGTGGTCTAAAAAGTATTTGCAAAATATGCTTTTACTTTGCACCTGTTTCCCCTTTTATAATATGTTGTCACACTCTTCAGTTTCTAAGCTGTGACAGTAACTTGACTGCATCTTTTATAATTATGTCAGAAAATTCATATTAACTTGCTGTAGGGTAGTAGAGATTATGCCGAAGGTGAAATTGCTTCAGTCCAAGCCAGCACACTTTACTTCGGGTGTATCACGAGAAGCCAGAGTAATAACTGTCTGGGGAAACACAGCAGTTAAGTTAGCTAGGCCAAAACAGTGAGTACATGGCTGTCTTGGGTAGCATTTTCGAAATGGTGATTATGTTACTGCCAGAGCATAGATACTCTCTTTTTCTTCTTCCCCACTGGTGATATTATGAGTTAAATGCATTTTGTTTCAAGCCACTAAGGTGTAATTTTGTTGCTTGCAAGCTCTGACATTCGCTTCCTTCTTTTTCAATCGTGCTTTTGAGACAGCAACGAGAGGAAAAAACAGAAGTACCAGGTTTCAGGAGGCATAATTTTGCCTGTGAGTTTCTTTCTCATTTTCTGATATTGCATGGCCATTCTTACACTTTTATTTTGTATTTCTGGGGAAATAGAAATGTAAAGGTGGAAGGGGTATATTTTACAGTTACTGCTTAGATCTTCATAAGCACTGTCTTCAAAGATCATTCTTAGTGTGTTGTATACAAGTTCTCCTTCTGTCTGGTCTAGCATCAGCACTGACAAGCTCTGAAAAAACATGTAGTACCTGTTGTCAGTAGGAGGGGTAAAAAGGCAGAAAGTCCCACAGGGAATAGAGTGCATGGAGTGAACTCCAGTTACATTATTGTAAATGTAATGAAAGTCATTCATGCACTGCAACAGAGCATCACAGTGTTCAAATTGCTCTTGAGCTAGGTAAAGTTAAATTGTGACATAGTTATATGATGTATTTGTTAGGATGATTTGTAGCATATCTGTAGCTGCAGACTTAAGTATGAGTATTACTGTCTCCTGGAACAGTAAGATGATTATGTATACACACACCAAGAGGTCTGCCCTGACCTATATTTCCTGTGTGCTACAGCGTATAGAAGCAGCTGTGTTTGTGGGGATAGCAACAAGGAGATCCACAAGAAAACAACAGCCAAAGGCAACTCATCACAGTGAACAATGGCTGGCTTCAGCAGGGCTCACTAGCCACTTCTGAAATGCAGGTGAGAACAACGAGAAGTGAAGTGACCAGAAGCCTCTCATTGCTGGCAATTCCTTTGCACAACTGTGCAGCTATTGAGGGGTGAGTCCATTGTGCACACCAGGCATGGACTGACATCTGTACGTAGAACAGATTAATAGAATTGTTGGGGTTGGAAGGGACCTCAAGGATCATCCACTTCCAACCCCCCTGCCATGGGCAGGGACACCTCACAGTAGATCAGGTTGCCCAGAGCCACATACAGCCTGGCCTTAAAAAACCTCCAGGGATGGGGCTTCTACCACCTCCCTGGGCCACCTATTCCAGTGTCTCACCACCCTCATGGTGAAAAACTTCTAAATCTACCCATTTCTATTGTTTCATTCCCCCCTAGTACTATCATTACCTGACACCCTAAAAGTCCCTCCCCAGCTTTCTTGTAGGCCCCCTTAAGATACTGGGAGGCCACCAAAAGGTCTCCTCAGAGCCTTCTCTTCTCCAGACTGAATAGGCCCAACGCTCTGTCTGTCCCCACAGGAGATGTGCTCCAGCCTTGTGGCCCTTCTCTGGACATGCTTCAGCACATCCAGATCCTTCCTGTAATAGGGACTCCAGAACTGGATGCAGTACTCCAGGCAAGGTCTCACCAGAGCGGATTACATTTGCTTTCCTGCTCTATGTCTGCCAGATTGTCCACACTTGCCTCACTCTGTCACTTTGGACATACTTCCATGGCAGCCTCCACTGTGCTTTTCCACATGAGAAACACTGATAGTGCTTTTACAGCCCATGGTGAAAATATGCAGAGTCCATGTGAAACCGATCCATGTGAAGCAACCGGTGTTTAATCATGGGCAAGTTAGTAGGATCAAGAGGTTGATTTAAGTGATCATCACTACATGCCAACGATGCATCCTATTATACAAAATGTGACAGGCTCAATAGGGTGTCCATATTTGCAGGCTGCATCAAAAGTCACACCACCTCAGAACAAGTGTTTTGCTCCATACTTTGCCTCTGACTTGCAACCACTCTTCTCCTTGGAAGTTACCTACACCTTGGCAAGTTCTAAACTGTCTCAGTGGGTAAGAAAAAAATAAATTATGACTATAGATTGAGTATGTAAAATAAGACTGTTGTAAAGCTCATCCCTCAGTACCATCAGGGCAGACAACTCTCTTCCACATGTCTGGAAATGTAGTTCTGATGAGATGTAAAATACAATGCCTCTGCAAGATGTGTCTAGGTCAAGGAAATTACAGGCCAGTCAGCATCACCTCCATCCCTGAAAAAGTGGTGGAACAACTTGTTCTGTGCATCATGTCAAAGCATGTGGAGGAAGGGAAGGTTGTCAGAATGGACTCACCAAGGGGAAGTTATGTCTGACTAAGCTGATAACACTCTACAAGGACATGACTGGATAGATAGATAAGGGGAGGCCAGTGGATGTTTTCTACCTTGAAAAGGTAGGCTTCTGACATCATCTTCCACAGCATGCTCTGTGCTCATAGGCAAGCTTAGGGGGTTAGATGAATGGACAGTGGAATGGATTGAAAACTGGCTGAAAGACAGAGCTCAGAAGGCTGTGGTCAGTAGCACACAGTCTAGCTGGAGGTCCATAGCAAATGGTGTTCCCCTAATGTCAGTACTGGGTCCAGTCCTGTTCAGTACAATGAATACATCAACAACCTGGGTGAAGGGGATAGAACATGCCCTCAGTAAGACTACTGATGACACAAAACTGGGAGGATTGGCTGACACCCCATCAGTCTGTGCCATCCAGTGAGACCTGGACAGGCTGGAGAAGGTGGGAAGAGAGTAACCTCAGGAAATTCAACAAGGGCAAGTGTAGGGAGGAATAACCCCCGTGTATCAATACAAGTTGGGGACGAACTTGCTGGAAAGCAGCTCTGTGAAGAAAAGACCTGGGAGTCCTGGTAGATGACAGGATGCCCATGAACCAGCAATGTGCCCCTGGGGCCAAGAAAGCCAATGGCATACTAGGGTGCATTAAGAATAGCATGGCAAACAGGTCAAGAGAGCTTCTCTTCATTTATTCTGCCCTGGTGAAGCCTCAAATGGAGCATGGTGCCCAGTTCTGGGTACCCTGGTTCAAGGACAGGCACCTGCTTGAGAGGGTACAGCAAAAGGTTATCAAGATGATTACAGGACTAGAACATCTCCCTTAGGAAGATAGGCTGAGAGGCCTGCGTCTTTTTAGTGTAGAGGAGAGTGAGGGGGGATATAATCAATGCTTATAAATACGTGAATGGTGGGTGTCAGGAGGATAGGGACAGTCTGTTTTCAGAGGTGCCCAGTGACAGGACAAGAGGCAATGGGCACAAAGTTGAATGTAGGAAGTTCCATAAGGAGGAACTTCTTTATTTGAGGATGGTAGAAACCAAGGAACAGGCTGCCCAGAGAGATGATTCTATGGTGAATTCTCCATTTCTAGAGTATTTCAAAACCTGCCTGTATGCTGTCCTGTATAACCCACTCTAAGTGAACCTGCTCTGGCAGGGAGATTGGAGTAAATGATACCCAGAGGTCACTTCCAAATCCTATCATTCTCTTACTCTGTTAAAATATGAATGGTTTGATTACTCTCTCATTTTTAACATCTCCAAAGTGGGGGGGACGGGGGAGTGGGTGAGGCTGGGGAATACACCCCAACCTTGTGGCTTATTTGTGTGTCAGCATTCAGCAGTTGCCTGACTCAGTGAGTCTTCCTGAAAGATTTGTTTAAGTAGCTGTATTTAGAAACACATCTACAGACTCAGAATCTGTCTGTAGCAAAGGGTTTTTTGCTGCAGAATGTTTCTGAGTACAGAACATAAAAATCTACTTGATATTTCACAGCAGCAGTGTATTATCCCTGTTTTCTTTGTGATTTAAATGATGTATGTAGTCTACATTCAAAGAAAACATTCACAGTAAATAAGGTCTAAATAAGATGGCCTAGAAAATACTATTCCTGTTTCTTTTGGAAATGTGTTTGTTGGATTATTAATAAAACCAGTGCTTCCTCATCCTTCACTATTAATGTTAGTTGCAAGTTTTCCGTTGAAACTGTGTCAAGATCTTGTTCTAGTGTTTTCTAAGTGATGCATGGATTCAAAGTGAAGAAATGCTGGTCTGAAAAGATCTGTTTTTCTCCATGGTATGTATTGCATGTTAGAAGAATAGGCTATTACACAATTCACAGGCTCCTTGACAGCTTCTTACTCAAAAGAGAATGATAAGGAGCAGGGGGCTGCTAATCTAACACTATGCCATCTGGGGTTGGCCACATGAAGAATGTGGCAGCTGCCTAAATTGTTTTTCTTCTTACTTTTTCAGTTTCAAAATGCACATAAAGAAGGAACATCTGTTTCAGCTTGCAGAATTAAATAAGTACTGTAAGCAGATGTTTTTAAGACTTAAAATTAACGGTAAGGAATATTCATGAAAAAGGAGTGTAACAGACAAGGAGATGGATCTTACAGAATCCTATAACCCTTTTTTAACTCTCCCCAGCCTTACAAGTTTACAGAGAAGAGAGCATCTTTGTCGGGAACTGCTGGATATCTGCTGAGACATTCTAAGGAAAATACAGTACTGCCAAAGTACTCACTCAATTGACTGAAACACAAAATAATGCATTATCCATACTTACATTCATGACATTTTCTTCACTGGCCCTGTTTTCAAAGAAAAAGACACGCAGAGACAACTTGACTGAAACTTTTCTTCACAGAATCACAGAATGTTAGGGATTGGAAGGGACCTCAAGGGGTCATCTAGTCCAACCCCGCTGCCAGAGCAGGATCACCAAGAGCAGATCACACAGGAACACATCCAGGCAGGTCTTGAATATCTCCAGAGAAGGAGATTCCACAACTGCCCTGGGCAGCCTGTTCCAGTATTCTGTCACCCTCACAGTGAAATAATTTTTTCTCATGTTTACATGGAGTTTTCTATGGCTCAACTTCCACTGATTGCCCCTTGTCCTGTCACTGGTCATCACTAAGAAGAGCCTGGCTCCATCCTCTTGGATCCTCAGTCTCTCCTCGTAAGGAAGATGTTCCATTCCATTAATCATCTTTGTGGCTCTCTGTTGGACTCTTTCAACAGTTCCCTGTCCTTCTTGAATGGAGGGGTCCAGAACTGGACACAATATTACAGATGTGGCCTAATCAGGGCAGAGTAGAGAGGGAGGAGAACCTCTCTCAAACTACTGTCTCAAACTAATACACCCCAGAATGGCATTAGCCTTCTTGGCCAGCACATTGCTGGCTCATGGTCAGCCTTCCAGGGTCCTTTTCTCCTTCACTGCTCTCCAGAAGGTCAGTCCCTAACCTATGGTCTACCAGGACCTCAGCAAGACCTTTGACACCGTCCCCCACAGCAAACTCCTGGCCAAGCTGGCAGCCGATGGCTTGGACGGGATCACGTTGCATTGGATTAGGAAGTGGCTGGAGGGCTGAGCCCAGAGAGTGGTGGTGAATGGTGCCACATCCAGCTGGCGGCCAGTCACTAGTGGTGTGCCCCAAGGATCAGTGCTGGGCCCCATGCTCTTTAACATCTTTATTGATGATCTGGATGAGGGCATCGAGTCCATCATCAGTAAATTTGCAGATGACACCAAGCTGGGGGCAGGAGTTGATCTGCTGGAGGGCAGAGAGGCTTTGCAGAGGGACCTTGACAGGCTGGACAGATGGGCAGAATCCAAGGGCATGAGATTGAACATATCCAAGTGCCGGGTTCTGCACATTGGCCACAGCAACCCCATGCAGTGCTACAGGCTGGGGTCAGAGTGGCTGGAGAGCAGCCAGGCAGAGAGGGACCTGGGGGTACTGGTCAATGATAGGCTGAACATGAGCCTGCAGTGTGCCCAGGCAGCCAAGAGGGCCAATGGCATGCTGGCCTGCATCAGGAAGAGTGTGGCCAGCAGGAGCAGGGAGGTCATTCTGCCCCTGTACACTTGGCTGGTTAGGCCACACCTAGAGTACTGTGTCCGGTTCTGGGCCTCTCAGTTTAGGAAGGATGTTGTCTCGCTGGAGCGTGTCCAGAGAAGGGCAACAAAGTTGGTGAGGGGGTTTGGAACACAAGCCCTATGAGGAGAGGCTGAGGGAGCTGGGGTTGCTTAGCCTGCAGAAGAGGAGACTGAAGGGTGACCTTATTGCTCTCTACAACTACCTGAAGGGAGGTTGTGGACAGGCAGAGGTTGGTCTCTTCTCCCAGGCAGGCAGCACCGGAACAAGAGGACAGTCTCAGGCTGCGCCAGGGGGAGGTTTAGACTGGATGTTAGGAGGAAGTTCTATACAGAGAGAGTGATTGCCCATTGGAATGGGCTGCCCGGGGAGGTGGTGGAGTCACCATCATTGGAGGTATTCAGGAAGAGACTTGATGGGGTGCTTGGTGCCATGATCTAGTTGTTTAGGTGGGTTGGATTGGTTGATAGGTTGGACACGATGATCTTGAAGGTCTCTTCTAACCTGGATGTATTGTATTGTATTGTATACTGATACATGGGGTTGCTGTTTCCTAGGTGCAAGACTTTCCACTTTCCCTTGTTGAATTTCATTCAGTTTCTCCCTGCCCAACTCTCCAGCCTGTCCAGGTCTTGATGAATGGCAGCAGAATGCTCTGCTGTGTCAGCCACTCCACCCAGTTTTGTGTCATCAGCAAACTTGCTGACAGTGCACTCTGTGCCCTCATCCAGGTTGTTGATGAATATATTGAATAGTACTGGTCCCAGTACTGTCCCCTGAGGGACTCCACTAGTTACAGGCTTCCAACTAGACTCTGTCCCATTGACAGCAACTCTCTGACTTCTTTCCTCCAAAGAGTTCCAAATCCACCTCACTACCTGATCATCCAGACCACACTGCCTCAGTTTAGCTGCAAAGATGTTGTTGGAGAGAGTGTCACATGCTCTACTGAAATCAAGATAAACCACATCCACTGCTCTACCATCATCCATCTGTTTATTTCATGGTTTCATAGTTTCATAGTTTCAGTTAGGGTTGGAAGGGACCACAAGGATCATCTAGTTCCACCCCCCCTGCCATGGGCAGGGACACTCTACCCTAGATCAGGCTGGACAGAACCTCATCCAGCCTGGTCTTAAACACCTCCAGGGACGGGGCCTCAACCACCTCCCTCGACAACCCATTCCAGGCCTTCACCACCCTCATGGTGAAGAACTTCCTCCTCATCTCCAGCCTGAATCTCCCCACCTCCAGCTTCATCCCATTCCCCCTAGTCCTAGCACTCCCTGATGTCCTGACAAGTCCCTCCCCAGCCTTCTTGGAGGCCCCCTTCAGATACTGGAAGGCCACAATGAGGTCACCTCAGAGCCTTCTCTTCTCCAGGCTGAACAGCCCCAACTCCTTCAGTCTGTCCCCATAGGAGAGGTGCTCCAGCCCTCTGATCATCCTCGTGGCCCTTCTCTGGACACATTCCAGCACCTCCAGATCCCTCTTGTAATAGGGGCTCCAGAACTGGATGCAGTACTCCAGGTGGGGTCTCACCAGAGCTGAGTAGAGGGGGAGAATCACCTCCCTTGACCTGCTGACCACACTTCTGATGCAGCCCAGGATCTGATTGGCTTTCTGGGCTGCAAGTGCACATTGAGAGCTCATGTTGAGCTTCTCGTCCACCAGCAACCCCAAGTCTCTCTCCTCTGGGCTGCTCCCCAGCCAGTCACTGCCCAGCCTGGATTTGTGCCTGGGATTGCCTCGACCCAGATGCAGGACCCTGCACTTGGTCTTGTTGAAGCTCATGAGGTTGGCTTGTGCCCACCTCTCCAGCCTGTCAAGATCCCTCTGGATGGCATCCCTTCCCTCCAGCGTGTCTGCTGCACCACACAGCTTGGTGTCATCAGCAAACTTGCTGAGGCTGCACTCAATGCCACTGTCCATGTCACCCACAAAGATGTTGAACAAGCCTGGTCCCAGGACTGATCCCTGAGGGACTCTGCTTGTCACTGGCCTCCACTGGGACATGGATTCGTTGACAGCCACTCTTTGGGTGCAGCCATCAAGCCAGTTCTTTATCCATCTAGTGGTCCACCCATCAAACCCGTGTGTCACCAGCTTGGAGACCAGGATGTGGTGTGGGACTGTGTCAAAGGCTTTGCTCAGGTCCAGGTAAACGACATCAGTTGCTCGCCCCTCATCTATTAATGCTGTCACTTGTTCATAGAAGGCCACCAGGTTTGTCAGGCAGGATTTGCCCTTGGCAAAGCCATGCTGACTGCTCCCAATCACCTCTTCACTACTCTTCTGAGTCAGTAGTGCCTCCAGGAGGATCTGCTCCATGATCTTTCCGGGCACAGAGGTGAGACTGACTGGCCTGTAGTTCCCTGGTTCCTCCTTCTTACCCTTTTTGAAAACGGGAGCAATGTTTGCCCTTTTCCAGTCTGTGGGGACTGCCCCAGTCTGCCATGACTTTTGGAATATATGTCCTCATAAAAGGCTATCAGGTTGGTCAAACATGACTTCCCCTTGGTAAAACCATGCTGACTGCTCCTAATGACCTTCTTTTCTTGATATGCCTAAGGACAGCACCAAGGATAAGTTGTTCCATTATCTTTCTAGGGATGGATTTGAGGCTGATTGCTCTATAGCTACCTGGATCCTATCTCTGTGAATCTGTACTACCAGTGGCCCTGGTGTCCTGTAAACCCAGCCATTATCAAATAACCCATCAGCCATTTATGGCTGTATTCTACTCCTTTCCATATCATGGCTGGATACTGGAAGTAGGGAAGAGAAAATAACTTTTGCCCCAGACTCTTTCATTAACTGTCTCAAAGTCTTGAAATCTCTCTTCATTCCCCTCAGACTGTGGGATGCAGCTTCCTCCCCACTTGTCTGGAAGGTCACTAATGGATGACAGTCTGGTGAACTCACCATGTTGGGGAGTTCTCTAGTGATATCCCTGATTTGGGCTCCAGGAAGACAGAAGACTTCCCTATGATGAGGGTCAAACCTGCATATTGGGCCCTCTGTTCCTGCCAGGAGCGAGTCTCCAACAACCAGAATTATTCTTCCTTGTGGAAGAGGTTGCTATGTGCACTTGACCCCTGCCATGGACATGAACCTGGCACCACTCACACACTTAATTTAAGCTTCTGTCTCTCACGTAATAGAGCTTAGGATACAGAGGCCTCTTATCACATCTTTTCAGGTTCCAGTAATATGAAGTTATTTATTTGTATCCTACAGGGAAGTGGACTAGGAAAATATAGATCCACAGATTCTCAGGTCTGTATAAACATTTCCCTCACTTTAAGAAGAATAAGTATGGTGTGGGTCTACAAGCTCAAATTTCCCTGGCTTATTTTTGCTCTGTGCTGATTTGGCCCTGGCTGGAGGCCAAATACCCACCAAAGCTGCTCTATCACTTCCCGTCTTAGATGGACAGGGGAGGGGAGAAAATATAACAAAAGGCATTTATAAGATAGCAGCAATTTAATAATGATGGTGAGCAAAGCAGTAGACCACATGGAAGCGAAAGCAGAAAGAGATGTTTATCTCTACTTTCCATTATCAGATGGTAGTCGGGAACCAGGGCTCTACGTGTAATGGTTCCTCTGGAGGACGTATGCCATGGATGAATATCCCCCCACTTCCTTGTTTCACTTCATTCTCCTATCTGAGCTGACATCATATGGCATGGAATACCCTTTTGACCAGTTTGGGTCAGTTGGCCTGGCTGGGTCCCCTCCCAAGGTCTTGCCCACCACTCAGCATACTCTTGGTGCAGGGAGATGTTGGAAAAACACAGCCTGGATGCTTGTTCAGCAGCAGCCAAAATACTGCTGTGTTATCAGTTACAGTACTGCAAAACATAGCACTGGAAGAAGGCTTTGAGGAGAATCAGCTCCAGCTCAGCCAAACCCAATACATACTGTTTTGATTTTTGTTGGGTTTTGATTTGGGTTGTTGGTTTTGCGTTTTGGTGTTTTGGGTTTTTTTCTGAAGTTTGTGTCTGTTTTGGTCATAGGATTTGTTTGGCATATTTTGTCTGCATTATATTCTTATAAAGATTAAACCTTGCCATTTTTAGTGAAGAAATATTTCCTTTACTCTGCTGATTTGTTCTCCCTGCTCCAGTTAGCTCCATGGTCTTTCCTCCACTGTACAAGCTGAAAGAAGAGCACCAGCCATACTCCTATAGGGTTCTGAGCTGCTGCACTTCTCTATTCCCTGGCACATACACAGATTTCTCTGCAGGCTGTCCCTGACCACTCACCCAGACAACTTTCCTCTCTTTTGTGCCGTGGTTGCTGATCTGTCTCACTTTCAGGGGCTTTCATGCAGGGTTTCTTTTCTGGTTTGAGTTAGAACTGATTCTAGTCAGTCATTCCACTTTTCAGCTCAGTCTCCTCTAAGTAATGGCACTTTCTGATGTTAGTGGCATGTGTCCCCAAACAGTGTGTACTTCTGGAAGTTCAATGTTTCTATTTAGTGCCAAGAATTATTATGTGGAGCAGTGACTGCTGTATCTTGTGTACTGTGTGGAGGTGCAGAGTGAAAGGCTGCAGCTGCACCTGCAGAGAGGAGCATATGGGCCAGGTGACCCTGAACTGACTGAGACATGCTATATGCATCATATTCAACATAAACCTGGGAGATCATGAGAGTCAAGCTCTCTTCAGTGGCTGGTGTCCAAGGAGGACTCTGTCCATTCTGCTTTCAGTCCTGATCCACAAATTCCTGAATCTGGTTGCTGTCTCCCATCTCCAGTCAGGGGCTTCTTACACAGTGGCAGTGGTGGCAGTTACTAATTGCTATCAGAGGGGTTTGGTTCGGCATCAGTTTTGTATATATCAATGTATATTTTATTTTAATAGTATTATTATTTTAATAAAGTAGTTTTAGTTTTATTTTCCCATGACTAAAATACTGAAAACCTCAGAGGAAAAGGATTTCTGCACTGGGGCTTAACTCCCTCTCTGAAATGCTTATATACCAATGCAGGGCGTCTGGGGAATAAACAGAAGGAATTAGAAACTATTGTACACTAGGGGAACCATAATATAGCTGCCATCATGGAAACGTGGTGGGATGACTTCCCATGGGTACAGGCTTTTTACAAGGGATAAGCAAGGAAAGAGAGGAGACAGCTAGCATTGTATGTTAAGGAGTGCTTTGACTGCCTTGAATTCAATATTAGACACAGCAAGGTGGAATGTGTATGGATAGGGATAAAGGGGAAGACGATTGAGGCTGATATCCTGGTGGGAGTCTGCTACAGACCACCTGACCAGGATAAAGACACCAATGAGACATTCCTTCAACAACTTAGAGATGTCTCACATTCCCTAGACCTTGTTCTTATGGGGGACTTCAACTTACCAGATGTCTGCTGAAAGTACAACACAGCAGAAAGGGGGCAGTTCAGGAGGTTTCTGGAATGTGTGGATGACAGCTTCCTGTTGCAGCTTATGAGTGAGGCTTACCAGGGGTAGTACCCCACTAGGCCTACTGTTTACAAGCAGGGAAGGGCTGGTGCAAGATGTGGTGGCCGGAGGTTGCCTGGGGGACAGCAACCATATGATAGAATTTTCAATATGTGGTGAAGTCAGAGGGGCCATCAGAAAAACCTCTACCTTAGACTTCCAGAGGGCTGACTTTAATCTATTCAGGATGCTGGTTCAGACAGTCCCTTTGGAAACAGCCCTCAAAAACAAAGGGGTCTGGGAAAGCTGGGCTTACTTTAAAGATGAAATTATGAAGGCACAGGAGCAAGCTGTCCCTGTGTGATGAGAAATGAGCTAGTGGGAAGAAGAGCAGCCTGGTTGAGCAGGGAGATTTTGCAAGAACTCAGGGGAAATAAAAGAGAGTGTATCTACTTCGGAAAAAGGGGCAGTTGAATCAGGAAATGTTTAAGGATATTGTAAGCTCATGTAGAAAGAGAATTGCAGATGTGAAAGCTCAGTTGGAACTTAATCTGGCCAGTTCTGTTAAGGATAATAAAAACTGTTTCTATAAATATTTCAATAACAAAAAAAAGGGGCAGGGAAAATCTCCATTCCTTATTGGATGAAGGGGAGAACATAGTAATGGAAAACAGGGAGAAGGCTGAGGTACTTACCAGCTTCTTTGCCTCAGTCTTTTACAAAAAGACGGGATATCCTCAGGGCAACTGGGCTCCTGAGTTGGTAGTCAGGGATGGAGAACAGAATATCCCTCCTGTAATCCAGGAGGAAGTAGTTAGTGACCTGCTGTGCCACTTAGATCCTCACAAGTCAGTGGGTCCAGATGGGATTCATTCTAGGGTGCTTAGGGGGCTGGCACAAGAGCTGTCAAAGCTGTTCCCCATCATTTGTCACTGGTCCTGGATAAATGGGGAGGTCCCAGATGGCTGGAGGTTTGCCAATCACAGAATCACAGAACATTAGAGGTTGGAAGACCTCCAGAGACCAGTGAGTCCAACTCTCCCTGCCAAAGGAAGTCCACACAGTAATGCAACCACTCTCTGAGCCAATGGTATCTGGGAGTGCATCAAGAAAAGTGTGCCCAGGAGGTCTAGGGCGGTTCTTCTCTCCCTCTATTCTGCCTTGGTGAGACCACACCTGCAATACTGTGTCCAATTTTGGGCTCCCCAGTTTGAGAGAGACAGGGAACTGCTGAAGAGAATCCAGTGGAGAGCCATGAGGATGACTAGGGAACTTGAGCATCTCCCCTGTGAAGAGAGACTGAGAGACCCGTGGCTGTTTAGTCTTGAGACAAGAAGACTGACAGGGGACCTGATCAGTGTCCATAAATATCTGAGGGGTGGGTGTCAAGTGGAGGGGACAAATGTCTTCTCAGTGATATGCAACAGTAAGTCAAGGAACAATGGGTACAAGCTTGAACATCGAAGATTTCACTTCAACGTGAGGTGAATAGCAGGGGGCTATTAGAGAAGGTATTGACAAAGAAGAACGTCTTCTACCAGGAGCAGTGCTAAGGGTAGAATTTAATGTCTGGGGACGTGTATGCTGCATTCTTAGATATATGCTCCAAAAGCAGGAATATATGCTCCTTTGCAGGAAGGCAATGTGGCTTTTTTTTTTTTTTTTTTTGTCTTTCAGAGGAAAGTCATCAAGGGAGTGTTTAGAAGGGGCAAATGCGTACCATTGGGACACACACATCCTTTCAGGAGCTGAGTCATATGCAAACCTATACTTACAGGTGCTTGTGCCTTTTTTTGCCCCCTAGGAAAAGGAAGAAATAGGTTGCAGAGAGTGACTATAAGTAATTAAAAAGTTTCCTTCAAGAATGTTCTTTGTGCAATATATTTAAAGAAAATACACGTGTGTCTTTTTAGCCAACGTATTGTTTTTTTTCTAAGGCTGGGACTACAAATAGACAAGGAGAAACCTATTGCAACATACGTACTTATCTTTAAATATTAAGAATTTTGTATCCTTCTCCAAACATAGAACAAAAGTGAAATACACACAGCCTGGTTTCACAGATTTTATTTAAATCAGTAACTTCCTCAGCCTTCTTTCTAATTTGTGAAAGTTTTGTAAACAATCCCCATGTTCCTGAATATAAAATATAGTTTGAGTTTATTTTCATCTGAAAAATAAATCTATTAGAATTTTCCAAGTGACTACCACACGACTGCTTCTGTCCTTTTTAGATGTTTGAATATGAAAATGAAACAAAATCTGTTACTAGGTCTGTAGGTTAATCTCAGAATTTGGAACACAGAAGTAATGAAAGTAAAACAGTATCTTTTGCACAGATGGCAAGTTTTCTAACTTGCTTTGAAAAGCAATCTGGCTCTGAAGGGAAGTTGCTACAACAGTTGTAAAAATCACTGTTTCTGTGTAGTTAATGATATTTTTGTCCCCTGTTTGGCGGGTACATTCACTAAATTTAGTGTTTTATATTCCTGCTTAATTTAGGCTTCTACGTCTGTGTACCATACACGTATTTGTGTTTGATATGGTGCGAATATGTGAAATGAAATGTGTAAACAGAATGCAGATAAATGTTTCTTCAACCCTTTCAAGTTCCCGTGTGTCATAGGCTGACACTTGTAAACAACCATACGAACATGCAAACATATGGAGACTATGCATGGTCACTTAGCAAAGAAAAAGGAAAAGGGGATGCTTGATTGATAAGATGTAAATCTGAGATGTTGACAGGTTTTGGGTGCAGATGCTTTTGAAAGGACTTATTAAAGGAATACTGTTGGAAGTAACGAACAACCCTGAACAGACCAGTGAAAAAAGGATATTTCATACAACAATAAAGTTTACTGCTATACTAAATTGTTTTTAAACTAATTATAATAGAAGACAAACAGGAGTTAAAATGCCTAGTATCACTGATAAAACTGTAATGTTTGCAGTCCTAGCACAGATAAGACTTCCACAATCTTGTCCACTGATGGATGTGCTTTATCGGTTGAGAGTTTGGCAACTGTTGCAGATCCAGCTAAACTTGACCCTGACGAAATGTTGAAACTTCAGGATTTCCCATCTGTTTCAGTAGAATTCTTTGCTGTGGGAGAGCAGAATTCTTCTGCTTGGTGAGCAGAGTCTTAGATATGCAGTGAGCACAAACAACTTTTATAGTCTATACACTACTTTTACAGTCTTTTAAGTGGTCTGGAGATATTGTGGTGGTATACTCAGTGATTATATTAAAGGGTCTAGGTAAGATGATTATATAAGGGTCCAGAACACAAGTCTTGTGGGGAGTGGCTGAGGGAATTGGTGTTGTTTATCTTGGGGAAACCAGCTTCAAGGTTGTGCCAGGGGAGATTTATATTGGATATTAGGGAAAAAAGTCTTCACAGAAAGAGTTGGAAAGCACTGGAACAGACTGCCTAGGGAAGTAGTGGAGTCACCATCCCTGAAGGTATTTAAAAGTGTAGATGTGATGCTTAGGAACATAGTTTTGTGGTAACCTAGCAGTGCTGAGATAACAGTTAAAGATCTTAAAGATGATCTTAAAGATTTCTTCAACCAACACTGTTGTATGATTCTATGATTTTGGAGGAGTTAGAATATTTTCATTTTACAGTGTGTTTCCTTTCCCGGATTGCAGGAAGTTTTCACTGTTGCTGTCACTGTGTGAGTTTCCCACTCTGCAGTCTAGAATGACAAAGACAATAATGAAAAGCAAATTACTTGAGGATGCAGTATCACAGAAACTCTCAGTGAGATCAGGGTCTAGACATACTAGGAAAGAATATGCTATAATAACTTTTATTTCAGAATCACCAGGTATCCTTTAAACTGTATGTTCAAGAAAATCAGATATGCAAAGCAACATACACCCCAAATTAAATTCTAGTTCTGAAATGGCCTTGATTTTGTATTCTGCAAGATGCTGTTAGAAGAACAAAAAGTAAAAAAAACCCATGTGTAAGACTGTAGAAATGATAGTCATATATTTGTCCTTAAAGAATGACATTTATTTGACAGTACCAAACTGTTAGGTGACAGTTAACAGGCTACTTTGAAATCACTGACAATTATGACTGAGAGTCCTTTGGCAATTTTGAGACACATCATCTATCATTTACATGTTTTCTTAGTTTTTCCCTGCCTTAATTTCTTCTTTCATGGATAAAGATTCCACAGTACATATCTGTAGATCAAGCAACAAGATAAGGACAAGTTCAAGGGTCCTGCATCTGGGGAGAAATAACAACAGGCACCACTACAGGTTAGGGGCTGCCCTGCTGGAAGGTAGCTCCACAGAGAAAGACCTTGGACTCCTAGTGAACAGAAAGTTCTCCATGGGACAGCAATGTGCCCTTGTGGCCCAGTGGGCAAATGGTATCCTGGGGAGCATCAGAAAAGTGTGCCCAGGAGGTCTAGGGAGGCTCTTCTCTCCCTCTACTCTGCCCTGGTGAGACCACACCTGCAATACTGTGTCCAATTTTGGGCTCCCCAGTTCAAGAGAGACAGAGACCTGCTGGAGAGAATCCAACAGAGAGCCACGAGGATAGGATAGGATAGGATAGGATAGGATAGGATAGGATAGGATAGGATAGGATAGGATAGACCAGGTTGGAAGAGACCTTTGAGATCGAGTCCAACCTATCATCCATCACTATCTAATAAACTAAACCATGGCACCAAGCACCCCATCAAGTTTCCTCCTAAACATGTCCAGTGATGGTGACTCCTAGCCCAGAGCATGGAAGCTAAATACCCTTGGAATACACCTTGCAGTGCCCACAGGCACATGGCATCTCTTCCTGGGAATGCTGTGGATCCTTCCCCTCTACTGGGGCACCCCAACTGATCACCAACCTTCAGGCAGGGAATCAGGATTAAAATAATTGGTTCATGCTCGCTCAGAGCAGTCTTGAGAAGACTGAGAGGGGATCTCATCAATGTGTATCAATATCTGAGGGGTGGGTGTCAAATGGAGAGGGCCAAGCTCTTTTGGGTGGTGCACAGTAATAAGACAAGGAACCTCCCCAGGCAGCCCATTCCAATGGGCAATCACTCTATATGAAGAATGAAGAAGGGCAATTAGGGGACTTGAGCATCTTCCCTACAAAGAGAGACTGAGAGACTTGGGGCTGTTTAGTCTTGAGAAGACTGAGAGGGGATCTGATAAATATCCATCAATATCTGAGGGGTAGGTGTCAAGTGGAGGGGGCCAATCTCTTTTCAGTGGCGTGCAATAATAAGACAAGGAACAATGGGTACAAGCTTGAACATCAAAGATTTCACCTCAGCATGAAGAGAAACTTTACAGGGAGGGTGACAAAGCACGGGAACAGGCTGCCCAGAAAGGTTGTGGAGTCTCCCTCTCTGGACACACTCAAAACCCACCTGGATGTATACCCTAGGTGATCCTGCTTTGGCAAGGGAGTTGGACTCGATGATCTCTGGTCATCCCTTCCAACCTCTAATGTACTGTGATACTAGGGTTTGGTGTTTTTTTTTTGTTTCTTCAGGTCAGCAGTCAAGCTATTTTTCTTTTTGCTCATCTGTAACAGACAAACGCATTGAAGAGCTTCCAGACAAAGCATATTTACATGGCATGGACAAGAAAAAACAGAACAAATCTATCACATGAGAAGTTGCTGAAAAGCGTGTATTTGCATGACTAGATCTGTCCCAGGGAGCTTTGCTTAAAAAAGCCCACAAAGTGCATTTCTCCTTTGGCCCAGCAAACACACAATACCGTGAAGCGAGACCACAGCAAAGATGCACAGCTGGTTACCACGGCTGAACAAGACAAGGTCTGTCCCCTCACACTTGTGCCTGTCTGCACAATGTCCTTTGCCTCCGTGTGTTTCAGGTTTTACCTCACAGCGGTTGCCACTGGCGAAGGCAGACGGACACGTGGAAGACGTGCCTTAGTTCTGCACAAGGATGGGGGAAGGGGGCAAGAGAGCAGAAACTGTCCGCCAGTGAGGGTCTCCTTCCTGCATCTACACACTCCTGGTGTCCTCCCTAGTACCTACGAGGGAGAGTGCTGTCGCCTAGGGCCAGCTGCTCTGTGCTTGCCCTGCGATCGCTGCGCTGACAGGGCTGACAACGGTATCTCTGAAGCGACTGGTATCCTTCCGAAAAAGGAAAAGTCTACCAGAGGGCGACTGTGCGCAGGGCGAAGGGTATCCCCTCCTCTCAGCCACGCCGCACCTCCCACGGTGGAGTACGGAAACGGCTACGGCTTCGCTCCAGCTTCCGCGGAACCGGATCTCAGCGCCAGCACGCTCCGCGCGCCGCCCGGCAGCTGCGTGATGACGCACACGGCGGGAGCTTGGCGGCTCACGTCCCGCCCCGCTAGCGGGCGGCTCCCCCGCCCCTCCCCCTCCGCTTCCCGCTTGGGAGGGCGGGACGGCCGTCCGGAGGCTTCGGGCAGAACGCGGCTCGGCACGGTGCTGCCGCCGTGTACCCCGGCGCCGTGCATGGAGAGAGAGCGGGCGCCGCCGGGGAAGCTGCCTGCGAGCCCCGGTCTGCTCAGCACCGCCGGGGTGAGTGGGGACAGCGTCATCCGACAGCCGTGTTCGGCTGGCCAGGGCGGCTGCGGGGGGAGGCGGGTGGCCAGGGTAGTGGTTGCACCTCAGCGTATTCCACGTCCCGTGCCGCCAGCGAGGAGTTCCGCCGACCAGCCTCAGAGCTGTGTGTAGCGGCTGTCCGTTCCCTGGTCATGGGGCGGGTGAGTGCGGGGCGCCGGCGGGCGGGGGTGCGCGGTGAGGCTGGAGCTAGGCAACGCGGCGGCGGGGCCCCTCAGGAGGCGGTGGGTAGCGGGACAGCCGCCACCCCCCACCCCCCCCCCCCCCCCCCCATCTGCGGTGGAAGAGGATCTGAGAGGGTCTTGGTCGGCACGGAAAGCCTTCCTGGCGCGGCGGTGTTTGTATAGGGTCACTGTTGGGTTCCCCCAACACCCCGCGTAAACATTGCTCGCCGAAGGCTGGCCAGGCCAGGTCAGAGCGGGAATTCCGGCGGCGCTCCTCTGGGCGCCGCAGCTTTATGAAGGTGCTGCATTTTGCTGGGGAACTTCCTCGAGAACTAAATAGTTTGCTGTTGAAAAAAACCCAAGCAGCCAAACAAACCGTCATCTCATTGCAGAAGGAGGACAAGCAGTCTCAGAAGCATCTGTGGCATTTCACCGTAGACTTCTATTGAATTTGCTTCTGAGTGAGGAAACATTCCCTCAGATGTGGGCTATGAATTACGGAACTTTGTTTTCACAAGATAATTTTTGTGTCTTTGTTGGTTGGTCTGTTTGTTTATTTTAGAAAATGATTGTGGATAAAACGTAAATTACTTTTTTTTGTGTGTGTAACTCAGGTCTAATTAGAACCTGATTGGCTCTGTCTTCAAATTTCCCCTCCTCACCTCTACGGTCTCTGTGACAGGTGAGAAGATAACACTTTACTTTAGTTATTTGTAAATTATTTGTTGCTGGAGAGACATAGATCATACTCTTTTTTGTTGTTACGCAGAGAGAAGCATAATTGGAAAGACTGTCATGACAGCATACCATTTCAAATGCGATTTTGTGCTTGAATTTAGTTGCTTAGTGCCTTGTTAGTCCTGTAAAGCTTTCCAGTTTATCCTCTACTTCTTCACTATGTTAGTTGGATATTAATATATATGTCGTTCAGGTAAGAGAGATGTATCTCTAAAGTTTGTTTTATGGGAAAGTCAGTATTGACAGGAGATTGTAGAAATACCATGTACACTGTTAAAAAGGGTAGCCTGCCGCAGTTATGTAGATTAACTCTTTTTTCTTCCCGGCTGTCCACACTTCCTAGTAACTGGTATGGGAGAAATATTGTAGTAGTGTTCTTTGGGCATGCCTGTTTATCTTCTCTTCTTGGAGCTGGTGACAGTAAATTGAAGATTCAGCAGGAATGGAGTAACCATCATAGTCGTCTGCTTGAGGAGACTGAGTTCCAAGTGACTTCAGTGGTGTACATAGAAAATGTTATAGTAAACACCTTCAGTATTGTAGTGTGAAATGATAGGGATTTTAAGCAGTGATACACCTTCCAGAGAAGCCTTGAATGTAGGCTATTTACAGAGTTTTTAATTTTTGTAAGTTCTAGTGGCAGCAACATAGGGAAGTAGTTCTTGCTGCTAGGTGGGGAAGTTTAAATGAGCAAAAAAATTTACAGAATGCAGCATGTTTGACATTCTCATTGATCAGATTGACGAACTGCAGAAAGGAAAATGTAAGGAGGCTTCTGCGTCTTCTGGGGTGTAGCTGTTGAGAGTGGTGATTGGGCTAGTGAAAAAACCAAGCTGAAATCTGTGTATATTAACTGTTTCCAGCCTATGTGGAGTTAAGGTTATGTATGACCACCAAATACTACTATAGAGGATGTCGCTACCATCTCATGCTAGCAATAGCATCTTCTTGCTGAAGTTGTAAGAAGAGCAGTTACCAAGCGACATTGTCACTTTTGACACTGCTCTCTCTGTCTGTGCTCTGGGGCATTTTTACTGGTTTACTGTATGTGAACAAAAAGCCAAGTGATGATGTTTGCAGTTACAGGAAATAATTTAGCGTCTTGGGTAAAAAAAAGCCCAAAACCCCCAAATCCCCCCCCCCCCCCAAAAAAAAAAAGCCCCAAACAGCTTAAAAGGGAAATAAGCATGACTCAGAGTAACATCAAACAGACACATGAATTAAATGGCATTAGTCATGGTAAAAAAGAACTGTTATTAAATGTTACAAAACTTTCACTGAAAAGCAGATTAACATGACTAAACATTCAGTAATTTTAAAAAGCCCACATTTGTTTTAATGGTGTTTTGAAAAATCAAGTGGAAGAAGACAACCAAAGTTTCATGATTTTTCTTTTAAATAAAAATAATCGGAACTTTGAGTAGAAAGTTGAACTAGACAGCCAGCTAATGTACCTTTCAAGCCATTTTATCCTATCCTAGTGCTAACTATGCTATTACCGGCTAGTATTTCTTTTATAACACCTCCCCTTTCTTTTACTTAGGCTTGTATGCAAATGTTGACACTATTACTAGGCTATGCACAGTCATATTTTTTTCCGTGTAAGTTAAACAGAGCTGCTGTTTCAAGGCATCCGACCCTGGCTGTGCACTGATTTCAGTGGGTTCTGTATGAATTCATATACCCACCAACAGGGTTCCCAGTGTGAGCTCACTAAGATGAGTAATATGAGTAAGACTAGCATAGCAAGATCTGAGTCAACATTTGAGCTCATTTGTGTTTCTCTAACCTGTATCATATGTGGGTTTTAAAGTTATTTTTGGGTTTTAGCCTGTCAGAAGTTAAATGAGCTATCTTGAATTTCTGGATAAGAGAATCTGCAGACCATTCTGTGTTGTAAATATGGCTTTACAGAGAATTGAAAAACAAAGCCAAAACATGTGTATGTATGATGAAGCTTCTTTATAGTAGTTGTGCTGGAAGAAAAATCAGATTTATTTGCAACATACTAGTAGGTGCTTTTTGCTGCATGCAATGTGTTACATGCCTTGCAATACAGCAAGGGCTGCAAGATATCTTGTCACTGTCAGTTGCAACCTGATGCAACCTGATTCTTCCAGATGCTGGAAGAAAAAGGTGATGCCTCACTCCAGTGTTATGCTGTCTGGGTTGTGCAGTACTGATGTAGGGAAATCTGATCTGCACGGACAATGATATAATCCCCTTGTGTTATTATGGGTATTGAGGTACAGCTGATTTAATCTCTAAAAAATAATTCCTAGCTTGCATTCTATCCTGTTGACCTGTACAGAAAGTTAATTTCTGTGGAGGAAAATCTAAATACTTCTTGAGTATGCAAGCAGAATGACTTGCCTGGAAGATAATTGTCCATTAATTTTCATTATGCAGTCACTGTATCGCGCAGTCAAATGTCAATCAATATATGACTCATATAAAAAAAAAAGGTGATACAGCCAAAAATTGATTTAAAATCAATACAAACATTGTCCTTTTATGATGTGAGTTGTCTTTGCATCTGTGCCTTTGGCAGTGACTTCCACAGTAGTATTACACTGTTCTTTTTATTGTTAGTAGATTGCTTTTTAATCAGGGTTGAACATTTCTTTATATTAGAGAGGCACTAGCTCTTGATGTTTTGATTTTCTGTTCCTTTGTCCCTTTCTCTGGGCTTTCATCTGTGTTTGTTTTTTGTTTGTTTGTGTTGGGGTTTTGTTTGTTTGTTTGTTTTCTAGTATATTTAGTATTTATCCGTAGCTAAGTCTTTGAACTGCCTCTGCAATGCCACAAAAGGCACTGCTCCAGGTGAAATAATGTTTTCAGTCTTTGCACACTGGAACACTTTGTTTTTTGTCATGCTTGTTCGTGTGTTAAGCAGAGATTCTGTTGCCATGCACATCCTGTACATGGTTATTTTGCTTATCTGTTTACATTTGGCTTAAAATTCATTTCCACATGGGAATGCCTGAAAGGGCAACTTGAAGGAGTTTACTGTTTTGTATTTGTTGACATCAAATGTTATCTGTACTCTGCCTTTTTTTTTTTTTTCCACTTGGCTAGCTTTCCATTTTGATCCTGCTTGAATCTTGTGTTGACTGGTTATCACCAAAGTTGGGTTTCAGTTGCTGTTAGTACATACTGGGAAGCTGAAAGTGCAAGGCCTAGAAAACAGGACTGGAGCAGTTTATGAACTTACTGAACTGAAGCTTGATTGCTTAGACTCAGACTTCAAAAGTGCATACATGCATAGATAAGTGTATGTAGTGTGCCCTGTGTGCATCCCCATGTAGAAGCTTTTCTGATGTTTATCCTGATATTGAACTATGTGTTGTCAGGGATGTAAAATTTCTTACTGACAGTCTAGTGGAGCTGTCTTACTTGATATTCCCTTTATCATTTTGCTTATGTGCTCAAGCAGATTTTAGTGATGCAGAAAGTGTTTCACAGGTGTTTTAAATTAATATATATGTTCAAATTGATTCAAGATATTTGCATGTGTAATTAAGAATTTAAATATGCTTCTTTATGTGACTTTGGTCTAAATAATTTCTATTTTCGATAGCCTTTAGTAAGAATAATTATCCTATTGGTTTAAATCAGTTTGTGAGGGTTAGTTTTGGTGGTGGTGTTTTTGTTTGTGGTTTTTTTTTGTGTTTTTTTTTTTTTTTTTAATACAAACCCATCCTGTTTTTTTATTTCATTGTGGTTTTTTAGAATAACTTAGAGCAATATTATGACTGTTTGCTAGACCTTTAAGAACTTGTCTACTATGCTTTAAATGAATGTTTCCCATCTTTGTTCTCCATTCATCTTATTTGACTACTAGGATTTTGTAGTTAGGAGCAAAGTGTTCATCAATTGTCTACGTATTCTGCTACAGCCTGTGTTTCCAACACTGACATATCTTTTAAGTAGAAAAAAGCTTTGGTTTTTAAATGTGTAGCATTGGTACATACAAATATACAATTAATTTGATACCTGAATTTTTCAAGCAATTTTTAGAGGCTGCAGTTGTTCAGGTGTATTTAGATCAGGAGCCCTGTTAACTCCAACATGAAATTGTGGGATTGATTGCATGAATTCAGTTACAGAGATAGGGCCAGTGGTGATGCCTGCATTTTACTGAATGTATTAGGTAAAACTTGATGGTGAGACTAAAGCAAGAGCATGTGAGGACAAAGTTCTATGGGAAAACAGCTATTAATTCATAATAAAAGAAGAGGGTTTGTGGCTTAAAAACATGCTTTGAAAACCTATTAAGATATTCAGATAGCATAGGAGGCTCTGAGGTCATAAAGACAGAAGCCTCTTAAAAATACAGCTTTTAAGTGAGGGTTCATGTTGAAGGATGATACTAAAAAAAGTATAGTCTGTTATGTATGGTATAGTCGCTGTATTGCATACTGCAGCAGACAGTATAGGACAGCAACAGTGTTATCTTTTGCAGCATTTCCCAGTTGTGGGGATTTCTGACATTATTTAAAATGTGTGGTGCTGGTTCTGCAAAACATAGCAGTACTGTATTATGTTGGTTCATAAGTCAGCCATAATGCGGTTGCAAAGGACAGCAGTCCCATTCTCTATAAGCCTTTCTTAAGCAAAGGAGCAAAAGGTTGCCAAAATGCAGAGGGGAAATGAAGCTGCTTACGTGTTTGTTGCATCCTGTCTGTATGAAGGAGTATTCCTGTGTGCTCAGAAATCAGGAACTGGTGCCAGATAGCAACTGTTCTGTACCAGGCAATGTCCTTTCAGGGACAAGCAGATTCAGAACCATTGCAGTCCTATAGTCTTCAAAGGTAAATATGGAAAAATGTTACCTTGAGAAAATAGAGTGAGTAAAAGGAGTTGAATTAAGTGAAGCCTTTAAAACCCTTACCTTACAGCTGAAGGAATCAAAATTCTGCAGAGAGCCTATTTCTATATTATTGGTTACATGGAGACTGTCAAGGGAATTCATGAGCCTGAAGGCTTGCATGTTTTTCAGTTTTATCACCGAACTTCTAAAGACCTCTTGCAATGAAATGTACCTCACATGGAAAGAACTGCTTCTTATGTAAACTAATTTTGGAAATTAAAACTGGCATTTCTGATCTTATTCCTGACACTATTTTGCCATACTTTGCAGCACTGGCACTGCAAATTCTCCTTGTAAATCACTTTTAAGCTAGTTCTTCAAGACTGTACTCTTTAGAGTTTTGGATTAGTTGTGTGGGATTTGAATGCTCGCTTCTGTGTATTAAGGTCAGTGTTAATATGTGGGGTTTAAGCAACGGGTTTATTTTTATTGCATTCACAAACTGTGTGCTGTGCACAGTTTTCAAATTTCTGCACAGTAAAATAGTGAAACTCTTTTGGGTGTTTTATGTTTTGATACCTTGAGGTTTTGCTCTTTGGAGCAGTAGAAAGCAGACTCTGCCTACTTAGCAACTGATGGCCAAAGGACAAGACAAATAGGGGAAAATCCGACCTGTGAAAGAGTTTTTGTCCTTTCTGTCAGGAATTATAAACCACAAAGTCCCAAGGATCTAAGAGTAAGGTAAAGGTTGTAGTTTCATGATCTGTGTTAAGTGTCCTCTTAAACTGTCTCTGGAGCACAAGCTGTTCCCTCAGCCTCTCACAAACACTGGGATTGGCTGCTCCTTCAGTTTTGTAAATGCAATAGCTCTTTGTAGGTCTGTGCTGCGAAGTGTATCACAACTCCGACCTAAGAGATGGGGTGGGGTTTTTTTTTGCTTTCAGAACAAGTGGTTTTATGGAAGGGGAATGGGCAGGATAACTTGTTAAGCTGGCTTGCAGTGCCAGAGAAAATGTTGTGTAACCACATCCTGGATAATCCCAGAGATGGACTGAGCTACAAAGGAAATTCTGAGTTCCCAGTGGAATCTGAGGACGTGGGATTGCACAAGACCTGTATCCTCAGCTGTGGGCAATAAAGCATATGTCAAGCCAACAGCTGGCTCCCAAAAGGCAAAGACTTTGGAACTATTCTAAAAACTGTGTAAATAGTTGCAATTACACAGTTTTTAGAATAGTTCCAATGTATCTTTTAATTGCTTTATGGGTCTTTGTACACCTTTGTAACTGCTGTGTATCTGGGGTTTTGTGAATAGAGATTTCTGATTGCTTTTATCTTTGCTTCAGTTAACGGAGATTTCAAGGAAGCTGGATGTTGGACATTGTATTCCTATGAGTCTTTTGATCTCTGAAACTTAAAATGGTGCATTGGGAATTTAAAGGATATGTAATTGTACTGAATTGCAATGAGTATTTTGGAAACATCCTTGCAGATGTAGTAGAGAAGCATATTGGATAATGAGAATGCAGAACTTCTAGCAGGACTTACAAGACCTGTAGAAGGTAGGTATAAAAAATTATCTGGAATGTTCACTTTTCATTGTCAGACCTAAAAGCAGTGTAACAAAATATAGACTCAGATGTAAGTGGAGAATGAATAAACCGAGAGGTTAATTTGGTTGAGGTTAATGAGATTATACCAGTGTAAGTCACAACCAAATCAGTCTGAAGCTGTGGCAGTGGCATAGTTGCATTCCTGACTGCAATGCATGTACCTGAACGAGCTTGTATTTCAGCAGCTGGAAGCTGTTGCAGTGTAAATTGCACAGGACACTGGCAATTTCATGTTGCTTTTGCTACCCAAGGTAGTTCAGGCATATTAGCAGTGTTTAGAAGGATATCCTTAGACTGCAGCAGACATAAGCCATACCATAATTTTCTTGTGCTTTGGTACTCTTCTAAGACTCTTCTCTCAAGAGCTCTGCTCCTTGCTTAGACTTAACAATACTTTTGCTTGTGAACTCACAAGACTGAGTTTTAAACTAACCTCAGAATGACAAAATATTTTTACTTTGGTTTCCAATAAAAATATTGTAGTATTTGTCAATTTTATGGTGGTTTCATGAGTTTTGACATAGGTTTGGTTTTTTTTTAAACTCTTCAAGCCGAGGTAAAACCTTTTGGGTGAATTGATAGTACATGATGTCTCCTTGTATAGTTTAAGATGTTATGCTGTGATTAGAAGACTGTGCAAGGTGATGAAATAACATTTTTACAGTAATTTCTTGAAATACTGAGAAGCTTTACTTTTAAACAGCATGTCAGGCATTTGGTGTTTTGTGTTAATGTGTCAAACTACTATTTTCCTTGTCCCACATCTGAAGTCTGTCTCGGCTAAGAAACCCAGTATTGTTTTGATTTGCCACAATGTAGCTCTAGTATTTCTGACTGAGAACGCCTAAGGGGAAGTGACCTCAAGTGCCCTTCATCATACAGTTAACACAACAGGTTAAATATTCATGAAGCCAGGAAAAGTTTAATGCTTTTTAATGTAAAGGGGACAGGAAGAAAATGAGCATATAATTCCTGGTCTTGGGTGGACAGGTGGTTAATACAGATGGAAAACGTTGCATTGAGTTAATGTTTATTTTAAAGAAAACAATTGGGATTTTATTACAATTCTGATAAGGCATAAATTGAGTCCAATAATATAACCTTTTATTGAACAGATACTGTAGTAATAGAATAATTTAGGTTTCTGCTCCAAACTCCTGCCAAAAAGCAGGGTTACTGATGAGACCTGTCAGTTTGACCTCAGTGCCAGGGAAGGTGTGGTGGGGTGAGAAGCCTAAACCGGTCACAGAAGGTCATGCAGCAGATCCTCCTGAGTGCTGTTATGCAGCATGCGCAGGGCAACGAGGTGATCAGGTCAGCAAGGGTTCATGAAGGGCAGGTCTTGCTTGATGAACTTGATCTTGTTCTACAACAAGGTTATCCACTTTGTGGATGAGGGAAAAGCTGTAGATACTGTTTACCTGGACTTCATTAAAGCCCTTGACACCATTTCCCACAACATCCTGCTGGAGAAACTGGTTGATCATGGCTTGGAGGGTTAGATGATTTGCTGGGTCAAGATCTGGCTGGATGCCTGGACCCAGGGAGTGGTGGTAAATGGAGTTAAATCCAATTGGCAGGTAGTCACAAGTGGTGTTCTCCAGGGCTCAGTTTTGGGACCAGTTCTCTTCCTGGATGAGGGGGATGACTGCACCCTTATTAAGTTTTCAGATGGCACCAAATTGGGTGGGAACCTTGATCTTCTCAAAGGTAGGAAGGCCTGGACAGTCTGGATTGATGGACTGAGATAAGTTGTATGAGGTTTAATAAGGGCAATTGCCTGGTCCTGCACCTGGGTCACATCAACCCCATGCAATGTTACAGGCTTGGGGAAGTGCGGCTGGAAAGCTGCCTGGCAGAAAAGGTCCTGGGGTGCTGGCTGATAGCTGGCTTAATGTGAGCCAGCAAAGTGCTCAGGTGACCAAGGAGGCTAACAGCATTCTAGCCTGTGTCAGGAGTAGAATTGTGTGTCCCCAGCAGGAGCAGGGAAGTCATCATGCCCTTGTACTCAGCACTGGTGAGGCTGCATCACAAGCACTGTGTTCAGTTTTTGGACCATCACTGAAATAAGGACATTGAGTTCCTGAGTATGTCCAGAGAAGGGAAATGAAGCTGGTGAAGGGTCCTGAGGAGCATGTTATGTGAAGAATGGCTGAGGGATCTGGGTTTGTTTAGTCTGGAGAAGAGGAAGCTGAGGGGCGACCTCGTTGCTTCCTACAGCTACCTGCAAGGTTGGGATTGGTCTCTTCTCTTTAGTATCAAGTGATGGAACAAGAGGAAATGGCCGCAAGTTGTGCCATGGGAGGTTTGTATGGATATTAGGTTTTTTTTTTTCCTGAAAGAGTGGTCAGGCATTGGAATAGGCTGCCCAGAGAGGTGTTGAATAATGTGTAGGCATGACACTTTGGCAACTGAAACAATTCTGTGATTTTATGTATTGAATTTAGGACATAAAAGCCTCCAAGGATAAAGACAACACATCCATTGTTGAGCTGTCCTTAGGATGACAAACTTTCTCTGTGTTGTTTCTGAACTTCTTGTGTTTCAAATTTGGCTTGTTGTCTCTTACCCTCTAAAGAGCTTGGGTATGTCTTCTGAATAACCTCCTTGTTAGTACTGGGGACTGCCATTAGGTTTCCCCAAAGTTTTTCTTTTCTTCAGGTGGAAGGGGTCTTACTCCACAGACTATCCTCATAGGGTCTCTGCCACAGTCTTTGACTATGTTGGCAGCCTCTGCTGCAAACTCATTTTGGTTTGCCAGTGTTTTTTTCTGTCCCCGGGGCAATGGGATAGGGCCTGGACACTAAATTTTAAATTCAAATAAGATCTGAATGTTGGCAAAGTTCTATAGAAAAGCCAGGACAGTAAGTGGTCAGAGACTATTCAGTGACCAAAATGGGAACATTTTCCTCTCCCAGTTTATATATAAAAATAACTGTAAGATGATGAGATATAACAATTTTAAACCCTTGAAGGACATTGTGACCAGAATCAATCTGTTCAGTTCACATAATTATAGTGCCTCCCTTCTTTAATGGACTACTCAGTTTGAAATACAAACTGCATTTTGCTAAATTTATTTGGTTATGTAGCATTTCATTAGAAGGGTTGTATTTAATAATGTCAAGTGTACATTATTTTTTCTTCAGTGTATGTTTTTATTGCATTTCCATTTCTAAATGCAGCATACTAGAAATAAAAATCACTGTCTTGAAAACCATAGCCAATATGCTTGTTAGCATAATGAAATTAATTAAAAGTCAAAGTCTAGATAGAACACATTAAATTCTATTGCTTTTTACATAAAAATGCCACACAGTGTGTCTTGTGTAGTAAAAAATAATTGGTGCAAAGAATAATTTGACTGCTTCAGTGGTTAAGTGCGTAGAACAGCTTTTGAAGTAAACCTGTAAACTGAGTGTTTTCTATTAAATGTTTTCTTCAATGTCAATCATTACTTAAGCTATTGTAAGTTTAAATAAATCAGTGTCTTGCCCGCAGATGACTATTTAATATATAGCTTATATACATGTAGCATGTGTATTTTTTTTATTATTTTTTTAAAATTCCTTTTGGCTCTACAAGATTCTCAGACTGTTAAACCAACTGGAACTGATGGAATATTGTGGTCTTTTGTTTTTGTCAGGTTATTAAACCTCAACCAGTTGAGACCAATATGTTCTCTTTTGTCAGAGTATCTTCTAGAGCTAGTTACAAGGGTATGCTGGTGGGATTTGGTTATCAAGCTCGATTCTTGTGTACATGTTCACAAGTCAAGTTTTAATATTTTTTTTTCTTTCTTAACAGTTGCTCAGTAACCTCTCTATAAAGGTATAAGTTTTTTCCCTTGAGGAATGTAAATGTTTGAATCATTATGCCATTTTTTGCACAATTTTGTGATACCTGAATGCATATTATTGATTTATTCCTAAAGTTCTTGTATATGTCATGTTAGAACACTTGCCTTCTGTTTCCGTTCTTTTTTTATGTTACTTTTTAGATTTCATGTTGCTGCCTGTAATATCAAATTAAGATGAGCTAAAATGTTAGGCTTTCTTCTGGATTCTTTAAGATTAGTTCAAAAGGAGAAGGAACAAATTTTAAGATACCAGAAATTGTTAAGCAAAATATATTTGCCTTAATCGTTTTACTCTCTTTGAGAAATATATCTGTTTGGAAGCAGTGTACACATGTGTATTACCTCTGTGGTGTTCTTAACTGAAACGTCCTTATTTCTGGTTCAAAAGCCCATATAAATTATGCTTTTATAATAGTCGTCATTCTGTTGCAATTCATTATAATTAATTTAGAATACTTGTCCATTGTTTGGAGCAGTGTCTTTCTCAACAGTTTCTAGTTACTCACTGAACCCTTAAAGAAAGGAACAAAGCAAACAAAGCTTTATGGACATCCTTTGGCTGTCAGGAAAATCAAATGGGAAATCATCTTTCCTGGTAACACATCAAGGAGAAGAGAGATTAAGGGAACAAGAATGGTATAAAAAAGCCTCTCTGTCAAGAACAAGCAGGATGAACTTGTAGACTCATTTTTTAAGCATACGTAGCAAATAGTAGGAATAGTAAAAGTTTTTTAATATTGTAAAAGTGGACTTTGTTATGTGGATGATGCATCACATGCAAGATAACTTTTGAACCTTCAAATGAAAAAAGGCAGCCTCAGGGAAAACCACTGTGAGGACAGCAATGTATACTGATATTGCTTTTGAATGGTTAATGTTTTCTGTGCTATGAGAAAAGGAATTTTCTTCTGTTCCCACAATGGTAAAAGTATCATTGTTTTCCTCCCTTGCAGTAGTGAAGCAGGAGGTGGATTTACAGGCAGAAGCAGGGGGGGAAAAAAAGGCTTAAAGTAAGGATGGAGCAAGTATGTAAACTGCTTTGTTTCTTCATCCCTCCAGATGCGTCTCTGTTTTTTACCTTCTTACCCTCTCTTCACCTATCTTTTTCAGAACTTTTCTGCCATGTTCAGTCACATCTCTCTTTTTGTGGCTTTATTGCTTTCTGATGTTCCTTCCTCCAGTTCCATTAATAAAAGAACCATTTGCTCTGGTGTTCTCTGTTAAATAGGTTTTAAGATCACTTTCTGATCTTTACAGTAGTCAAGATCTGAGCTACTTGGAACCAAGCTTCAGACCCAGATCTAGCCAAGTATTTTGTCTTTCAGTTTATGTTGGTGAAACAACCTTTTATCTTTCTGTATCCATTGTCATCCTAAGATTTGCTGGAGCAGACTCCCCAGTAAAGTTCTGAGTACCTCTTGATGAAAAAATGGAAAAAACCAACCCCCCCTAAAAACACATTGCATAAAACAATTATTGAGATCAGAAACCCTATGTCAAATGTATAGTTGCAAGCTGGGCTAAACTACATTAAACATTGTCTGGGACACTGGAAAATTTATTCAGTTGGAGGAGGACTGTTGCTGGTTTTGAAGAGGAAATTAGTTTTGATTTGCTAGTAGAAGAAATAAGTTTCTTGTAGAAAACAGATTGTGAGAGCACTCAGTTCTGTTAGCCTCAGTGTGTAAGGGTGTGGTATTGTGATTACAGTTTATTTTGAAGTGTGAAGAAGAGAAGACTCAATATTTTTCTGAAAGGAAAAGGGACCGGCAGGTTGGCTTGGCAGTAGACTGGATGAGAACTGATCTGTAGTCTGAAATACAAGACTATTAGGAGGAAGCTGAAATGTGAGTGTGTGTGTGTATGTGTGTAAAATATTACACAGATGGCTGAAAAGGTGCAAGAAAGTTTGGGTAGATGAGTGGTTCTGTAGTGGAAATGCAGACTGTGGAAGTACTTTTATGTGTCTGTTTAACTTAATTATTCTGGCAATAGTGGCTGTGTTATTTCAGATTTCAGTGAGGCTGATTTCTTGAGAATGCAGAAGTCCTGTCTTGTGATAAGACTATGGAAACTTTCGGTTTTAACTTTAGTACAGGCAATTGATCTAGAAAATAGCAGTGTGGGTGGCCTTTTGTGGCTGCTGGTCATACTGTGTTCCAGTGTCTTGCTCACTTTTGATTCGCCATGGATGAGGACCAGGCATTTTGGCTATGTATGAGTATGAAAGGATTCATAATTTGAACTAAAATTATCTCTAAAATTATTTATAATTTATTTCCCCAGGAAAAGCTGTATCTAACACATGCATGCACACATTCTTTACTAGTCTAATTATCATAGTAGTCTTGAGAGTGTATCATAAAGGGTGGTCTTCGCTCAACCACAATTTCCAGGCTGGAAGAGCAAAAACAGACAGACAAATTAACAAAGTGACACTCCCTTATCTGTGTAATCCATCTGTGACCTGCCATTTATTTTATTGCTTGTACACACAGTTTAACACTAAGTATGGCTTTAATCACATAATTAGATTTGCTGAAGCCAGACCTGGTGTTAACTAGTCCAACAGTAGCATTTTGATGATTTGCTTGCTAAATACCAAGAATAACTTTGAAACTAGCAGGAACAGTAGCATTACTCTTAATGCATTTGCAATACTTTAATCACATTTTGAAAGCATGTGAAATTTTCTCATCATGATTAACTCTCACATTCCATAAAAGAGGCGTGTTACCATTTTAAAACAGTGACCAATGTGTCTTTGTGCATGCAATGATACTTCACTAAAAATTCCCTCTCATAGAAACCATCAGAATTGTATAACATTGTATGTAAATATTGCATGTACAGTTATGTACCTTGAGTATAAAATTGTTTCAGTAACTTAAACAGTTCTGGTCTTACATAGCAATTTACTACCACTCCTGAGTACTGTGACTTGGTATTTTAATTACACCTTTAAAAGGACTCCACCCATTACACAGAAAAGAAATGGAAACAAAAGTATGCAGGGATGAACAAGAAAGAGGGATCACAAATTCCAGTTGCAAAACTAATCCTGTACCCCATCTCTGACAGTTAACCGGAGATGTGATAAACCTAAAAGGTTTGTTATGCCACCTCATAGCCTAAATAAGTAAAGGACCACAACATGAAGCACATACTTCTGCCCATTGCATCATTAAGAAACTAAAAGGCTATTGGTGAAAAATTCGAAACAAATATCTGATATTTAGACTCAATAACACACATCATGTGATGTCTGCAATTGTCTGTCACAGTAGGAGATTAAAGGAAATCTTATTTTTTCCTCACTAGAAGTGCTGGAACTAATGAATGAAAGTGTAATAAACTTGATCAGGATTTGGTGGGAAAGAGTGAATGTGCAGAGCAAGAAAAATTTGGAAACACTACCCGTGATAGCATAAAAATTTGTTTTCTAGAACCTTTTTCTAGATACATTGTCTGTGTATCTTTCTAGGGTTTGTATAAATTTCTAAGTTAACTTGTTTCCTCATTAGAAGTCAGTCTCTGAGTGCAGATTATTTGGGGTTAATCTTGTCTTGTGAAGTTCAGTGATCCCATAAATAGCCTAATCAATAATTTGTATTTTTCATGGATTATTTCTTATTACTGACTTGACAGCCGTTACACATTGCATATTATCTACTCCAGAAGCAACTTGTATGCTCTTGAGTGATAAGGAAAGAAATACTAGGGAGAGCTGTGGGTTTTTTTGTCTTCTATGGAAAGGAAAAAATAGTAACCCAACCTCACAAAGGGGCAGAATGAGGTCCTTAGAAGGAGTCCTGCAGCTAGGAAAGAGGAAATGGGAAATGGAGAATGATGAAAATAAACAACAAAAATTGAAGTGGAGAAATTTTACAAAATACAGGGGGAAAAAGTAGGTATATAGATTAAGGTGAAAAGAACAAAAGAGGGAGTGGGTTTTCTTTTCTCCTCCTCTTTTTATCCCTTCTTTTTTCCCCCATTTGTCTTTTTGAGGGGGGGAGAGGATGATAGTCTTAGAGCTATTAAGGTTGGAAAAGACTTTTTAAGATCAAGTCCAACCATAACTAAACTACCGTGACCACTAACCTGTACCCTAAAGTGCCACATCTACACGCTTCTTGAACTCCTCCAGGGATGGCAACTCCACCACCTCTCTGGGCAGCCTGTTGCACAGCTTCACCACTCTTTCAGTAAAATTGTTCCTGACATCCAACCTGAAACTGCCCTAGCACAACTTAAGCTCATTTCCTCCTGTCCTGTCACTTGGGAGAAGAGACCAGCACTGTCCTCACTACAGCCTCCACTCAGGTAGTTGTAGAGAGCAATAAGATCTTCTCTCAGCCTTCTCCAGACTAAACAACTCCATTTCCCTCAGCCACTCCATGGTCTCTGAACCCCTCGCAATCCTCATTGCTCTTAGAAGAGAAGGGAAGAACATAAAACCAGAGGAACAAGTTGGAGATGGTTTAGTTCCCAGCATAATTACAGTACTGCTGGACTGGATGCTCAGTGTGAGACACATTTTGAGGCTTTGCAAGCCCATATAGGCAATATATTTGCATTTGTATGGTAAAGGGAGAAATATTAAGTCACTTACCTGAGTCATGCTACCACGTTGCAAAAGTTTTTGAAATGAAGGGCTGTTAAAAGAGACGAGGAAAGGCACTACTGAAAGGACCAATTCGAGAGCAGCTGCAGTTCTAGGAAAACCCTTGAACTACGTACAGGACAGCTTTGAATTTGTCAAAGGAAGAAATTGTGATGCCATTTTCATCTGTTTTGGCCATTGTGGAAAATACACTCATTTCAATGAGCATGTTATCCATCCACCAGGCTCTGAGCACTGGTATGTGAAGCCCTTGACTGTCTTATCTCTACCTCCCCTATTAGTGATGTGATGTAGATTTCCCTTCCAGCATGCCAGTTATTCAGAAACATGTAAAGGTAGCATATAAAGGAGAACAGCAGTACAACTGTTTACTGGTAGTGTTTGCTTCTAGAGTAGAATTGCTAATAAGCTGTGGTAGACGGCATTAAAGAGAAGAGGTTTGGCAAGGCTGAGATGAGAAAGTATGTGGAAGCTTAGTATCGCTGTTACTGACACTTCCTACAGACAAACCTGGTGAACAAGAGTAATGATTAGCAGAAAGCACTGAGAGGTATTAAAAAAGAGAGAGAGAGAGAAAGGGTTAAAACTTCTGGGTACTAATGGTTTCTTCTTTCTTCCATGTCAGGGACCTAGCAGAGGAGTGAGGCCATGTTACTGCAGCTGTTAAGGAATGGCTTCGTACCATGGGGTTTTCAGTGGTGCAGGGATTCTCTGTTGATTGAGGCAAGGGACACCTGAATTAACTGGGGCTAATGGAGAAAGCTAGTAGATTTCTATACATCATTGGTTTATTTCTAGTACTGCTGCTGTAGTGATAAGGGGAAGGAATCAAGCTGACAAAGTCTTGCACCTAAATATGCGATATTGGTACAGTAGTTGAAGGGAGAAATACTGATTTAAAGCTGTGTATATGTAGGTGCTTTCATCAAATATGGATTCTGTTATTTGATGGCATTCAGTATAAAATAAGGTCCTTAAAACATTAAGAACAATTATAACTGCATATATTATCACAGGTCTTTAAGCAGACAAATTTCAAGTGCCTTTAATGAGGATCTGCAGCTGCATGGTGTTTTGTTGTGGTTTGGTTTTTATTCCTGTGCATTTAAAAATGACCAAACACCCCTATTCAACAGATGCGATATTATCACGAGAAACCTACCTTCAGACACTTATACTACCTAACTTTTTGGGGACTTAAATTGAAAAATGCATTGGATTAATATGCAAAAAGCAAGTCAACAATCAAACATTTTAGACTTATTAATCTGACTGACCTGCAAGTTGTTTCTGTTTGTTTGTTTGTTTGTTTTTTTCTCCTGTTGGGATTTAAATATTGTTTCTCTGCTTGAGCTTTCAGTCAAAGCTTTATGAAGTCAACAAAATTAATTTGAATGCTTCTCCATTTTTGAGCTATGTGAGCATGATTAACAAAAATATTTGAGTAATATATGACTCAGCTGGTAGCTGAATAAATCTAAACAGGTTTTAGATAGCACGAGTTTAGTTTTTAATTAAGGTTGACGTCTCCGTTATTGCTGAGGTAATTAAAAGCTTGTTCTAGATAGAAGACAAGAGAAAGCCTTCTGGAGGCAAGAGCAGGTACATTAAGTACCCACTGGACTTGTTTACTTTGGGAACATTTCCCTGTAGTATGTCCTGTTGTTTATTATTAAAGCCTTGAAGTTCTTGGTACATGTTTAACAAGTTTCTGTATCCCATGTCTTTGTTGCAATGTAAGTTAAACGTTTCATGTGACTTGAACCTCCTGAAAGTAAGACATCTAGGGACAGGAGAGCAGAGAGAACAGACAGCAGAAAGCAGGTTATCATTCTTGCTTGTATTTATTGGCAGACTAGGTTGAAGACATAAGCAAACACTGTATTATAATTGTAAAGGGAATAGAATTCTTTAATATCCAAACACTTGGAAAAACCTTTTCCTCTGTAAAATGTTTTTTTCTCCAAAATCATTTCACTTTTTTGTCAAATTGAGATTACTTGCTGGTTGATATAACCGTTCCATGACTTGTCATGGTAGAAATCCTGGTTTTGAATCCTCTTCTACATTTATAAAGAATCCAAAAAGGTAGTATGAATTTTCTAGAATCGGCCTGTGTCTGTGTTAACTTTTTTTCCTCCTTATTACATATTGAGTTTGCTGGTCATTGATGTTATGTGAAGTAGTTTCTCTGATAATCTTGCAAAGTATATTGTAGTTATTGTAATTGTTACTTCTCAGGGCATACTCAGTTGCATACTCCATTGTTTCCTAAGTATAGCCTGCATTTTTCCTGAGTGTCTAAGTTTGTGTTTGTATCATTCTAATGTTTTATTTGTAAGGACAGTAGTTTTGTGTGACTGTGCCATTCTTCTTCAGCATGCTGGCATGCTGCAATGAGTTCAGTGCAGGACCATCAGAGATTAAGAGGGGTGGAGTACACGATGTACAAGAGGCTGGGAGTGTTGTGAGTGTCCATTTGGAGAAGTCTGAGGAGAAATCTGAATCTTGTCTTTAGCTATGTGATGGGAGATTATATAAGATGGAGTTTTTGTTGGGCATTTCAGGAGGATGGTCAAGCAGGGACAGGGCAAGCTGTTCAGAGGGGTTTTGAAATACCCATCTTGTGAGACTGTAAAACCTTCACTGGACAGACTCTGAACCTGTCATAATCCAACCTTGTTTTGAGCAGGGATACTAGATCAAAGGACCACTGTGGGTCCCTTCCAACTATAGTACTCTATGCCTTTGTATTATTAATTGTAATTTGTATCAGCTTTGGTATTTTTCATTACAAATTTTGGTTTTGTATAAACCACATTGTGAAAAAGCAGTGTTTTGTCTCAATAAGAGAAAATGTTTGCTTGAATTTCACTTATGTATGAATAATCATAACTTCAGGTAAACAGCTGTACTTGGTTTTGATTCCTTGTTTAACTACTTCGCAACATTAATTAGTATGGGTAACAACCTCTCTAAAGTATGGTTTTCACTTGTTTCTTTAAGTGATAGGTAATGGTTTACTAAGTTGAAATCCTTGCAAAAGCCTGCTGAACTTGTACAGGTATTTTTAGTTAATTGAAGTGTCTTACTGTAAAAAAAAACCGCAGTTGGTCTTTCTCCTGTATTAAGTCTTTTTTCTCCCCAGGTTTTTCTTGAGTCCCTTTCTAAGAGAATGTAAGCTTGCAGCCATGAACCAGCAACTGCTTATTATCTCTGCTGGTTTTTTTGTGTAGATTCAGGGAAACTGATTTTTAGTGATAAAATCATCGAGAGTACAGTTCCATTTCAGTGTATGTCAGTGTTAGACTGGTGTATGTTCCCATACATTTCTCTTAGCCTGTGGTAGCAGTTGTGTCTGTGGAAAAAATGATGATGATGATGAAAGCTTTAAAGTAGTCCTAAATGAATCTGTTTTACTGAATGTTGTCACAGTACAAGTGCCTTCAGCAGGGAGTAAGCAGGAATACCAAGTGGAAGTGGAGATTTCAGAATTAGTTTTTCACAGGCTTAAGTCAGTGTGAAACCACTCTCCTCCAATGAGAAACTGGACTGCATTCACCTTCATATTTGAGACTACTTTTTTTTTTTTTTTAAGTATATTTGGTCCTTGAGTTAGTTAATAGTTAAAAAGAGTAATCTTAAGTTTTGGTAATGATAAAATAGTGGTACAGCTGCTTTTGTAGGCATTCAAAATTAGTTTAGCTGCTTATTCAACTTAAAATGTGCCCATCTCTCGCAGATTAAATTTGCATGTAAATGCACTTATTTCTTTGTATTTCTGGGTCATGCTTATACAGTAGATATTTCTCAAAGAATGTGTAGTTTTTAAAAACCCTTTAAACTGGTGGAAAAGACAGGTGACTGTATTGCTGCCATTTGTAATTTTATTTATGTACTGAAAAAATAGCTTGTGGAGGAGTTAACCAAGAACATCCTGAAAAGAAGAGAATTTAAAGTGAGGTTCCACTGGACTTCATAAATTACATGTTGATCCCCCAGGCATTCAAAAGAGCTTTGTCTGAAGTTGCAGTAGTGGTAACATTTGCCTCTCTTGCTTCCACAGCTTTGGCAGCAGCTCCCTTATTTCAGTACTGCGATTTGTGTTGATGATTTCAAGAATGCTCCTTTACATAAGAACTTTTTTAGATCTCCACCTCTGTATTTTTGTCATATGTTAATGGCATGCTTAGCATTTTTATGTGATAGTTGAATGATTGTTTCTGTCGGTTCAATTTTCCTGTGGTTTGTCAATTTGGGTGTGTGTCTCTATATGCATATGTAGTATCTTCATCAGTGACCTGGATGAAGGGACAGAGTGCACTCTCAGCAGACTTGCTGATAATATAAAACTGGAAGGAGTGGCTGATACATCAGAAGGCTGTTTTGCTGTTCAGTGAGACCTGGACAAGCTGGAGAGTTGGGCAGAGTAGAACCTAATGAAGTTCAGTAAGGACAAGTCCTGTGTCTGTGAAGGAATAATCCCATGCACCAGTACAGGTTAGGGGTTGACCTGCTGGGAAACAGCTTTAGGAGAAGGACTTGGGAGTTCTGGTGGATAACAAGTTCACCATGAGCCAAGAGTATGCTTTTGTGGCCAAGAAGGCAAATGGTATCCTGGAATGCATTAAGAAGAGTCTGGCCAGCAAGATAAAGGAGATACTTCTCCTCCCCTACTCTGCCCTGGTGAGGCTGCACCTGGAATATTGTGTCCAATTCTAGGCTCCCCAGTTCAAAGGGGACAGGGAATAATTAGAGTCTGACACAGTGCCACAAAGATGATGAGGGAATTTGAGTGTCTTTTATGAGCAGAGGCTGTGAGATAAAGGGCTCTTTAACCTAGAAAAAGATGTCTGAGAGGGTATCTTATAAATGCACATAAATATTTGAAGGGAGGAGATCATGGGGATGGAGCTTTTCAGTGGTGGCCAGGGATAGGAAAAATGGCAACAGGTACAAACTGGAACACAGAAGATTTCGCTTAAACATAAGGAGAAATTTCTTTACTTTGAGGGTGGCAGAGAACTGGAACAGGCTGCCTGGATAGGTTGTGGAGTCTCCTTCTCTGGAGACTTCCAAAATGTGCCTGGGCATGTTCATGTACAGCCTGCTCCAGGTGTACCTGCATTAACAGGGTGTTTGGACTAGCTGCCCTCTAGAGGTCCCATCCAACCCCTACCACTCTGATTTTGCGATCCTTATCTTACATTATTAATTAAATACTGTCCTTACTGCTTTTCCAGATAGAGCACTAGTCAACAACAGGCTATTTGAGAAACAGACTTTCCAGTTCATGCAGCTCTCTCTGCTGGTCAATCTGTTTATGTGCCTTAAGAAAAGTGAAGCCAGAAATTTTCCTTTAGTATATGCCTGTCTTTTCCTACTGAAGGATTGGGAGCTATCATTGGAGAAGATCAGTTACATTCCTCTTCAAGTCCTTTCAAGATTACAGAATAATTAAGCCTTACCTCTTGTTTTGTTCCACTGTGAGTCATTTTCCTTGCCAAATGGTTTTGCAGCCCTGCCTAATTTTGCTGCCGTGTTTTATGTCTTCCTTTGGGAAATGGCCTGCTTTCTGTTTTTTCCCAGAATCCTTAGAATCCTAGAATGTAGGAGTTGGAAGAGACCTCTGGAGATCACTAAGTCCAACTGCCCTGCCAGAGCAGGCTCGCCTAGGGAAGGCCACACATCCTGTTATTTTATTATTGTTATTTTAGAATGGCTTGTGTTTCTTAATTGATGCAAGGACATCTCATGGTAGGTGTTTTCTTCATGTCCAAAATTGTGCTGCCTTGAGTTTGATTTTTTTTAACTTGCAAATTGACTTGGGTTGCTGATAATGATTCTGTGTCTTCTAAGTTAGCTGTGTTTCAATGATTCTTTCCCTTTTGGGTTGCAGAAAAAGCAAAGTGCCTAGTCAGTAAGAAAGGAGAAAAGAAAAATGTAGAAAGGGGCAAGAAAAGCTGAAAAGAGAAAACAGAGCAGGAAATTAAATAGGGAAATATGTGGAATCTTGCACCAAAAGATTAACTTTAAAAAGGGGGGGCAAGAGCTGTATCTCTAACTTAATGCTAGAACTTTAATACCTTCCAGTCTGATTTTTGTTTTTGAAGGCAAGAGAGAATTTGGTCAGAACATTGGGCGGGCCAGACTGGTGCCACAGAAATGACAAGATAGATGCATATGTATCTGGAATATTAATCTAGTAGATGAATATCCAATATATGATATTAGTCTGGCAGATATATCACCTGTCTGTATAGTGCTACTACAAATATGTTCCCAAGATTATTTTTTTGGTAACAACCAACCTACCCTCGATGATTTCAGTATGACATATCTTACTGGGTGAGAAGTGAACACTGAGTTAATCTGATAGCGGTGACAGAAGCCTGGAATCTTTCAGGTGTTAAAAAACCTATGATATGTTTTTTCTCTTCTAGCATCATATCGCGTATGATTTCTAAGAATCTGTTCCCTTTTATGTGTTATCAATATTATAAAGGCAGATGATAAAAATCACTTAAGTCCCATTCCACATACTTCATTGCATGTTTGCTATATTTTAGTTTACTTTTATTTTAATTGTAAGCTTAGTCTGATGTAGTTCTTTGTCAGAGAAATGGATGACAAAGTTGAATCTACTTTGCAAATTAGACCTACCCCAGTAGGAGTGGGGGTATTTTGCAATTGCAATGTTAGGGAAGGTACTGGAAGTTCAGGCTGATTTTTCTGTTGTTGTTGTGGTTTGTTGTCTTCATTCTTTTTAAGCAGGAAACAAAATACATTTGGGAAGCCTAATAATGCTCAGTTTACTATTACAGGTCTCAGAAGGCCAATAATCACATGCAAGACAACCAGGCAATTGGGGCTGGTCAACATGGGTTTATGAAAGGCAGGTCCTGCCTGACTAATCTGATCCCCTACATTCATGTGACCTGCCTAGTGGATGAAGGAAGGACCATGGATGTTTTCTACCTGAACTTTTAAGACTTTGACACTATCTCGCACAGTATGCTCCTTCAGAAACTCCTGGCACAAGGCTTGGATAAGTGTACATTACATTGGATAAAAAAAATGGTTGGATGGCTTGGCACAAATAGTGGTGATGAATGGAGTTTAATCACCTAGTACCTGATGACTAGTGGTGTTCCCTAGGACTCAGTACTGAGGCCTGTCCTCTTTAATATCTTCTTAATGATCTGGATGAAGTGATATAGTGCACCCTCAGTAAGTGCACTCAACACCAAGCTGGGTGGCTATGTTGATCAGCTAGAGGGTAGGGAAGCTTTACAGTGGGTTCTGTGCAGGTTAAACTGATGGGCCAAAGCTAATTGTATGCATTTCAGCAAGGCCAAGTGCCAGGTCCTGAACTTCGATCACAACAACCCCATGGTAAGCTGCAGACTTGTGGATGTGTGATTGGAAAGCTGCAACTCGTAGAGGGACCTGGGGGTGTTGCTTGGTAGTCAACTGAACATGAGTTAGCAGAGTGCCCAGGGGGCCAAGAAAGCCAATGGCATCCTGGCTTGTATTAGAAACACTGTGTCCAACAGAACAGGGAGGTGATCATCCCCCTGTACTTGCACTGGTGAGGCCACGCCTTGAGTAGTGTGTTCAGTTCTGGGCCCCTCACTACAAGAGGGACATTAAGGTTCTGGAGCTTGTCCAGAAAAGGGCAGCAAGGCTTGTGATGGGCCTGGAGCACATGACCTGTTAGAAGTGTCTGAGGGAGTTGTTGGTTGCTCAGTCTAGAGAAGAAGAGGCTGAGTGGGACCTTATTGCTCAGTACAACTACCTGGAGGGAGGTTGGAGCAAGGAGGAGGACAGCCTCTTCTTCCTAATGGCAAGCAACAGGACTGGAGCAAATGGTTACAAACTGCACCAGGGAAGGCTTAGGCTGGATATTAGGAAATCTTTCTTCACAGAGAGGGTTCTCAAACATTGGAATGGTCTGTCCAGGGCAGTGATGGGGTCACCATCCTTGGGGGGTGTTTAAGCAGCGTGTGGACCTGGCACTTAGGGACATCGTTTAGTGTTCACGATTCAGTGCCGGGTCATAAGTTGGACTGGATGATCTTTGAGGTCTCTTCCAACCAGATATGTTCTGTGATTCTGAGAGAAGTGGCCAGTACTGATGGAGAGAAGTTGTGAAATGGAGAGAAGTTGTGAAATGGGAAGCAGGCAGAATTATGTAGCTGAAGATTATTGAGGAGGGATTTGTTATTAGAGAGCAGAATGTTGTTTGATGGATATCCCTTAGCTGACTGTGAGAATTAATACCTCCTCTGGCTGTGGCAGATCAGACAAAGACAGGAACACAACAAAAGCTAGCTGAGGATCAGAGGTTGAAGGTTTTTTGACTATAGGGACAGCCAGAGACCTGCTTGTTTAGGGGTGAGTGTAGTATGAAAAGGAGTGGAAATGACTGGAAGCTGAGGAGGAATAAGGATGTATATTATGGTAGATGCTAAGAAAATGGCATAGAGCATCATACAGAAGTATAAAAATCTCTCTATGGTAATGAGCCCAACAGAATCTGTTTGGACAGTATGAAGTAATTTAATCCATCATCTGACAACGTGAAAATATATTAACTTGCTTGACTTTGTTTCAAAAATACAATGAAGATTTTTTTTTTTCCTGTTTTTGAAAGATTTTGTATGTTATGACTGGATGACACACATTAGTGCAGATCAGTCACTTCTCACTCAGAATGGACTTTTTGTGCATCATGCAAACTTTTTTTTTCCCCTAGCCCTTCCTCCACTTACCAGCTGCCAGTATCTTTATTCTGCCAAACAGTTAAAGTTCTTTCCTTGCTATTAATCTTGATCAGTGACCAAAAAGCTGCTGTAGGCTTTTGAGGTGACATGCGAGTGATGCTGCTAGGAAAAAAAAATTAAAGATACAAGGTGCAATGGTGTTAGAGTGAAATATGTGGGGAAAAATAATAAGTGAAATCCTCAAATAAAATACCATTGATGCAGAAAGTCTGACTAGTCTAGAAATGGGAATTAAATACCATTCTATCTTGATTAGGTACCATTCTATCCTGATCTCAGTAAGAGATTTACTGAAGATACAGGAATACAGGTAAGTCTTACCTGTGATAGTAACAAGGACTACTCTAGTTGTACTGCTGTACTGTAAATAGCCTGATAAGAAACAAGCACTTGTTCTATTTCTTTCCAGGTGCTGTTTGTAAAGAACATAAAGATGATCTTTTATGTTCATCCTGGCTTAAGATGTTTGTGAATCCCAAATCACTGTTGCAGTGGGTTGAAAATTACCTCCAATATTGATTTTGCCAGACCAGCTCAGCTGGAAGCAAATGAAAGCTGTATTTACAAACAAAATTACAATCTACAATGAAATGCAATTAATATGTATGAAATAGACAATGTTTGCAATATTTACAGGTATTCACAATTAGTGAACAGCACAAGCACTGCTAATAGCTTCTCCCCTCTCCTCTCCCTTATCCCCCTGTACACAAAGGGACGAGAGAAAGAAGCAGAGAGACATTAGAATTTAGCCAAAACAATGCAGCCAAGGTGAAACAGAAGCCTGCAGAAGCACAAAGTTAGTATCTCCCAGAGGGAAGCGGTGAGAAGAAAGAGAAATTATTTGCCAAACCAATTCATATAGTAGATAACTCTCCAATGGGATTGTTTAGAACTATCACTATTTCCCTTTTCACACCCAACAGTGATTTATTTGCATTCTACCACTTTCTGTTCAAGATCTGTGAAAAATTTTTAAAGGCATAGCCTAAAACTAGCACAACTGTGAAGCTGCACTCAGAAAGCATTGTTGTGGGCATGTCCTATTCCTAAGCTTTTTCCTAGGTGCTTGTTCTTTGCCTTTGTTAGAAGAAAAGCTAGATGTGTCTTTGGTCTGATCCTGTTCTGAAGCAAGCTTACAAGCGAATGGCTTGTAAAAACCATACTGTGAGAGAATTAATGCTGAAATCATGTTCTCTTGTTGCAGTTTAAGTGCAAAATAAACACAAATAACAGAATTGTTCCATAGATAGTTAAAAAGCAAAACTAGTCTGAAAAACCACTATACATTAAAGCTGGCTGAGGAAAGAACTCTTTCTTTTTGTCTTGTAGGTGACTTTAAGACGTACTTACTGGATTTCTGCCAGTAAGCAAGAAATTTGCTTAGAGCAGAGTGCTCAGAAAAGCAAAGTATGACTAAGTATATGGAGTAAGCTTTGTGTGCTTTAACTCAAAACTACTCCAAAACCTGCTATAAATGTATATTAATAAATACAAGAACCTTAGCTAAATACTTTAGAATTATTGCAAAACAGGGGCTGGATTCACAGGTGTCAGAATGGTGTTTATGTAGCAGTTTGAGGAAAAGGAGGAATGAGTACTTCACGTAGAGGAAAGAAATGGAAATTATAAGATAATGCAAAACTGTTTCATAATTAGGAGAGTGTCCAGAGAAGGGCAACAAAGCTGGTCTAGAGAACAAGTCTCACCTGGATTGGCTGAGGGAACTGGGATTGTTTAGTCTGAAAAAGAGGAGGCTGAGGGGAGACCTCATTCCTCTCTACAGCTACAAAAGAGGCTGTAGTGAGGTGGGGGGAGGTTGATCTCTTTTCGCTACTATCCAGTGACAGAACAAGAGGAAATACCCTGCAACTGGGCCAAGGCAGATTTAAACTGGGTATTAGGTGAAATTCCTGAAACAGTGGTTAGGCATTGGAATAAGTTGCCCTGGGAGGTGGCAGGTGGAGTCCCCAACCCTAGAGGTGTCCAAAATGACTTGACATTCAAGGATATGGTGTTAGGTTGATGGTTAGACTGAGTGATCTTGGAGGTCTTCTCCACCTGAAACAATTCTATTATTCTAAGAACTGAGCCTTTCTTTCTTTGTTTGCTAGTTATGATGGAGTGTAGATGGTCCAGAAATATTTACTGCTGATACTTCATTGTGGGAGTAAAAGCAGCGCTTGATTCTATGAGAATCAAGTAACATTGAAGACCAGAGAAGGGGGCTCATTTGGAAGAAAGCAGGTATTTAGGAGCTCAGCTTTTGAATCAAGAAACATACCTGTTCTGAGTCTTTAATGGAATAGAATTAAAAGAATGTAATTAGACAATGGCTGTAGTGCAAAATGCATGCAACCAGGTAGCTTTCTGATGATCTGTCTGAAATACATTGTTGCCTTTGTTGTCAAATTTGCTTAAGTTGCACAGCTGTAAGTACTAATCAATTATTCACACACACTCTATGCTAGTAGAGAATATCAGTCTATTAGGGATTTTGTCAAAAGCTGTTGCATTGGCTTGTATGTCTACAGTGGCCACTGGGCTTCAAGCAAAAGCTATTGCAATAATGAAAGTATTAAGTGGTAATAATTAATGAACTTATGTGAGCACTATTCTGCTGGTTTATTTTCCTGTAAACTAGATAGTTGAATCTGGAGAGTGGTCAGTAAGAAATTCATGTCATGTATAGGTGTATGGAAGGGAAATTGAATTTTTCAAGCTCATCACACTTGTAGTCTAGGGAAATGGTTAATAGTCACAAAATCAGTTTGATGAACTGTGTGTTGCTGTGATACCTACTGATAGTAAACCTGGTATTTTACTGATTGTAAAAAACATATGCTATTAAGTAAAAAAGCTGTACTTCAAACAGGTACTTGTAGTTTAGGCCAGTGCTTGAAGTAAAATAAGCAGTTATAATCTGACTCTGTCTGTTTGAAGTGACTGGCCAGGTCTGTCCCAGTTATGCTGCACTCAAGTGTAATAATGGTGATGTATGCTGTTTATGCCAGTAAGGTGGTTGAGGTCAAGTGTTAGATGGCAGTATTGTCTATGACGGTATGTTTATGTCCTCAGTTTTCAGAGGAATGGGAGCATCTGCTAAATGAGATAACCTTCACTTCTTTTAGAACCCATCAGTGCTAAATGGAACTGGAAGAATAACAACAACCTGTTTCTGTGAATTTGATTTATTTACTGCTTGGAATAATAGAGGCATTAAGTTTATGTAGTAAGGGCCCTTAAGCTGGGTGAATACCACAGAGTGACTAAGAATCCTGTTTCTGTTGAAAGCATGAGGGATATCTTGGTCACCTTTGAGGTACTGAGCAACACACCCACTGGCATTGATGGTGACATGTATTATTTGGTGTAGTTTACAAGTTATGAAAAAACTTGGCTGTGATACAGTGTATTTCACTTGCATACTCTAGACTTAGCACCAGCATACCTAATTAGAAGTGACTGTTTTCAGTGAAATAAGTGCCAAAGACACAGCACTATATTTAACAGGCCTTCTGAGAGGGCCTAGCTGGGTTTTGAATTGTATCATGGCTATACTTGCTTTTGCCATCTCTTCATTAGCCACACAATAAGTAGCTTAGAATACTTAATCTCTTAGTATTTTGCCCTGGAAAGTGCAAATGAATGCTTGTTCCAAACCCTAGAAACAAGGTCTGGAATGCTTGAGCTGAGGTGAAGCTGCAAGTAAAAATGTGTAATGTTGAAAAGTTCCATAGGAAGCAAGGGGTTTGTGAGTTTGAGACTGATCTAGGAAAATGCCTATCTGTTTTTGTCCCTTAGAGAATAGAGTATCCTCAGTTTTTAACATATCACTTTAGATAGATTTGAATCTTCCATTCAAAAGTGGGTGGGAAAATATCACCTATAGGCAAGATTGAACAGTATGACTTCTGACATGGAGTGGAATCACAGAATTGTTTCAGTTGGAAATGACCTCTAAGGTCATGAAGTCCCACCTTTTAACACAATGCCACAATGGCCATTAAACCATGTCCCCAAAGTGCTATGTCTGGTTTTTTGAACACATAGAATCAGTTGGGGTTGGAAGGGACCACAAGGATCATCTAGTTCCAACCCCCCTGCCATGGGCAGGGACACCCCACACTAGGTCAGGCCGGCCAGAGCCTCATCCAGCCTGGTCTTAAACGCCTCCAGGGCCGGAGCCCCAACCACCTCCCTGGACAACCCATTCCAGGGGCCTCACCACCCTCACAGTGAAGAACTTCCTCTTCACATCTAGCCTGAATCTCCCCACCTCCAGCTTCATTCCATTCCCGCTAGTCCTATCACTACCTGATAGCCTGCGAAGTCCCTCCCCAGCCTTCTTGTAGGACCCCTTCAGATACTGGAAGGCCACAATGAGGTCACCTCGGGGCCTTCTTTTCTCCAGGCTGAACAGCCCCAACTCCTTCAGTCTGTCCTCATAGGAGAGGTGCTCCAGCCCTCTGAGCATCCTTGTGGCCCTTCTCTGGACACCTTCCAGCACCTCCAGATCCCTCCTGTAGTAGGGGCTCCAGAACTGGAGGCAGTACTCCAGGTGGGGTCTCACCAGAGCTGAGTAGAGGGGGAGAATCACCTCCCTCGACCTGCTGGCCACACTTCTGATGCAGCCCAGGATCTGATTGGCCTTCTGGGCTGCAAGTGCACATTGAGAGCTCATGTTGAGCTTCTCGTCCCCCAGCACCCTCTAGTCTCTCTCCTCCAGGCTGCTCTCCAGCCAGTCACTGCCCAGCCTGTATTTGTGCCTGGGATTGCCTCAACCCAGATGCAGGACCCTGCACTTGGTCTTGTTGAAGCTTATGCGGTTGGCTTGTGCCCAGCTCTCCAGCCTGTCAAGGTCCCTCTGGATGGCATCCCTTCCCTCCAGCCTGTCTGCTGCACCACACAGCTTGGTGTCATCAGCAAACTTGCTGAGGGTGCACTCGATGCCACTGTCCATGTCACCCACAAAGATGTTGAACCAGACCGGTCCCAGGACTAATCCCTGAGGTGACTCTACCACCTTCCTGGGCAGCCTGTTCTACTGCCTCACCACTCTTTCAGGAAAGACATTTTCCCTAATGGTCTAAACCTCTCCTAGAACAACTTGAGGCTATTTCCTCTCATCCTGTCTCTTGATGCTAGGGAGAAGAGACCAACACCAACCTCACTACAAACTCTTTCAGGTAATTGTAGAGAGCAATGAGGTCTCCTTTCAGCCTCCTTCAGACTAAACAATCCCAGTTCTCACATCTGCACCTCAGAAGACTCTTTGTTTAGACTCTTCACCTGCTTCACTGCCCTTCTCTCAATGTCCTTGTAGTGAGGGTCCCAAAACTGAACACAGTGCTTGAGGTGTGGCCTCACCAGAGCTGAGTACAAGGGCATGATCACTTCCCTCCTACTGCTGGATACACTTCCTGAAACAGGACAGGATGCTGTTGGCTTCCCCGGCCACCTGAGCACACTGCTGGTTCACGTTCAGCTGGCTATCCATGAACATCCCCAGGACCTTCTCTGCCGAGCAGCTTTTCCAGTCACTCTTCCCCAAGCCTGTGACATTGCATGGGGTTGTTGTGACCCAAGTACAGCACCTGCCACTTGGCTTTGTTAAATCATGTAGAATTGTTCTTAGACCATCAATCCAGCCTGTCCAGATCCTTCTGCAGAACCTTCCTGCATTTGGGCAGGTCAACACCCCCACCTAATATAAATGATAATTCAGTGACACTCATGTGGCTTGTTTTGCATTACTGTAGTGGGAACTCACCCAAGACTGAAGTGTACATAAATGGCTTATATTTAAGGGCTCAGAGGCAAAGGAATTTGTCTTATGTATTGAGAAACACGTGTTTTTGATTATTGGGGTTTTGGTTTGGTTTGGTGTTTGCTTGCTTGCTTGTTTTTTTCTCAGAGGGTGTTATTTTATTTTTTGTTTTGTTTTCTGTCATCAGACCTTAACAAAATATTTTGAGTAATTGTTCAGTGGGAATTTTGTAATGTAACTCTTGTAAGCAGTAGTGCAAAAGTATTGTCATGCTGTAAATGATTCATTTTCATTTTATAATGCCTGCTCATAAAAGAACTGATAGTACCACAATCTATGGCAGCACATTTTGAAATCCAGGAAAGAACACTGTATCTTATCATATCTTCTTTGTATCATAGATGAGTTACATTTCAGCTTTCTTCCTCCACCATGTGTGGTCCCAGGGGGTTATCTAAAGCTTATTTTGCAACAGTGTATCTACTCCTGATGTTTTTAAGAGCAAATGTTACAGAATCTACTGCTCTCCTGAGTGTTGGGGTAGTTTGATATTCTTGCTTCTATGAGAAAAAAATGTTGCCTTTCAAACAGGTATTTATTTTACAGATTTTGTATCTGCTATTTAAATCATGATTCGTTTTTCCATTACACTTTTTTTCTTGAATCCATGTCAGGCAGTCAGATGGAGCTACTCGATCTTTTGGGGCACAATTCTCACACTCTGGCTTCCTGCAGGTTTTTACTGCTTTTTAATGATCAAGAAGTGTCAGGAATCATGAAAAAAAATATTGGCATTCTTCAGAACTTAGGGAAATATGCAGAATTAATAATGTAGGGAGTTCTTTGTAAGTGTATCTTAAACGCTAATGCTTTCTTTCTTTCTCTTTAAAGTATACAATTAATTGCCTCCTCTTACTCAAAACAGAGTTCTGTAAGTACTGGACATAGAACATGATAATGTGACCCATCTCCAGGGGGGAAGGAAAGCACTGGCCTCTGCTTTTTGATTATTTTTTTTTTTAAACATTTTTTTTTCTCCTTAATGTGCAGAAGAACATAAAATATTTTAAAGGTTACATTGTGAAGATACTGTTGTTTTACCTTTTCCTTTCCCCAGACATTTTATTGGAGTTTCGCAGAATCTCTGCTAATGGTACATTTTATGATGACCATTTGTTTACTCTCAGAGCCCTAGGGGTTTTTGGATGCCTTTTTTTTTTTTTTTGCCCCCCCTTTTTTTTTTCCTTCTGACTATCTGCATTTCTAGAGATAAGGTGATCTTGGCAAAGCACATAGTGCTGTATCTTTGCAAAAGCTGGCTGGTGTTTCAGATAGGGAGCAAGTAGGGAGCTCTCGGGCCATTGATGATTAAGCAAGCATTAAGTAAACTATCAAGGAAGTACATTTTCCTGAATTATAATGATAAAAGGTCAACCTATATTGTAACCTATTCAACAATATAAAACATTAAAATAGCATTTTAAAAAAAAGTATTCCTTCTTAAAAAAAACACTTCAACCCCTCTATCGAGGAATAACAAACTGCAATATTTATATATATGGTAATTGGACTCTATTATAGGCTTTATACAGTTGTGATGTTTGGGGTATAAGTATTAAATTTCATTTACCAAAATAACTCTATTTTAAATATATCTGTGGCACTCTCATGCGATTGTTGCCTGAATGTCTGAGAGGGTCTTTTTCTTGTTCTTTTGTGATGCATCATGTGACCAGGCCCTGATTCTGTAAGGATTTGTAACCATCGTTTGTTTCATACACAACAACAGTGCATCACCGTGCCAAAGCTGGTTCTATGCTGAGAAGCAAGGAGGGAGGTCTTGGGGGTTTGGTTGTTGTTGGGTTTTTTTTTTTGTTGATTGGGGTTTTTTTGTGTTTTCTTTTGTTTGTTTTGTTTGGGGTTTTTTTGTTTTGATTTGTTATTTTAAGGGAGTTTTTCTGTTGTTGTTAGCTGACTTAGGACTTTAGGCTCTAGTTTCACCTAGCTGCTCCTGCAATACTTAAGAAAACTTAAAAATGCAAGACATCTTATACTGATTGCATTGCATGAAAACACATTTTCTGCAAACAAAAGTAATTAGAAGTTAAGCACTTCTAAATACCACTGTTACAAGTTTCTGCCATTGTTGTAAAGAGCTAGCTTTACGACAACAAAACTTTAAGCACTTTTCCAAAAGGAGAGGGGGTGGACATATGGGCATCACCACCCTTAGAAACTCCCACATCCTGAGGAGAAAATATGTATATGAAATTTGAATCAGGTCTGGCCTGTTGACACAAAATTTCTAAACTGAAGATGAAAAAGCAGGATAGGCACTGGAGAGTGCAAAGGAGATGCTCTTGCCTGTTTGGTAGAGATTGCTGATTCACTCTAACTTAAATGTTATCCTGTTTACATGGTGACAGTTATTTCTGCAAAGAGCTAATTTGTTGAAGTACATGTTTTCTGATTTTATTCAGATACTGTAAAAGCTGAGATAAAAAGAACTTCTCATCTGGGTGTTTTCACATTTTTTATGACTGTTTCAGATTGACTGCCTGTTCCACCCCTTGTATTTTTCACTGAAAAATGTCACAGTGAAGAAGATCACACAAGGCTTGTCATGCAGCATATTGTGTAATGTTCTTGTCTCTTTACTCTTTGCTTATATCAAATGGTAAAAACGGGGAGAGGAAAAAATCTAAAGAACCCACAAAATGGGAGCATTAGAAGGGCCATTTTAAAATACTTAGAAGAACATAGTGGATGTTTTTTTGTTTTATCACTTTTGTATGCAGAAATAGTAGCTGGAGTTGTGATTATATTGTCCGTGGTACTTGGTGTGGCAAGCTATAAAAGTATACTTGTAAATATCTACCTTTAGAGATTAAAAGTTTGACAGAGAACAGTGGTCTCGGTCTCTACATTCTGATTTTTGAAACTGGAGATGCCTTTTTAATCTTGAAAAATACAGCCAAAGGCACAGCAATATTGTTCTGTTCAACTGTTTCTCACTCTCCATAGGGTGACTGCAGATTTCCTTAATGCATCTTTGGGGTTTGAGTAACACTTTTTTTTCATAAGCTGTTGTGAAACCTGACCAGTAATCAGAATATTTTTATGCTTTGTTCCTTTTTCCCCTCCATTTTTTTGTAATTTTTTTTTATGCTGCTAAACCCAAGCTGTGTTAGAACACAAAAAGCTCTACAATAAAAGTCAGTGGCAATCCATGGTAGGAAAGGAGGACTTTAAATGTAAATGTTGTTTTGGCACCTTTTTTCTTCTTCTTCTTTACTTTGTTTCTGCCTCTTTCTGTGTATCTCCTACATATTCCTGTAGGAAACTAGTGGTGTCACTGCCCTCACCACATAATATACTCCTGGTTCAGGGGAAGAAAATTCTAGTTCTTCAGCCTTCTTGAGTTTCTGTGCGCAGTGTAAACACATATGACAGTTACTGTAGAGGCAGTAGTTTTACTAACCTCTGAGGAGGGAAGTTGCCAGACTGGGGAAGTGAGATAACGGGACAGAAAAAGGGAGATGACAGAATTCAGAAGGAAAGTTGAAAAAGGGTTTTAACTTTAAATCCAGGTCTTGGGAAAAGTTTCCTGAGCAACTGCAAGATCAGCAGTTTATTCTAGTGGCCAATGGCAATTGGAAAGAGTTAAGAACAGTTTTCCTCAGAAAAATATTTGCTGTGAGAAACTGTTTGTCTACTAGGATACAACTCTGCTTGATGAAACTGTTTCCTAGGAGATACCTTTCTGACAGACTTGGAGCTCCAGAGCACTCCAGTGGTTGGTGACGATAGAGAACTTGGTTGCAGGTCTGACATTCTCCAAAAGTACTGAAGTACAGCAAGTGGTGGGTCTTGGCTGTTCTCTTTCTTCCACAGTTAAACTGTTGAAGGCATATATTAAACCCTGCCTGCCACAGGAAAAATGACAGATCTTTGAAGGCTGAGAAGAGTAACAGTTTTGAAACCTTTTTCATTGCGATATAACTGGTATCTGTTGTGCCTCTGTGCACTCTCAGACTGTAACACGAAATGTTCTATGACTTCTGCAAGCTTAGTGTAGCCTGCTAGGTTCTTGACAGCATCTGTTAAACTGGCATCTGTTTTGCAACTGTTGATGTTATTCTTTGGCCATGCAGTAATGTAGCAACAACTACTAGTTCGTGTTTTGACAAATATTTTTTCAGTTTGTTGTGGTTTGAGCCTTAACTGGAATTGAAGAGCTCAGATGGGGGGCAAGACTGAGAATCCTTTCCCTGCTCCCCCTTCCTCTATCCCGATAGAAAGAAAAGGAAGGGGAAAAAAAAAAAGAAAGAAAGAAAGGGGGGGTAGAGAAAAAATAGGGGAGGAGATAAATCTACTGAGTAATAATTTGGAGTCAGATTTGAAGTAGAGCTGTAAAAATTTCTTTAAACAACATATATGCATGCATATATATGTGTGTCTCTGTGTGTGTATGTAGATGGAAAAAAAAACCCAGAAAGGGTTCACAGGGGTAAGGAACAAGGATGGATAGGGAGATATACAAAACCAACAGTCCTTTGGAGAAACGTGGATGCAGCAGGGAGAAAGACCAGACCTGACCACGTGACAGAGAGCCAGGGAGCCAGCAGCAACTCTTAGTCCTCTCGTCCAGGCGAGGCAGAAGCAAAAGGGAGCACAATGGTTGCTGTACCCTCCCCTTTGTAGTTTTGCTGGACAGGGAGGAGGAGTGAAACAGGCTGACTTAGTTTCCTGGGTGGGGAAGGAAGGAGCCAAGTCCACTTGGATCAGGTTTCCTTAATCCCTGGGAGAGCAGGGCTCTCACAACCCCTCCCCTCCGCCTTTCAGGGTGGGTGTAACCCATCACCCAATTATAATGCTGGGAATTGGATTTGGAAAAGGAAGTTTGCTTTCTTCAGAAGTGTCTTCCAGCATCACCTCCCCACTATCTCAAACTTAGAGTGTTTAAGAAAGCCAAGCAATTTGTCAGATTGCTTTGTTTATGTTGTCGTTGCACTTTTTGCTTTTGTTTGAACTTTTAATATTTCTTTTAACTTGCAAGTGTAGCTGTAACAGGCATCGTTATTCTCTAGGGATACTGGAAAGTTGTGGTGTTTTTTTCCCTGGACAAGGTTTTCAGCATAAATGCCTTTTAATAGAAATTTTTTTTCTGTTTCAGTGGTGAGTTGGAATATTTTTTTCCATTTTGAAATGTGATTTGTTATTTTAACAGTTTTTTAATTGTCTTCCAGTTTCTTGGTAAATCACTGCTTGTTGTTTTTTACATAGAACCCAGTGATTTAACTGTTCAATATAGGATAGCTGTTTTCCATTTTTTTTTGTAACCAAAAGCCACCAGCCAGAATGAGACTAGTAGCCACTAATCCTCGGACTCGTGTTCACAGAGCAAATTAACTTTTCATGTGTTTCTTTGAAAAGAATTAAATAACCACTTAATGAGGACATGTGCTTCACTAATTAACCCTTATTTTCATGGTCTGAACTAACAAAATCAGGTTCTTATTACAGTTCACAAAGCAAAGGCTAATATGATGTGACATACTTAGTCCTAATTTTATTGTTACCATCTTTTATTGCCTCGCTTCAGAAGAATGAGAGATGTGTAAGGAAATCATGGGAAATTGGTGATGTTTTTTCACATACTTAATGCAAAAGGTCTTTCTCACCAGTTTTGCTTAGTTTTCCCATATCCTCTGTGCATATAAAGCTGTAAGGATAATGGCGACTTTGAATGAACTAAGGATCACCAGATGCTGCTGTCTTGGGATATGGTCTTTGCCAAAGCAATTGGGTACCCATTTGAATTGCTTGGAAATTTTCTGATGAAATAATCTTACTGAAATTTATCAGCATCATGAAATTGAAATGTTTTCAAGATGTGGACAAACTTTCGCCAAAGTTCTGATGGAACTGAAGCAGAGCTTTTGATTTTGGGCAGGTCTTTGATTTGATTGCTTTTCCAGTTAGAATAGAATAGAATTAACCAGGGTAGAAGAGACCTTCGAGATCATCAAGTCCAACCTACCATCCAACACCATCTAATCAACTAAACCATGGCACCAAGCACCCCATCCAGTCTCTTCCTAAACACCTCCAGTGATGGTGACTCCACCACCTCCCTGGGCAGCCCTTTCCAATGGCCAATCACTCTTTCTATGAAGCACTTCTGCCTAACATCCAGCTTAAACCTCCCCTGGTGCAGCTTGAGACTGTGTCCTCTTCTTCTGGTGCTGGTTGCCTGGGAGAAGAGTCTCAATATCCTTCTTAAATTGAGGAGCGCAGAACTGGACACAGCACTCAAGGTGTGGCCTAACCAGTGCTGAGTACAGGGGCGGAATGACTTCCCTAATCAGGCTGGGCACACTATTCCTGATACAGGCTAGGATGCCATTGGCCTTCTTGGCCACCTGGGCACACTGCTGGCTCAGCCTATGCCAACCAGTGCCCCCAGGTCCCTCTCTGCCTGGCTGCTCTCCAGCCACTCTGACCCCAGCCTGTAACACTGCATGGGGTTATTATGGCCAATGTATAGAACCCAGCAGCTAGATGTGTTAAATCTCATGCTCTTGGACTCTGCCCATCTGGTCAAGGTCCCTCTGTGGAGCTCTCCTACCCTCTAACAGATCAACACCTGCCCCCAGCTTGGTGTCATCTGCAAATTTACTGATGATGGACTCAATCCCCTCATCCAGATCATCAGTAAAGATACTGAACAGCATGGGGCCCAACACTGATCCCTGGGGCACACCACTAGTGACTGGCTGCCAGCTGGATGTGGCACCATTCACCACCTCTCTGGGCTCAGCCCTCCAGCCAGTTCCTAACCCAGCAGAGAGTGCTGCTGTCCAAGCCATGAGCTGCCAGCTTGGCCAGGAGTTTGCTGTGGGGGATGGTGTCAAAGGCCTTGCTGAGGTCCAGCTAGACCACATCCTCCAGGCGGGTCACCTGATCCTAGGAGATCAGGTTGGTGAGGCAGGACCTGCCCTTCCTAAATCCATGCTGGCTGGGCCTGATCCCTTGGCCATCCTGTAAGTGCAGTCTGATTGCACTCAAGATGACCTGTTGCATAATCTTGCCTGGCACTGAGGTCAGGCTCACAGGCCTGGAATTCCCTGGTTCCACCTTCTGGCCCACTTCACCTACTTGGCAGGCTACTGTGATGATGGGATTTCCTGCATATGGTACACATTCCACTTTCCCAACAATGCACCGTGGTAACTTTCTTGCTGTGATAAGCTAGAGCTTCATTCTGTTGTGAAGAATTTGGAAAACTTTTTTCCCCACTCCTAATCTGAGTGAAACAGTTAAAATCCTCATACGTAAGATCTTCTGTCCACTTAGTCCCTGTATGTCATGCAAGTGGATCAGGCCAGGATCATCACTCTTTCCTTCTGCAGAAGTTCATGGATTCTCGCTAACTTGCTGATACAGGCAGTGGTTTGCCAAGTGAAAACTGTAAGCAAATGTTATATTTACTTTTCTACTCTGCCTTTGTTTGGCATATATTTTATCTTTAGCATCTCAATCTGCCATTTTCCTTTTCTTTGTTCTGTATCTGCTTGATGGCATGTACTCTCAAATTTTGATTATATTACAAATCCTGTGTGGTATTAACATACTGCTGATAAAACAGGTGTAACAGTTTAGTGCAAGGGCTAACCTGCTTGTTCCCCCAACACAACAGTGAGGGGAATAGTAACACATAACTCAGGGCTGAGATAGAGATAAGTTTAATACAACATAAAATATTGTAAGGACAATGTGTAATTACCTTAGCTAATAATTGAATTAAATCTAGTAATACAATGCATGATTACCTTATCTTGGCCTATTTGCAGAAGAAGCTCAGTGAAATACACAGGGAGGAGAAAACAAAACAAAACAAAAACAAACAACCCCCCCCACTAAACCAAACAAAAAACCCACAAAAAACCCAAGCAGCATAAAGCATAAAACTAAAGCCAGCAGCTACCCAACTCCCACTCTTTCCACTACCATGCCTGCAGGAAAAAAAAAAACACCCGAACACCACACCCAAAAACCCAGAACCCAGAAGCAGTAACCAGAACAGGAAGCCTCCCATGTTGCAATCTGAAAGTCAAGCCCCAAAATATTTTTCTCCAGTCAGCACTTTCATTTTTGAAGCTGACATGACTGCAGCATGGTATGAATAACAGCAGCAAGTTCAGCTAAATCCATGACAACAGGAAAATTCCTTTGGAGTCACCTGACCTTTTAAAATCATTCCTTGTATGTGCAGTTGTCTTCTTGGGTCGCTGGCTTTACCTCACGGCAGTACAATGTGCAGATCCCGCAGTAGGCAGAATGGGTTAGAAAGACCATGAAAAACGAAGGCATCCTTCTCTACAAAACATGTTTAAATATATTTTAAGACAAGGCTTTGTATTTTTGTGGTAGCTGTTTTTAAAGTCAAAACAAATATTACCTGGGAAAAGACAACAGAAGATGATTTAACACATTAATTATGTGTAAACTAGGCATCTTTTGTCTAAGCAATGGAAAATGGTCTCAGGTCTCATACTGCTTAGCGTTTTTAAAGGTATTGTTGAATACTTTGATAAAGTTAGTCAGAAGAGTGATTTCTCATGAATACACAGTGAAAAGATGTGAATCTGTTGCTGTGACTTTTTGGTGAAGCATTAGCTGCTGTAGCAGGAACTCTTCTCGGTCCATTGAGGAGCAGTGGCACATCTGCACCTCCTGATATTTAAAAAAATGCAGTACTTTATTGTCTGTCAGTATGCAAACACATATGCATTTGAGTGTTCCTTTAATTTTGTGTTTAAAGAAACCCTACCGAAATAGACCTGCATGTGCAAAACAAGCCAGAGCAGACATGCAAGGAATGCTGCATGTCATATGTAGAATATGAATACTAGTGTTACCTTTTAAGACTTTTTTTAAGTTTACATATCATAACAGGCCATACTGGCTACATATTATGGGAAATATAAGTTGCATGCCATTTGTGTGTATATTCAAACTGAATTTTGATGACTATAATTACGTATACTTAAGTGCAAACCAAACAAACTAACCCTAATAGTTACAAGTAGATGAAGACTGACTTTTCTTCTCAGTCTACTCTTGGGTTTCACGGTATCAAAGTACATTAGAGATTGGAAGGGACCTCCACAGATCATTGGGTCCAACACCCCTGCCAAAGCTGACGCCCACCCCTCTCAGCCTTCTCTTCTCAAGACTAAACAGCCCCAGGTCTCTCAGTCTCTCTTCATATGGGAGATGCTTAAGTCTCTGTTGGTTTCTCTCCAGCAGGTCCCTGGCATTCTGGAACTGGGGACCCCAAAACTGGACATAGTTGCAGGTGTGGTCTCACCAGGGCAGAGTAAGGGGGGGAGAAGAACCTCCCTAGACCTGCTGGACACACTTTTCTTGGTGCACCCCAGGATACTATTGGCTCTCTTGGCCACGAGGGCACATTGCTGTCCCATAGAGAACTTGGACTAGGAGTCTAAGGTGGAGCTGCTATCCAGCAGGACAGTCCCTAACCTGTAGTCGTGCATGTTGTTATTCCTCCCTAGATGCAGGACCCTGCACTTGTCCTTATTGAACTTCATGAGGTTTTCCTGTGCCCAGCTCTCCAGCCTGTCCAGATCTCGCTGGATGGCAGCACAGCCTGACAGGATGTCAGCCACCGCCACCTCCCACCACCCCCAAATTTTGTATCATCAGCGAACTTGTTGAGGGTACTCTCAATCCCCTCATCCAGATCATTGATAAAGATGCTGAACAAAACTGGACCCAATACTGATCCCTGGGGAACACCACTGGCCACAGGGCCTCTAGTTTAGAGGGGGAAAAAACAGAATAGAATAGAATTAACCAGGTTGGAAAAGACCTTTGAGATCATTGAGTCCAACCTATCATCCAACACTATCTTATCAACAAAACCATGGCACCAAGCACCCCATCTAGTCTCTTCCTAAACACCTCCAGTGATGGTGACTCCACCACCTCCCTGGGCAGCCCATTCCAATGGCCAATCACTCTTTTTATGAAGCACTTCTGCCTAACATCCAGCTTAAACCTGCCCTGGTGCAGCTTGAGACTGTGTCCTCCTCTTCTGGTGCTGGTTGCCTGGGAGAAGAAACCAACCCCCTACCTGGCTACAACCTCCCTTCAGGTAGCTGTAGAGAGCAATAAGGTCTCTTCTGAGCCTCCTCCTCTCCAGGCTAAGCAACCCCAGCTCCCTCAGCCTCTCCTCATAGGGCTTGTGCTCCAAACCCCTCCCCAGCTTTGTTGCTCTTCTCTGGATATGTTCAAGAGTCTCAATATCCTTAAATTGAGGAGTGCAGAACTGGACACGGCACTCAAGGTGTGGCCTAACCAGTGCTAAGTACAGGGGCAGAATGACTTCCCTGCTCCTGCTGGCCACACTATTCCTGATACAGGCCAAGATGCCATTGGTCTTCTTGGCTGCCTGGGCACACTGGGCTCATGTTCAGCCTGCTATCAACCAGCACCCCCACGTTCCTTTCTGCGTGGCTGCTCTCCAGCCACTCTGACCCCAGCCTGTAACACTGCATGGGGTTATTATGGCCAATGTGTAGAACCCAGCAGCTAGATGTGTTAAATCTCATGTTCTTGGACTCTGCCCATCTGGTCAAGGTCCCTCTGTGGAGCTCTCCTACCCTCTAACAGATCAACACCTGCCCCCAGCTTGGTGTCGTCCGCAAATTTACTGATGATGGACTCAATCCCCTCATCCAGATCATCAGTAAAGATACTGAACAGCATGGGGCCCAACACTGATCCCTGGGGCACACCACTAGTGACTGGCTGCCAGCTGGATGTGGCACCATTCACCACCTCTCTGGGCTCAGCCCTCCAGCCAGTTCCTAACCCAGCAGAGAGTGCTGCTGTCCAAGCCATGGGCTGCCAGCTTGCCCAGGAGTTTGCTGTGGGGGATGGTGTCAAAGGCCTTGCTGAAGTCCAGCTAGACCACATCCCCCAGGCAGGTCACCTGATCCTAGGAGATCAGGTTGGTCAGGCAGGACCTGCCCTTCCTAAATCTATGCTGGCTAGGCCTGATCCCTTGGCCATCCTGCAAGTGCTGTGTGATTGCACTCCAGATGACCTGTTCCATAATCTTGCCTGGCACTGAGGTCAGGCTGACATGCCTATAATTCCCTGGCTCGTCCAACCGGCCCTTCTTGTGGATAGGCACCACGTTGGCCAGCTTCTAGTCTTCTGGGACCTCTCCAGTGAGCCAGGACTGTTGAAAAATGATGGAGAGTGGCTTGGCCAGCTCATCTGCCAGCTCTCTCAGCAGCCTAGGATGGATCTAATCCTGCCCATGGACCTGTGGGGAATCCAAGCAGCTAAGGTCTCTAACTACTTCCTCCTGGATCACAGGGGAACTACACTGCTCCCTGCCTCCATCTGCCAGCTCAGGAGGCCAGTTGTTTGGAAGTCATCCTGTCCTGCTATTAAATAGCAAAGAGGCAGAGAAGGTGTTAAGTTGCTCTACCTTTTCCTCACCATTTGTTACTATGTTCCCCTCTGTGTCCACTAAGGAGTGGAGGTTGTCCTTGCCCCTCCTCTTGCCATTAATATATTTGTAGAAGGATTTTTTTATTGTCCATCACAGCAGAGGCCAGTCTAAGTTCCGAATGGGCTTTTGCCTTTCTAATTTTGTTCCTACATGACCTAGCAACATCCTTAAACATTTCATGGGTTACCTCTCCTTCCTTCCAAAGATGATACACCCTCTTTTTTTCTCCTTCATTCACTCAGAAGTTCATTGCCCATCCAGGCTGGCCGTCTGCCCCGGCGGCTCATCTTCCGGCACACTGGCACAGCCTGTTCCTGTGCCTTCAAGAGTTCTTTCTTGAAGCAGGTCCAGCCCTCCTGGACCCCTTTGTTTTTAAGGGCTGCTTCCCAAGGTACCTTCTGAGTTAGTTCCATAAGTAACCTGAAGTCCACCCTCCAGAAGTCCAGAGTGGAGGTTTTGTTGCTGCCCCTCTTAGCTTGACTCCATATTGAAAACTCAATTATTTCATGGTTACTGGACCCCAGACAGCCTCCAACCACCACATCTCCCAACAGCCCTGGTAAAGAGAAGGTCGAGCAAAGCTCTACCCCTGGTAGGCTCTCATAGCAGCTGGGATAAGAAGCCGTCTTCCATACACTATGAAAACCTCTTAGGCTGCCTCCTCTCTGCTGTGTTAAGTTCCCAGCAGGTATCAGGCAGGTTAAAATCTCCCATAAGAGCAAGGTCTGGTGTTCTTGAGACAGCCTCTAGCTGCCTATAGAATAATTCATCAACTTCTTCATCCTGGTTGGGTGGTCTGTATCAGACTCCAACCAGGATGTCTGCCTTATTGGTTGTCCCTCTTTTGGTGGCTTTTAAAAAAGACACAGTACTCTTAAGAATTTACTGGTGTTCGTGTTCTTCCATTACTGCTGGGTAATACAAGACTGGTTTGAACTTCTTGTGAGACTTTTCTGGTCTTTTACCTACCATCATAGATGGTTTGAGTTGGCAGGAATCTTTAAAGGTTGTCTAATCCAACCCCTCTACAGTGAACAGAGCCATCTTTAACTAAGATTTTAGGAAGAAGTTGTATACCGAGAGAGTGATTGCCCATTGGAATGGTCTACCCGTGGAGGTGGTTGAGTCACCTTCATTGGAGGTGTTCAAGAAGAGGCTTGATGGGGTGCTTGGTGCCTCGGTTTAGTTGTTTAGGTGGGGTTGTATTGTATGTATTGTATTGTATTGTATTGTATTTAGGTGGGTTGGATTGGTTGATAGGTTGGACGCGATGATCTTGAAGGTCTCTTCCAACCTGGTGTATTGTATTGTATTATTGTATTGTACATCAGGTTGCTCAGAAACCCCTTCCAGCCTAACCTCAAATGTTTCCAAGCACATGGTGTACACCAGGTCTCTGTGTAACCTGTTCCAGTGTTTCACCCTCATTGTAAAAGAAATGTCTATGTTATATCTAGTTTGAATGTATCCTCTTTCGGTTTAGAAACCATTATCCCTGTCCAACAGCCTGTGTTAACAAAAAAACATGGTCCCCATCTTTCTTGAGGTCCACAATTAGGACTCCGTGGAACTTCCACTTATCCAGGCTGAACAGCCCCAACTCTCTCAACCTTTCTTCGGAGGAGACTTGTTTCAGCCCTCTGATCATTTCTGTGGCCTCGCTCTGGACCCACTCTTAACAGGTCTGTATCTTGTGCTGAGGACTCCAGAACTGGACGCAGCACTTCACATGGGGTCTCAACAGAGCAAAGTGGAGGAACAGTCTTAGCCACCTACCTAAGACTACCTGGGATGGCTTTTTTAATTGAGTTTGCAATGTCATTCAAATTCCTGGAAAGAACTTGTGTATGTAATCGGACTGAAAGTGCATCTTTTTTGTCATCTTCATTTTACTCATGAACACAAGATGTCCTGGTCTGCTGACAATAAAGATGTTGAGTTGTTGGGAGACAACCTGTCTTCAAGGCCTTACATGTTAATAGAAAATGCTATTTTGATCTTTCTCATCTCTTATTAATTGAGTGTTCGAGGTAGTCAGGAACACAGGCATAGCAAATGTTGACTATATTTATAGGAATCATAAAGGCATGCTGAGAAGTGACTATTTCAGGTTGCAGAACTTCCTCTGCATAACAAATTCTGTGTTTTGCTCTTTGCAGATGAGATAGAATAATTTATTTTGACTGAGTTTCATTTTCAAATTGGGCGTTGAAATGCAAGACAAGTAAGCTCATGTAGATGTGAACAACTTAAAGGGAATGAGGAAATGAGAGAGCTAGGTTACTGGCAAGATGGTACACTGTGGGATTGGTAGAGCTGGGAATGTAGGTAACAACATTCTTTGCAACAGCACTGCTAAAAGAACAAGTTATCAGTTGAGACTTACTCAGCCTGGAAGTATGTAAACTGAAGAGTTTTTACAAGGTATTGATAACAGGTCCTGTGTGTCTATAAATGTCTGCAGAATAAGACCTACTTCATAGTTTCATAGTTTCAGTTAGGGTTGGAAGGGACCACAAGGATCATCTAGTTCCAACCCCACTGCCATGGGCAGGGACACTCCACACTAGATCAGGCTGGCCAGAGCCTCATCCAGCCTGGTCCTAAACACCTCCAGGGACAGGGCCTCAACCACCTCCCTGGACAACCCATTCCAGGGCCTCACCACCCTCACAGTGAAGAACTTCCTCTTCACATCTAGCCTGAATCTCCCCACCTCCAGCTTCATTCCATTCCCCCTAGTCCTATCACTACCTGATAGCCTGAAAAGTCCCTCCCCAGCCCTCTTGTAGGCCCCCTTCAGATACTGGAAGGCCACAATGAGGTCACCTCGGAGCCTTCTCTTCTCCAGGCTGAACAGCCCCAACTCCTTCAGTCTGTCCTCATAGGAGAGGTGCTCCAGCCCTCTGATCATCCTCGTGGCCCTTCTCTCTGGACACCTTCCAGCACCTCCAGATCCCTCCTGTAGTAGGGGCTCCAGAACTGGAAGCAGTACTCCAGGTGGGGTCTCACCAGAGCTGAGTAGAGGGGGAGAATCCCCTCCCTTGACCTGCTGGCCACACTTTTCCTGATGCAGCCCAGGATCTGATTGGCCTTCTGGGCTGCAAGTGCGCATTGAGAGCTCATGTTGAGCTTCTCGTCCCCCAGCACCCTCTAGTCTCTCTCCTCCAGGCTGCTCTCCAGCCAGTCCCTGCCCAGCCTGGATTTGTGCCTGGGATTGCCTCGACCCAGATGCAGGAGCCTGCACGTGGTCATGTTGAAGCTTATGAGGTTGGCTTGTGCCCACCTCTCCAGCCTGTCAAGGTCCCTCTGGATGGCATCCCTTCCCTCCAGCGTGTCTGCTGCACCACACAGTTTGGTGTCATCAGCAAACTTGCTGAGGGTGCACTACTTGACTCTCTTAAAGAGCCACAGGGAATCTGCTTGAAGTTTTTAATCTTCATATTTCCTTACTTTTTGTCCAGAGTTATGAGCTGCTCTTTCATGAGCAAATGGTCATTTTCCTTTGGTCATGTGAAAAAGGACAGACTTAGTAATAGGCTGCTTTATCCAATGCTGGCATTTTAAATGCAAGCTGCAGTGTCACTGAGCATATTCAAAATGTTGCAACTTGCCTTCCATTGGGCTTAACCTGGTTTGTCTCATCAGTTCAGCAGCAGCTGTCTCATATAGCTAATGATGTTATGCCATTAATCAGGAGTTAATGGGAAAACTACATAATTAGCCACAGTCAGCTGAATTTTGTTGCAGTTTTGCTTAAAGTCAAGAACCCAACTGGGAATGATGAATACAAGGCAGTTCCAGACATGGAACAGTACTTTCAGAATACTTAGCAACGCTTCCTGATACAAAACCCACGTGAGCAGGTTGTGATTTTGGGCTTCCTTTGAAGCCAATGCTCTCAGATCAGTGTGGATGGAATGTGTGCTTAGGTCAGTGATAGACTGCTTTGCCCTGGACAACACCCCTTCCTGCCTCCAGCACTTCAATACAGGCCTGGAAAACTTAAATTGACTTTGGATCAGATCTTACTTGGATGACTAGACAACATTTGAAGTAGCATATGTAGAGATATGTATAAAATATGCAGCTGTCCAAACAAGGTGGGTTGAATTGTATTGTATTTAGGTGGGTTGGATTGGTTGATGGGTTGGACGTGATGATCTTGAAGGTCTCTTCCAACCTGGTGGTGTATTGTATTACAAGGAGAGAAATGCTAGTCATTGCCATGACTTCTGTGGGAGGGGAAACTGCATTTATTGCTCATTGATACAATACAATACAATACAATACACCACCAGGTTGGAAGAGACCTTCAAGATCATCGCGTCTAACCTATCAACCAATCCAACCCACCTAAATACAATACAATACAATACAATACAACCCACCTAAACAACTAAACCATGGCACCAAGCACCCTATCAAGTCTCCTCCTGAACACCTTCAATGAAGGTGACTCCACCACCTCCACGGGCAGCCGATTCCAATGGGCAATCACTCTCTCTGTATAGAACTTCTTCCTAACATCCAGTCTAAACCTGCCCTGGCACAGCCTGAGACTGTGTCCTCTTGTTCTGGTACTGGCTGCCTGGGAGAAGAGACCAACCTCTGCCTGGCTACAACCACCCTTCAGGTAGTTGTAGACAGCAATAAGGTCACCCCTGAGTCTCTTCTTCTCCAGGCTAAGCAACCCCAGCTCCCTCAGCCTTTCCTCATAGGGCTTGTGTTCCAAACCCCTCACCAACTTTGTTGCCCTTCTCTGGACACGCTCCAGCAAGTCAACATCCTTCCTAAACTGAGGGGCCCAGAACCGGACACAGGACTCTAGGTGTGGCCAAACCAGCGCAGTGTACAGGGGCAGAATGACCTCCCTGCTCCTGCTGGCCACACTGTTTCTGATGCAGGCCAGGATGCCATTGGCCCTCTTGGCTGCCTGGGCACACTGCAGGCTCATGTTCAGCCTACCATCAACCAGCACCCCCAGTTCCCTCTCTGCCTGGCCGCTCTCCAGCCACTTTGACCCCAGCCTGGAGCACTGCCTGGGGTTGTTGTGGCCAATGGGCAGAACCCGGCACTTGGATGTGTTCAATCTCATGCCCTTGGATTCTGCCCATCTGTCCAGCCTGTCGAGGTCCCTCTGCAAAGCCTCTCTGCCCTCCAGCAGATCAACTCCTGCCCCCAGCTTGGTGTCGGCCGCAAATTTACTAATGATGGACTCGATGCCCTCATCCAGATCATCAATAAAGATGTTGAAGAGCATGGGGCCCAGCACTGATCCTTGGGGCACACCACTGGTGACTGGCTGCCAGCTGGATGTGGCACCATTCACCACCACTCTCTGGGTTTGGCCCTCCAGCCAGTTCCTAACCCAACGCAGTGTGCTCCTGTCCAAGCCATGGGTTGATAGCTTGGCCAGGAGTTTGCTATGGGGGACGGTGTCAAAGGCCTTGCTGAGGTCCAGGTAGACCACATCCACAGGCCTCCCCACATCTACCAGGCAGGTCACCTGATCATAGAAGGAGATCAGGTTGGTCAGGCAGGACCTGCCCTTCCTAAATCTATGCTGGCTAGGCCTGATCCCTTGGCCATCCTGCAAGTGCTGTGTGATTGCACTCCAGATGACCTGTTCCATAATCTTGCCTGGCACTGAGGTCAGGCTGACAGGCCTATAATTCCCTGGCTCATCCAACCGGCCCTTCTTGTGGATAGGCACCACGTTGGCCAGCTTCTAGTCTTCTGGGACCTCTCCAGTGAGCCAGGACTGTTGAAAAATGATGGAGAGTGGCTTGGACAGCTCATCTGCCAGCTCTCTCAGCACCCTGGGATGGATACCATCAGGTCCCAGAGGGCTTGTGGGGGTCCAAGCGGCTGAGAAGATCTCTAACTGCCTCCTGGAGCAGCAGGAAACTATGCAGCTCCCTGGCTCCTTCTGCCAGCTCTGCAGGCCAGCTGTCTGGAAGATGTTCTGCCATGCTAGGATAGATTGAGGCAAAGAAGGTGTTAAGTACCTCTGCCTTTTCCTCATCCTTTGTTACAACGTTCCCCTCTGTGTCAACCAAGGAGTGGAGGTTGTCCTTGCTCTTCTTCTTGCTATTGATGTATTTATAGAAGGACTTTTTGTTGTCCTTCACAGCAGAGGCCAGTCTAAGTTCTAAATGGGCTTTTGCCTCCCTAATTTTCTTCCTGCATGTCCTAGCAACATCCCTAAACATTCCGTAGGTTGCCTCCCCTTTCTTTTAGAGATGATACACCCTCTTCTTTTCCCTTAGTTCTATTAAAAGTTCATTACCCATCCAGGCTGGCCGTCTGCCCCCGGCGGCTCATCTTCCGGGACACTGGCACAGCCTGTTCCTGTACCTTCAAGAGTTCTTCCTTGAAGCAGGTCCAGCTCTCCTGGACCCCTTTATTTTTAAGGGTTGTGTCCCAAGGAACCTTCTGAGTTAGTTCCTTGAGTAACCTGAAGTCTGCCCTCCTGAAGTCCAGAGTGGAGGTCGTCTTGCTGCCCCTCTTGGCTTGGCTGAATACCGAAAACTCAATTATCTCGTGGTCACTGGTGCCTAAACACCCTCCGACCACCACATCACCCACCAGCCCTTGCCTATTGGTGAAGAGAAGGTCAGTACAGATTCCTTTCTGTGGAGGCCCTGAGAAATGGTGGACACAGCACAGAAAATTGTGTTGATTTCATTTTCTCTTCTTCAGGGAGATAGATTTCTGTCTGAAGAATCATGTGTGAAGCTTGCATAGTTCTCCCATTCTGATTTTTGTCCACTTTTGAACATCTACTTTATTTTTTCCCTTTATTCAGTTTGGCAAAATTAAATTTTGTTTCTCTTGTCAGGCCTTCTCCTGTGATGGCATCATCACAACAGGGAATTTATAGTCTTTTCACTGATGCGGGAAGCTGCTGTTGTGTTTAAGTGCTTTAAAATAGTGTTTACTGCAACCACAGAAATGTGCGAAGAGAACAAGGGTGGGTGTGCCCTTGTCCTTCCTGCTGCAAGGAACTTGATGTTAACTTCTACTTGAATTGAATGTTGTCACTTTTCAAAGACCTAGTTGTTCTGGCTAAAGGGGATGTTGCCGCAAGGCGTGAGCACACCATGCCTCTTTTTGTAGTTACTTTCCTTTTCCATTTATCTTTTCTTCATGCAATGCCATCAACACTTTTCTTAAAATGATGCTGTATTCACAGAAAAGAAAAACATGGTGAGTGCAGAAAAAATAAAATACTGGTAATTGTATTGTAACTCAGGTGTTTGTGTCATGCACCAATTATTTCACAGAACTGAGGAGGAGTCTCTACCAAAAATGTGGTTTTAAAAAATCAAACTGAAAAGTTACTGGCAAAGGCAGCAGGAACTTGGCAAATGAGATAGGAGTTGATCACACTCTGCACCTAATACAGATTTGAATTCTTAAATAATTATGCATTATGAGTTCACCGCTGTTAGCTTTTTAAAATATACGTGTGTTTCAATTGCAGATACACTATGTTCCACCACTGCTTGTGTGTCTGACCTCCTGTGGATACCAGCAGCAGGTGAGTGACTTGAGATGTGCTACTTTAAAGAGCTTCATCACTCTCATGTTTCATACAGTGCTTTACCAAATGGTAAAAGGTAATTAACAGTTGAGGTTTTAACTGTGGCGAGAGAATGCTTTGATTTTTGAACCTCCAGCGCTGTATGTTTGGAGTGGCATGTCTTAAGATCCTAGCTCTGCAGGTTTCCATAGAAACCCAATTCCCCACCCCCCTCCCCTCCCCCAAAAAAACCAAACAACAACAACCAAACAACCCAAGAATAAACTGGAAGGAAGGTTATTTTCAAGAAGAGAGTTTAGATTTTTTTTATAAATGGTAGAGCACATACCTCCAAATGTCTGTAAGAAGACAAAAAATGTTCTGGATGGGGGGCTATGCATGCTGCGTATTATAAAATCATGAAGATTTTGTTTGTTCTCCACATTTCCATGAAAGGTACTGCATAACTGAGGATTTTCATCTTCATTAATGAATTTTTTTCCTGGTTGACTTAAAAAGAACCATATGAATTTGTGCAGCCCTCTGGCTGGTAAAGTTAATCCTCGGTTAGGGGCATCAGAGGTGCAGACAGCAACTAAGAGTTGCATGTGAACATGGCACATTGTAGATGCTGCTCATGGAGGTTAGGGAAATCCAGGGAATGATTAATCTTTTGTTAATGTTGAGCTCTTTCATACCACTGGTGAGTTGTGACCATGTGTTTCAAGTATGGCTCATGTGACGCCCTGTCCATAGAACGGCTGGTTTACTTTGATGTGTAAGACCAGGAAAATGCATTTTCTGGTGTTCAGTGGAAAAAAATATTTATAGGTGTTTCTTGCTTTCATCCATCAGCACTTCAACAGAAAAGGCAAACTTTGGTAATTATTTAAATTGAATTGGTGCCACAGCTATACAAATAGTGCCTCTGGAGATTTTTCACATTGTCACATGGAACCTTTGAAATTACTGCATTTTTGTAGATATTTCATGGGTTTAGGTATGATTAAGCAAGATTTCTCCTTTTTATTGTTTTTTAGTTTTTATATAGAAACAAGGAGAGCATTATGAAGGTTTTTTGAAATGGCAAGTAAGTACACAAACTTTATGAAGGAGAGCTAGCACAAGGATGTCTGTTTAGTTCATTTTTTAAATTGGCCAGGTTTTCAGTTAATTCAGTGTTGGATAGACATAATACCAAGTCACCAAGATGAAAGGATTTGTCACTGTGAAGGTGTGACTTCAACAGAAGGGTAATATTATAATAATTTAGAAAAATTACTGTCTTAGTTGACATGAGAAGTCTTCCTCCAGGGATTAAAGCAGTGAATGTTTTTTTAAGCAAGTATCAGAGCACAAACATTATGTCTTCAATATTGTTGACAGAGGTAGTGAAAAATGTTTTGAATATGATGTTTCTAGTCATGTGGTGGTTATTTTCTTCTAAGAAACATGACTTCCTTGGTAGGTTGAGAGAAATGTTTGTTTGGTTTTCCTTTGTTGAACACTTAGGTATTACCTGTGTGCTGCTTTTGCAGCTAGAAGCAAAAATCTTCTCCATGAATGAGGCATTGTGAATTCATCTGCCCCCCTAGATCAGGGACCAAGGAATATAGTGAGTGACACTTGCACCTGGAAATTCAGATTTGTGTCTGTGGTACACTGACTTGGTGTGTTGCTTAGTTTGGGAAATAGAATAATGCCCTTTTCTCTTGGCAATGGTGTATCTTTTTTTTTTTTTAATACTTTAAAAAACTTCTCCCAGAATAGCTGCCATGGTAGCATAGTTTTATCCTGTATGTGCAATTTAAGATTTTTGCCTATCACATAGCTCATGAAGTTTATGTTTTCTGCCTTTTAAGGTATTTAGCCTATTTCTACTGCTGACTTAACTGTTGTGCTCTATTTCTGTGCCACAAGTCATCCTTAGTCCCACAAATGGATGCTTATTCTTTCCTCATTAATTGTAATTAGGAGCAGAAAATTTTGAAAAACCATGTGCCAAACAGCTCTTATATGACAAAGCATGATGGTTCAGTATAAACAAAAGATGCTGACAGCTGCACTCCAAGCAAAACAATAAACGTATTTCTATATTAAGCAGTAACTTTTTCATGTCTTTAATGAAGATACTGAACAGTTACTAATGACTGAGTGCGCTCCCAGCAAGTTTAGGGATGATGCCAAAGTGAGCTGCACACCTGAAAAGCATGAGGCAGGGTATGCCATCTGGAGGGACCTTGACTGGCTTGAGAAGTTGGCCCATGTGAACCTCATGAAGTTAAACAATGCCAAGTGCAAGGTCTTCATTTTGTTTTGGAATAATCCCAAATATCAATACAGACAGAAGGATTAATGGATTGAGAGAAGCCCTGCAAATGAGGGTTTGACGATATTGGTAGATGAAAAATGAAGCATGAGCTGGCAATGCGTGCTTGCAGCCCAGAAAGCTAATTGTATCATATCAAAAAGCATGGCCAGCAGATTGAGGGTTGCAATTCTCCTCCTGTGCTTTGTTTTCATGTGACCCCACCTACAGTACTGCATCCAGATCTGATATCACCAGCACAAGGAAGATGTGGACCTGTTGGAGCAGGTCCAGAGGAGGGCCACAAAATTATCAGTGGACTGGAATACCTCTCCTATGGAGAAAGTCTTGAGAGAGTTTACACTGTTCATCCTGGAGAAAAGAAGGCCCCAGGGAAAACTTACTGCAACCCAAATCACTCTACAACTTTGAAAAACTGAATCTTTATAATTGGTGTCTTGTTTAGACCTCTTGTGCGTTTTCAGAATACCAAGTTATGAGTTGCTGGTGGTAGTTACTTGTTACTGGTTTTAATTAAAGCAAGCCTTCTAAACTGTGGTCAAAGCTTTTATCATAGGCATGGATTATACTGGTTCTAATCATTATGAAGTTGCAGAAGAGCAAAGGTATTTTTCCTCTGGATTTTGGAATATACTGTCAATCTAATTCCTAAAAAAAAAATAAATTAAAAATTCAGATATACCTGTGATTATATATTGATTTACTAATCTCTTATTTTCTTTGATTATATTTACCACAAAGGATTTTTAGCTCAAGCTCCTCATGAATAGACTTAAACGATTAGTCTGAAAGGAGGAGATCTTGGAAATCTGCTTACTTTAGAACCTCACCTCGGCACATGTGTGTGGTTAGGGCTAAAACTTGATGAATGGTAATACTCTTACCCTTCTCTTTGTCACTGCCAGTTTGTGACCTAGCTAGTTGCTTTGTCTTCTAAGTTCTCGGTGCAATGTCTTTGTTTAATCTGGGAATATAATGAGTTGCACAGATGTTATTAAAGGGAGTACTTTGGCTTTCAGGTTAAACTCTCATGTTTCAACTGAACAGGTGAGCACACACTCTGAAATCCAGTGAGATAATAAATCCTGTAGATGGACTCCCAATTTATATCTTTGTTTTCCTGTTGTTTTTCAGAACACGGCAATGTAGCATATCAAAGAGAAACTCAACTTTTAGTAAATTCTTTCATCCATAGCCATCAGTGTTTTTTGTCAAAACAGTACACTCAGTAATAGGAGTATTACAAGCAAAATTGAGTACAGTTAGTCAAGAAGTACTCCTTACCTTTCTTTTAGGCAAATGCATTGAACAGAACTAAACCAGACGATGGCCTGTCTTACAATGACAAATGCAGAAGGTACAGCAGCTTCTACTGCCCACCAGAATGGTGACTTCCAAGGGAATACCAACGAACCCATGCAGATGGAATCATCACTTCAAGTGTACCTTTATCATTCTCCTGGGAAGACAGGAGGTGATTACCTGCAATTTCCACCTGGAGAATATGTTGCAGAAGAGATTTGTGCTGTTTGCTGTAAAGCCTGTGGTAAGTATATGCCCCACATATTGCCTTTGAATACTTCCAGGGAGGGGGCATCCACAATTTCCTGGGGCAGCCTGTTCCAGTATCTTACCACCCTCACTGTAAAGAATTTCTTCCTGATATTTAGCCTAAAACTACCCTCTTTCATGAGTGTGTCCCTGTCCTATCAAATCTCTCAGCCTAGTCTGAATTCATGGCAACAGTAACTGCTTTGGTAGTTCGATTAGCTTTTGCTCTGGTTTGAATTATCCTTGCTTCAGTTTTCAGAGGTTTGTTCATAAGTTTTTATTCTCCTTTCCCTATCACTAGCCTTAGGGAGAAATTCTAAAATATCTTTAGATGTTCTTTTTGCTGAAATTTAAATTGATTAGTTTAACTTGAATGTCATAACTGGTTTAATTTTTTTGCTGTCTTCTGCGCTGTCTCCAGTTCCCTAGGGAAATGTGCAGCCCAGGCCATGTATGATTTTCTTTCCACTCACATCGCAAACATACAAAATCTGGTTCCTGCTAATCCACTAATCCAATTATTCATGTTTCCTGTGGTATCATCTGAAGACTTCATGCTGTTTTCCCAAATCTGGGCTTTTTACCAATCAATATGCAGAGTGAAGATACCTGTTTTATTCCGGTTCTGTGCAGAAAAGGGTGCTAGGTGGTAATTCCACAAAGCTAGCACTCAGGTTGAAATTTGTGGCAGGAATTTATACAGTAAAATGTATTCTCTTTGCCTGAAAATAATACCTTTTGTCTAGACAATGGGTAGCTTAATTCTTTCTTCATCTTAAAATTGCTATGACTGCTCCAAGGATAAGGGGTTTAGAGGGGTAGGGAGCTTCTCTAGCTTGAAGGTGTGGGTTTTTTTATTACAATGATACTATCACCAGCTTAAGGTAACCAAAGGTTACATTTGGTTTTATGATTTATCAGTATGCCCGTGCTCGCTCTTGCATTTTGTTGCTGTTCCTACCCGAAGTGTTGTACTTCTGAGTATAGTACCCATGGTTTCTGCCAGCAATTGTTGTGATTAGTCCCTAAGTTAACACTTTGTTCTTACAGACCCTTTGTCCTGGTTGCCTTTGTTTCAAAGCAGGATCTTCATGGTTACCTGATTTTAATAATTTGAACTTTTTCTTGGCATCAGATTTCCCTCTTTGGGACTTGGGAAATGTTCCACATTTACCACAAGTCTTGCCTTATATTTTTGCTGAGAAAGATTTAGATTCCTGTTACATTTTCTTTAGAAATAGATTGTCCTCTAATTAATCACTCAGTAGAGTGCTCCAGTTCCTGTTGTCCATCAACAGAGAACTGAGCATATTGGTAAACACTGAATCATACAATAATTTAGCAACAACATACTAGTGTAGTATATTGCCTGTTTAGTCAGACCATACCAATTCTTCTTAAGGCTTCTAGCTTTCTGGGGTACCAGTTTCTGTTTTGCTAGTATAGCTGGTAGCTAGCTCATAGATGTATCTTTTTAACTGTTTTAAAAGTACTACTTTTATGAGTAGCACTCCTTATCAAGTTGTGTTTGGTTTTGTATTATTTTGGCATTCTTCACCAGTGTTTCTAAAGTATATCAGTAGGGATTTGTATAAATAAAATGAGTAGAGCTGAAGCAAAGTGGTTTCTTCCTGGTAACTACTACAGCAATATCATACAACCTTTTTGTCAAGGGAATTTATACTTTAATCTCTTTCCAAATTAGTGAGTGAAGCTGAAATGGCTGCAGGTTTTCATTCTCTTCCAAATCAGTTATTACCACTTAAATGATGAGTTACCACTTCTTAGTATTTTCTGCTTACTTCCAGGAGGTTTTGTGGTTGTGCAGCATAACACCGAGGTCTGCAAAGCCTACACAGTCATGTAATGTTTATGTTGGCAAGGGTTATTTCAGGGTTCAGCTGTGAATCAGAATACTTCATAAAGAGAGTGGTTCAGGTAGTAGGCATGTCTGAAATACAATGCATTTGCTATTGGTAATGAATCTTCTCTGTGATCTGACCAGATTTTGATAGCAGAGCTGGTTACATCCGAGTGTGAATGACTGGCAAGCAGGACTCATGAAATTCGATAGGAGCAAGTGCAGGGTTCTGGACCTGGGCCAGAACAGTCTATATAGACTGGGGGATGAGGTGTTAGAAATTGGCTCTGAGGAAAAGAACATAGGGATGCTGATGGATGAGAAGCTGAACATGAGCAGACAGTGTGTGCTTGCAGCGCAGAAGGCAAATCACATCCTGGACTGCATCAAAAGATATGTTGCCAGCAGATCCAGAGAGGTGATTCTGCCACTTTACTGTGCTCTGGTGAGACCTCACCTAGAGTACTGTGTGCAGGTCTGGAGACCTGATGGAGCAGGTCCAGAGGAAGGCCACAAGATTGATCAAGGGGTTGGAGCACCTCTGTTGTGAGGACAGGCTGAGGGAGCTGGGGTTGTTCAGCCTGGAGAAGAGGAGGCTTCAGGGAGACCTTATAGCAGCCTTCCAATACCTGAAGGCGGTCTACAGGAAGGATGGAGAGAGACTGTTTACAAAGGCCTGCAGTGACAGGATGAGGGCCGATGGCTATAAACTGGAGAAGAGCAGATTTAGATTGGATGTTAGGAACAAGTTCTTTGCTGTGAGGGTAGCGGAACACTGGAACAGGTTACCCAGGGAGGTGGTTGGGGCCCCTTCCCTGGAGATACTCGAGGTGAGGCATGAGGAAGCCCTGGGCAGCCTGATCTAGTTGCAGATGTCCCTGCCGACTGCAGGGAGGTCAGACTAGGTGACTTTTGGAGGGCCCTTCAGGCCTGGGCCATTCTATGACTGGATATAAGCAAGCATCAGCAGTCACAGAGAGAGTCTTGTTATGTTCCTTTCACATAGTTCACACAACTAATGGTTTTCCAGGCTGTGCTGAATTTGATCTGTTATATACGGCATGTATCTGCCTTATAGGTATTAGTCTTGTCTAAATATTATTCTGTAGTTGTATGCCAGCTTGAGGCATGCATGCAAAATCTATGTATTTGTGTCAGTTTTTGGCTGTGCCTAGGAAAATTTTCCACAGATTGGGTAGGAAAGTGGTAGAATGTAAATGAATTACCATTGGATGCAAAAGAAAAATGATAAGGTTTAAATAATTCCATTGGTCTAAAAACTAACGTAAAGCTAGTTATATAAACTTTTTCTCTCTTCTCAGTTTCCTTGCTCTAGCAGATACTAGCTGGTACATTTGCTTAGCTGTTGCTGACCTTGAGTGCGCTCTTAGAATCATAGAATCAACCAGGTTGGATAAGACCTCAGAGATCAAGTCCAACCTATTACCTTACACCTCATGACTAAATAAACTATGGCTTCAAGTGCCACATCCAATCCTTTTTTAAATACCTCCAGGGATGGTGACTCCACCACCTCCCTGGGCAGCCCATTCCAACGGCCAGTTACTCTTCTGTGAAGACTCTTGTTGTGGCTAAGTACAAACAAACTATTCTCTGCTTTGCTTTTCTTTCTTTCTCCCTTGTATAGGGTGGGGGAAGGGACCAGGGAGGGGTTAGCAGTTGGTGTTGTTTATAAAATGTAAATATATGTAAATATTGTTTGTTTTCTACATATTCACTGCATTTCATATTTCTAGATTGTAGTGTGCTTGTAAATGTAGCTTCATTTGCTTTCAGCTGAGCTGGTCTGGCAATTTTATGTTGGGGGTTAATTTCAACCCAACACAGTATTTTCTAATTTTATTTTAAAGTGGCTTTTTGTTTTTCTTTAAAATATAAGTAATATTAAAATCTTAGTAGGTTCATATTTTCATGTGAAAAACTGTCTGAATTTGAATATCATATTTTCTAACCAGAAATGCATGAAGAGATGAGGTGTCTGGAATTTAAGTTTAAATTGGCTAGTTAGTGTCATGGCTCAGTTCTTGTATGTTAACTGTTAATTTGATGAACAGAAAATTCTTGTCAAATTGCCATGTAAAAAAATTATAAAAGCCTCTCCAAAACCAAGAGAAGTCTTTACTCTCAGCCAAAGAGAGGAAGTAGAGGAAATAACTGGTGGTGAAAATGAAATATGATGGGAAAATTGTTCTAGAGATTACAGAATTGTGTTAGACATGTCTTCTAAATTCAGTATCAGAGATTTGTTTTCTCATCTCATAACATTAAATCCTTTCATTTTCTCTGCTCTTTCAAATTGAATTTCACTGTTAAGCCATTTTTTATGTGTTTACAATTAGTTTAGAAATCTATCAAGCAGTCAAGACCATTTGGAACGGACACCAGTGCCTTAAAACAGCTAAGTCAGTTGTTAGTGCTCTGTAGGCAACTGATCTGTAATGTAGTTGCCCCCACTTTACTCATCAAATGAGACCCATGGGATAGATTTCTTTTTAAGTCTGTAAGATGGAATTAATTTGATGTAAAAACTCTAACTGATCAAATGTGCCTTACTGCACAGTAAGTGTGCCAAATCTGGGTTCACAGCCAGTCATTGAGTTATTAGTCATTTCAGGGTTATTCCCTTGGAAGTTTTGTTTAGTTTTGGTTTCTCTTCTTGACTGCCTTACATAGTGCTTTCCATTTCTGTAATTTCCTGTCCCTTTCTGTTGAAAATCATGTGTTAAGTCCTGTAGTTCTGGTGTATTTTGGTAAGCTTTAGTTTAATGTCAGATGATTTCAGCAGTTTAATTTGACATCTGCATATTAGATCTCTTGTCTGTAGCCCTGCTACTGGCTCTTTACAAAGACAAAGCCCCTTTTGCATTGTACTTTAGTTGTTATATTAGACTGAATTGCTTTTTGTTCCATCAGTTTATGCAGTTTTGTATGTGGAGTTGATGAGTTGTTTCTAACTCATTCTTACATGCACTTTAGATATGATGAAAGAAATTGGTGTGTTCGCCCCCCCCTAGTCTTTTGTGTGAATTTTAATTATTTCATTCTAAGTATTTGGGCAGAATTGTGGGTATTTTGCCTTCTCCCATAGTTCTTTTGTCTCTCAATATCATTTTAAGTTGTTTTTGTTAATGTATCTGTTTGGTTTTTTCAATTTTTTTTTGCCCCCCAAAGTGTCTTTAATGCTAAGCATAGTGTTCTTTTGTTATGACCTACTGTGACTTTCACACTGTAATTTTAATCCTACTTTCTGACCGCTGGACCTCCATCTCTTCTTTTGTTGGTCAGTAGTTAAAAGTTCATCCTTTTGTGCTGGCAGTGCTTTCCAAGTTGTAGTACTGGCATTGCATGGAAGCACAGCATTGCAGCATAGTATGGTGCTGCAGCTTCTGTCTTATGTTAAGCTGTACTTTCATCTGGGAGACCCAAAGCCTGATTAAAATTCTGTTGCCACTTAAGAGTCAATGCTCAGCTGATTTCCATAGTTTGTGGTAAATGGAATTGCTTGTCCATATTCATTAAAACAATCAGTGTCAGGTTTGCCTGGAAGGGTTTTGGTAACAGGGGGAAGGGGCTCCTGGCAGGGGCTTCTGGGAGAATCTTCTAGAAGCTCCCCCAGCTTCTAGATGGCTAAGGCTGAGCCAGACAGCACTTCTTTAACGATGTATTTAAGAGAAGGAAAACCTGTTGGATTAGTCCCTTTGGTTTGGGCTTTCTTTTGTTTCGGAGAAGAGTGTGTGGAACATGACAGACACAATCATGCAGATACTGTCACTGAGTCAGTGAGGAAGGAGGAGCAGTCATCCCTTCAGCTTGTAGTAAGAGGCAGGCTGAGCCCTTGCAGCTCTTGGAAACCAACAGTGGGGCAGAATCCAGTCCACAAACTGTGAAGGACCCCACACTGGAGCAGGGGACTGATCCCAAAGAAGACCATGAGTCTGGGAACCCCTACTCATTTTTGTGAGAATTACAAATCATACAAGGGACCAGTGCTGGTAGGAGAAATTCATGGAGGACTGTCTCCAATGGGAGCGATGCAGTGTTGCCACAGGGCAGGACTGTGAGGAGTTTTACCCCTGCGGAGGAAGGAGCAGCAGGAATAACACAGAGCACATTGGAACTGATTGCAGTCTCCATTCTCTACCACTCTTGTGCCACTTTGGGGCAGGAAGTAGCAGAACTGGACCCAGGAAGAAGAGAAGGGTCTTGGAGGGAAGGTTGTATTTAAGATCTAGTTGTATTTATCAGTGCCCTGCTCTAATTCAGGTGAATTGGTAGTGGTTTTGTTTAAACTAAACAGATTTTTTTGTTTACCAAAATTGAGTCTGTCTTTTCCCCATGACCACAATTGGTGTCTGTGTCATTTCCTATCCTTTATCTTGACCCTCAAGTCTTTTTGGTATTTTCTTCTACCCTTTCCTGTGGGATGGGGAGGAGTCAGTGAGCAGCTGTGTGGTGCTTTGCTGCTGGCTGGTTAGTCTCAAACCACAACACATTCCTGACTTGTTGAGGGAAGGAGGTATTTTCCAGTTTTGTTTATTTAACAATACTGTAATCTAACAGTGGAGTATAGAATAACAGGTGAACAGAGAACAAAGGGAAGAATGAGAAAATAAAACACCAAAAGGATCTGCAGGTTATAGGGTGGTAATTGCAATGCTGTTGACGGCAATAGAGCAGTGCAATGAAAGTTTGGAGAACGTAGGCCAATCTGCTACTTTTAACCCCACAATAAGGCTGATATCTTTAAAAAAAATTGTTTCCTATAAGTGTTTGCTTCTCTCTTCTTTGTTTAGGTATCATGCCAGTGTATCATAACATGTTTGCACTCATGAATGAAGTGGAGAGAATGTGGTATCCCCCAAATCACATCTTCCACGTTGATGAAGCAGCCAGACTTGTCCTAATTTACCGGATAAGGTAAGCTAAATCTAATGTTAGGTGCTTGTGGTGGTAAAACAAATGATAGTTATTTGAACTATATTTTATATAAGAAGTTATGGACAGATTGTTGGTGATATCTGGGTAAGAGATAGGTAAAAGAATTAATGTTATCCGAGCAGGTTTGAATAATGTACTGTATTTATTGCCTCTATACTATATGTTTGCCATGTCACATTGAAAAACCAATGAAAAATACATATTCAAAGTACATAATCAATGACAAAAAATACATCAGAAATAAAATTAATATTTTTCCTTATAGTGATACAAATCATCTCCCCTGAGCTTGCCTGTTTGAAATTAATGGCAGTTCTGAAATTCAGAATTATTATCCTGTGTAGTCAGATACGTCTGCAGCGAAACCTTTTTTCTCAAAACTGAGTTTTGAATGTGGGCATCTAAAAGCTACACTTGATTTTGCATATGTAAAAGATTTTATTTATTTGCATTGCATAATGTGGCTTGAGTGTTTCTTTAGAAACGGTCCTGAAGGAAACTGTAAAGTTGTAACACAATTCCCTGTATTCTGATAAGCGAGGATAAACTTGCAGAGCAACTTGTTCTTGTACAACTACCAGTACAGTATACCAGCTGGTATTGGTAAGTGAAGGTATCTGTTTGTTAATGTTTGCTTAACTATTTCCTTTCAGGTTTTATTTTCCCCACTGGTATTGCAATGGCACTAACAGAGCATATCGGTATGGCATTCTTCGAGGTGCAGAGAGCCCTGTTCTTGATGATCTTGTCATGTCTTATCTATTTGCACAGGTATGATTTGATTGATGATTATTTTTTAGTACAGGTTGGTAGAGGTCGTTAGCATTTCTTCCCTTTCGTGTTTTCTGATGGCAACTGTGTAGGCTATTGTGATACCTTGAAGCCCCCTCAAGATGAAAGTTAAATTCTATGTCATGTGTATTTGTTGAGGTCAAATGTCAATTGTGAAGAGAGCAGGGAGTGCAAAGCCCTTTTCGTGTGCCACTTCCATGTGGAAGTGTCTCAGTGTGACTTAAATTTTGGACTGGCACAATGTAGAGCAACATTTTCCCCATGGGGACCTTTCCAAGATTTGAAACAAAAATGTTTTAAAAACAGTGTTTCTAAGAGTGGTGGTAGTGTGTACCTGTTATGTGCAGCTTTTTGTGGATGAAGAGGTTCATTCACAAGAATGCAGTCTTAAAAAAAACAAACCACCAAACAACCCTCCTCCCATAAAACCCCAAACCCAAACAAACAAAACCAAAAATCCATCTACCTGCCATACCCTGAAAAAGTCTTATTAATGAGCGGGAGTGCTGCAGATTTAATTTGCTTTCTTGTTTTCTTTCACAGTGGCGAGCTGATTTTTTGGATGGGTGGATACAGATGCCTGTTACTCATGAAACTCAAGAAGAATGCCTTGGAATGGCTGTTTTGGATATGATGAGGGTGGCCAAAGAAAAGGATCAAACGCCACTGGCTATTTACAATTCAATGAGGTGACTCTATACTTCATAACTGTATCACATCTCTTCGATACCTAAACCAAATATTTTTGCACATTAGCACCTGGATGATGCTCAGCTGTGGGTGATTGATTTATTTTAGCATACTAATTCTATAAATTTAACTGTATGTAAACTAGTAATTAATAGCAAGTCTGTATCGTGGCCTTTCGTGGGTTTGGGTGCATGAATTTGCTTCTTTTAATAAGAGGTAAGGCAGCAACTGGTTATGCGAGAAAGAATGTCAGCAATACTTAGAGATAGAAGAGACCTGGAAGTCATTACATCCAGTCCCCTTGTAAGATCAGGGTCTGAAGCCTTATTTTCTCCAAGCTGGACAAATCACACTCCCTTATGCCACTTCTGCCATGTCCTGTGTTCTTAGCTATCTTGGGCAGATGCGTGCTGAACTTGCTTGAGTTTATCACTTCAGTTTAATTTTTCAACATAATCAGTATCCTCTCCAGGTGAGTTAAATGTGGCCCAACTTAATGCTTCATGTTTGTCTTTTAATGAAAGCTTGCCGGAAGAGTGAAAACCATGAGGCAATGAATTGGCCAGCTCATTGCAGGTGGCCGTTCAGTCTTTTGCCTCTTGACGCAAAATATGGCTGTCATACTGGAAATTCAGAGAGAACCAACCAGTGTTGTATTCTAGCACCACCATTTTCAAGCCAGGAAATCTGTCCATGTAGTTGCCCCTGTTGGTGTAGTATCTTCTTTCCAACTTCCACCCCAAACAAAGCAACTGTGTAACTTGTTTCCTTACCTCATAGCTTCAGTAATGACTAGTGCAGGCATGTCTGGATTTATGGAAACTGCATTATGTAATATACGTTGAAACTGAGGGGGAAAAATAGAAAACAAAAGCAACTACATGCTACAGACTCCAGAAGGGATCCTCACTGTTCTACAGTAAAAAAGTAAAAAGGTTATGTTTAGAGCAAAGTATTTTCGTTTTGACTTGTTTAGCACAGAACTAGTTGTTATATTTAATGGATAAAAATATTGGGGTTTTTCCTGATTGTGTATTCACAGCTACAAAATGTTTTTGCCTAAATGTGTGCGAGCTAAAATCCAAGACTACCACATTTTGACACGAAAAAGAATAAGATACAGGTTCCGCAAATTTATACAACAGTTCGGCCAATGCAAAGCTACTGCCAGAAACCTGAAACTTAAGTATCTCATAAATCTGGAAAACCTTCAGTCTGCCTTCTATTCAGAGGTTTTTGAAGTAAAAGAGCCTGGTGGAGATCCTTCTGGAGAGGAAAGTTTTGCAACCATTGTAATAACTGGAAACGGTGGAATTCAGTGCTCAAGAGGAAAACTTAAAGACTGTGAGACACTTGCAGAGCAGGTAATTCTTTGTTTTAATGTTTCTGCACTTCATGGTGTGGCAGCGTGATTAGCTGATATTAGAAGTTCTGATTTACATCAGGTATATCTGACAGATGGATTTTACTTCACAGTGATGATACAGTTTCCATATGGCTGAGGCTCACAGAAATGTATTGAGTTATACAGGGGTTTAAAATTAATTATTAATTGAAGTATTGAAAGAAGGTCAGTACTTGAACATGCAATACCACTGTGCTTGACAGATGAAAAAGTCACTCTTGGACCTTCATTACTGTAACAAAACAAACAAAAAAAATCCCTGGGAAGTAATGAACCTGCCCCCAGGTGTAGGTAAAATACATGAATTCCTCGAATTCTCTTTGATAGCAGGATTTTAAGGACTTCAAAAAGCAGATAAGTTTCCCTATACCTCTTTCCTGGAGCAGTTAAACTCCTACCAGTTTCTGAGATAGCAAATGTAAAGCAATGTTTCCATGACTGTAGAGTTGCAGGAGTTAATCATGTGCTGCTACGTTTTATCAATATTGTTTCTTTTGTGCTGTTTCCCAACCTGACTATTCATTTTATTGAATTTGCCAGAACATGATACAAATTCATTTCGGTATACATTGAGAGTGTGCAATGTTCCAAAGGCAAAATTAAAGCCTAAGTGGAGCACTTACCAGTTATCAAAAATGATTGCATCCATTAGTTTAATAGTTTTGGTGCATAATACATAGCGGTCAAGGCCAGACTACAAAATATTGTATACTTACAGTGTGCTGTAATAATGTATGAAAACACAATTATTTTTTCTTAATACTTTAAAAATATGGGTATGTAATCAGATGTTATTGAGTTGTTCTTAGAGACATTAGGTCCAGTTATGTTATGCATAATTGTTATGTATCAGCCTTCCATCTCTTCTGAGTTGTTTATAAGTGCCACTTGTGCTGGCAGATTTTGCAGTTTCTAGTTTGATGCATAGTGCAGTGTTTGTGCCTGGCAACCAAGCCTTTAGTAGAAATAGTGTTTAAACTGATAATTTTTCATATATATATATATATATATATATCTATCTAAATTATTTCTTCATATTATTATTATAACCCTGCTAATTAACAGAGACACAGTGAGGCTGCATATAGTTTTAATGGTGAGTAAACTGGTTATGAAAACTTAATAAATTGTAGAATCAGAATGGTTTGGGTTCAGTGGGACCTTAAAGATCACGTAGTTCCAAACCCCCTGCCGTGGGCAGGAACACATCCTACGAGACCAGGTTGCTCAAGACTACATCCAGTCTGGTTTTGGACACTTCTAGGGAGGGAGCATCCACAACTTCTCTGGCCAATGAATAAGGCTGCTTTTAAATGTGATCATAACTCTTGTTTCATCAAACTATATTGGTGAAATTTTGTTAAGATACTGAATTGAAACTTTTTTTATTAAAACTATTATTGATTATCAAGGACAGAAACAACATATATGAATTAAATTGTGAAGAAATTTGTTTTGCCAGTTCACATTTCCAGCAACCAGATGAACAAACAGAGCTCCAGGGACTTCAGTGTTCATAAAGTCCAGCTGATACCCACTTACAGCCTTGATTATTACACCTATTTATGTATTAGAATATGCTTCAAGCTGTTTACTTGAGGCATTTTAACCTGAATAAAATCTGCCTGGTTTGAAAGTATAGTTTTAGACAGATAAATTTATCTTTATATGAGGATGTTACTTAACATCTGAAATTGTACTGGAAAACAGAGCAAAGTGTGATTTATGTGACATAATAATTTGACTTGATAGAGACTGAAGGATGTGGTACAGAATATCACAGCATCAAAACCTACCTGAACTTGCTGTCAAAGGAAGACATGCCTTGAATTTCCCATGTCATTGGGATTGATGCTACAAGTTACTTAGTGATGACCATGGCTGATGGGAGGACCTTATCCTCTGAGATCCTTTTTTCATTCATACTTTCTTTTGGTGGCAAAATTTGCAGCTTGTATCTCTATAAATGATGAAAGTTACAATGTTTTGGATTTGTCACAGGCTTTTTAAGCCTCTTTAAGCAGAATGTAAATAAATTCACTAAAAAAAAAAAAGCCTCTCAAAAAAATTGTGAAAATGTTAATTTTGATTGTTAATCCTCACCAAATGCTACAAAGAAATACCTACAATAAAAAAACAACAAAAACAACACACGCCAAGAAAAAGTATAAATAAAATCAAAACCAAACCCTAAAACAACAACCAAGAAAACACACAAAAAAGCCAGCCACTTGTATATGGATATTTCCATTCACAGCTTCCTGCATCTTTGTGCATTTTTTAATTGGTGCTCCTTGTATGGCTCTGTAAACACATAATTCCTTTCTGCATTTGTAACAGTGTATTGAACAGTTTATGATCCTATTTGTGGCTAGCTTCCAAGTTCAGAGCTGTAGGAATTCTATTGCTGCAATTAAGTGGTGATTTTTGTGGCTATTTGTGTTACTGCTCATTATTATATAACCAATATTCATTGCAGGATTTGCAAACATACTGTGATTTTCCTGATATCATTGATGTGAGCATTAAACAAGCAAGCCAAGAAGGTTCCAGTGAGAGAAGAATCGTCACCATTCACAAACAAGACAGCAAGAATCTGGTCTGTTTACTTTGCTTGGTTGTTGTTTTTTTTTTTTCAAATAGATGCTGCTTTGAGCAGATTGGCTGCTCTGGTATTTCTAGTATGGTATAACTAATTATTGTGTTAATTAAGCATCCGGAAAAACTAAATGGATTTCAGCAGTAAAAATGTACAGAAACACTAGAGGTCTTTTTTTTTCCCGAGCTCTGTGTGTGAACTGAAATGGAAATAGACATTTCTAACTAGGGGTGTTTTCTTTATTAGAGTCTTAAACCTGAGCTGGTGGTGTTAGCTATCTTCATGCCATCATGGCAAGCTGTCTGCCAGTGACCACAACACTGAAAAGGTTTCAAAATTCGCTGAAGAAATTATGTGACACATATTGTGGCACAATTTGTATTGTGATAAAATTCATGTCATTGCTTGATTTTATACATGTATGTTAAAAGTTAAGTTGTTTCAATTTGAACTCCAGCATTGTACTTGAATCAACCTTTCTAGCAGGTATAGCTATCACACAGTTGTGTGTTGGGTTGATCTTGTGTGGATGCCAGGTGTCCTTCAAGGTGCTCTATCACTTCTCCTTCTGAAATGAACAGGGGGAGAAAAATGCAATGAAAGTCTCATTAATTGAAGTAAGGACATGGAGAGATGGCTCACCAGTTACCATTACTGGCAAACCAGACTCATCTTGGGAAATTAATGTATTTCCTATCAAATCAGAGTAGGATAATGAGAATTAAAACCAATCTTAGGAACACCTATCCTCAACACCTCCCTTCTTCCCTGGCTTAACTTCACTCTTCTACCTCATCCCTTCCTCCGTAGGACAGGGAATGGAGTTCATTACACATCTCTATAGCTCTTGTCTTGTCACACTCTTCCACAGTGCCAGTGTGCACTCTCTCCCATGGGAGACAGCCCTCCACAAAATTCTCCAATATGGGTCTTTGTCACAGAATGCAGCTCTTCATGAGCTACTCCAGTGTCAAACCCTTCCACAGGGTGTAGTCCTTCAGGCTCAGACTGCTCCAGCATGGATCCCTGCTGGGGTCACAAGTCCCACCAGAAAACCTGCCCCAGTGCGGACTTTCTGTGGGGTCACAGCCTGCTTCAGACATCCACCTATTCTGGCATAGGGTACTCCATGTGCTGCAGGATATCTTTGCCACTATTAACCTCCATGGGCTGGAGAGCAACAGCCATCCTCAACATTGTACTTGAGTCAACCTTTCTAGCAGGTATAACTGTTTTTTTATGGGCTGCAAGGGAATCTCTACTCCAGCACCTTGATCCCTTCTCCCTCTCCTTCTTTACTGAGCTTGGTGTCTGCAGAAGTGTTTCTCTTCATATTCTCACTCCTCTCTCCAGCTGAACTTGCCATCACACAGATCTTTTCCATCCAACTAAATCTTACTATCCCAGAGGCCCTACCACTGTTGTTGATGGCATAGCCTCGCCCAACAGTGGGTCCCATCTTAGAGCCAGCTGGCATTATCTGAACTGAACATGGGGGAAGCTTCTTGCAGCTTCTCACACAAGCCATCTCTCTAGGCCTTCCAGCTACCAAAACCTTGCCACACAAACCCGGTTCAAGTTGTCTCTTCATTTATCTCCATGATTGATATGTTTGCTTTCAGGTCTTCCCATCTCAGGCGTTTGGATGACTGGAGTACAAGCTGTGTACAGCTTGTGTACTTACTTGCTGTAAAATAATTTTTAGAAATTAAAATTGCTTCAGTGAGCATTAACTAGTATTATTGTATTAACTAGCATTATTTTTTTAAAAAGTCATTTGGTTTACTGCCATTTATAGTGGAATTTTGATTCACACTAGTTTCCTGAAATCATAGAATGGTTTGGGTTGGAAGGAACCTCCAAAGGTCATCTATTCAACCCCCGCTTCAGTGAACAGGAACGTCCTCCACTAGATCAGGTAGATCAGAGCCTTGTCAAGCTTGATATCTCCAGAAATGGGGCCTTAACTACCTCTCTGGGCAACTTGTCCCAGTGTTCCACCATCCTCATGGTAAAGAACTTGTTCCTAACATTCACTCCAAATCTACTCTTTGCTAGTTTAAAACCATTGGCCCTCATCCTATCTCTAGAGGCCTTTGTAAACAGTCCCTCTCCAGCCTTCTTGTAGGTTCTCTTCAGGTACTGGAAGGCCACTATCAGGTGTTCTTGGAGCTGTCTCTTCTCCAGGCTGAACAACCCCAACCTGTCCTTGTAGGAGGGGTGTTTCAACCCCTGATCATCTCTGTGGCCCTCTGGACCCACTCCATCAGGTCTGCATCCTTCCTATGATGAAGGCTCCAGAGCTGGGCACAGTAATCCAGGAGAGGTCTTACCATAGCAAAGTGGCAGTATCACCTCTTGACCTGCTGGCCATTCTTTTGTTGCAGCCCAGGATGCGATTGGCCTTCTGGACTGCAAGTGCACACTATTGGCTCATATCCAGCTTCTCATCCACCAGAACTCCCAAGTCCTTTTCTGTGGGGCCACTTTCTGTCAACTCATCCCCCAGCCTGTGCTGATAATGAGAATTGTTCTGACCAAAGTGAAATAATAAATTTGAAATTCTTTCAAGGCATTGTTCAAATATAAGAGTAGCTGGAATACCTGTGATGTGCCTCTGCTATTCTGAGAGCATAATGATATTTCTGATTGGTGGAGGAGGCTTCCTTAATCTTGAGCTATCAACATTCTCTTTAAAAGTTCTCAGTGGTGTTAGTTAGGTACTTGGCTCCATATGCTTCTTAGGGTAAAAGTGACTTTCCAATAGCTTGTCTAAAACAGCTACTGAAAAGCAAGGCAAAGCAGGGGAAAAGTGCAGTAGCTGCTGTTCTGCTTATGGTTGGTTTGTGGACAGTTTACAGACCAAAATTAGCGGATGTGTAAATTAGCATTTGGGACTTAGTTTAACCTGTTACACAGCTGGTAGAATTCATTACAGAAATGTACTGTACACACTTAACAGGATACATGAATTGATTAAGGTATGTGATTTTCTCTTTGTGTGGGGTTTCTGATTGTGTTGAAGCAACTTGGAAAGATAGTTGTTTCCAGGTCCTCTCTTAGTAAGGAGTTTGAAGGCACTAAGTGTATCCTCAGTGTCATGGGCAAATTTGTTCAGCACAAGGAATGCAGAACTGTACAAACAGTAGTGAAAATCAATCAGAATACCTTTAATATATGTATGCATCTTTTTTACCATTACCATATCCAGAAATTGTGTTGCCTATTAAAAACAGAAATTCTCTTTTTCTCTCTCTCTCTCTCTCCCTCCCTGTCCCTCCAACCAAACCACTTTCTTTCCCACCCTCAAACCCATTCCCCCCTGGCAATTTAACAGGAGGCTGAATTTCAGTCATTAAGAGAAGCTCTCTCCTTTGTATCATTAATTGATGGATATTACAGATTAACTGCGGATGCTCACCATTATCTCTGTAAAGAAGTAGCACCACCCTCAGTTCTTGAAAACATCCAAAGCAACTGCCATGGACCAATTTTGTAAGCAATTGTTTAGCTATATAACAAGGCAATACTATTTTTGAAAGAATACTTTTTAGTTTATTATGGGCAGTGATGGGCATCTTAAAACATGTACTTATTTTACTTGTGTAACATAAAATTCTTTGTATTTTTCCTCTTATTTTTGTATCACAAAATTCAGTACCTTGAAGTGTTATAAATGGAAAATGGCAGAAAAGTCATTGTGCTGATTTTACAGAATTATAGTTACAATTAGGGTAGCAACATACAGGGTTGTAAACAGAGGATCTCGTGTTTTCCCTGCAGCCTCTAATAATCTGTGTTGCCAAGGGGAAAAAAGGCAGATTCAGCTAACTCTCTCTTCAGTATTTCAGCCAGAATTGTAGTGAACTGTTAAACAGCTTTTAAGGAATGTTGTCTCCTTGCTTTGTTGTTTGGGGTTTGTTTTTTTTTTTTTTTCAGAAGAAGAATTTAGTGCCTTCATTGACTTGTTTGTTTATTCTTTTTTTTAATTGTTCATGTAATATTCTTATAATTTGCAGAAACAAACACAGGAGGCTAGAAATGTTTTGTTAGGCAGAATAAGATGGGTATTTGCTTTAGCTGCAGAAAGCTTGACAAATGGCATATGCAGGATCAGTTGCATGAAAGTAACTCTGCCTAGTCATCTAACGCAGAATAGCTAGGTAAATTTCTCAGTGACAGAAAGAATAGCTACTATATCCTTCAGAAGATAGAAAGGAGAGGGATGCAGACATAGGCACTTCTAATCACAGTTCTTGCACTAATGACTAATGTTGTGAACTGACCCTTCTTTAGGACTGTTTAGAAGGACGTGCAATTAGCCTAGACTTTCCTAAGCCATTCTATTCGTCATTCCCTGAGATGGTTAGAAATCATTAAGTCCTCTTTGTTTGTTGTTTCTGTCCCAAGTTAAAATGACCTTTGTCACCCATGCAAATATTTTGCTAATTTATCTTGTTTATTAGGACGTTGAAAGTCATATCATAAGCTTATGGGGAAAATACCTTTTCAGACTGTAAGATTTCTCATCAAACAAATAATTGTGGTGGTTTTAGTGTTAATAGTTTTTGATATGCTGCTTTCTCTGCATAAGAAGCCACACTAAATTCTGGAAAATAAAGAGACAAAAAAATTAACTGAAAGGCAGCTTAAAACTTCAGAGTTTGAATTGTTATTTTAGACATCTGATAATAGTGCTCAGTGGCTGATCTCTGATAGGCCTGGATTTTTAAATGACTTTGTGCTATATTTTTATATTTTCTTTGTGCTATAGCATGGACTTTGCTATCAATAAGCTGAAGAAAGCGGGTAATCAGACTGGTTTCTACGTTCTTCGTTGCAGTCCTAAAGATTTTAAAAAGTACTTCCTCACCTTTGCTATAGAGGTTTGTATCTTGCCTTACATAGTACCTATGTAGTCTTCATTGCATTACATTAATGAGCATGGCATAATCAGTAAATTATTCTGAATTTTCTTTTCAGCATGTTTGTCTGATGTGTATATTTCATAGCTACTTCTTTCAGATCAGACAGCTTTCAGGGTCTTGTTAAAATGTCAAAACCCTTGTTTGGTGGATAGCTGCTAGTGACACATACCATATGCCTAGGAGAGCAAGACAGGAGGGAAGAGAGCTTGAGAGTTGTCGGGTTGGTGACATGGCTCTTAGGGCTGTAGCAAATATTTGGGACGTAGAGTGGTTTGTAGATTGGGTTTTTTTGAGGTTTGGTGTGGGGTTTTTTAAGTTGAATTTCCGCCAGTCTATCATACCCTCCTTCCCCATCCCAAACAAGGCTCATTTAAACTGAGTATCCAGTTTTCGGTGATCTGATATGTAACTAAAGGAACAGATGTACCTCTGCTCTGCAAGACTGCAGTTAGTGATAATACAGTACTCTAATATTTCTGTTACATAATTGTATGATCTTTTTTCAAGGAAGGGCTTCTTCTTAATTAACAGATCTATTTACAGGTTTTTAAATAGGCAAGTATCACAGTATCACCAAGGTTGGAAGGGACCTCAAAGATCAAGTCCAACCTGTCACCACAGACCTCATGACTAGACCATGGCACCAAGTGCCACGTCCAATTCCCTCTTGAACACCTCCAGGGACGGTGACTCCACCACCTCCCTGGGCAGTCCATTCCAATGGGGAATGATTTTCTCTGTGAAGAGCTTTCTCCTCACCTCCAGCCCAAACTTCCCCTGGTGCAGCTTGAGACTGTGTCCTCTTGTTCTGGTGCTGATTGCTAGAGAGAAGAGACCAACCCCCTCCTGTCTACAACCACCCTTCAGGGAGTTGTAGAGAGCAATGAGGTCTTCTCTGAGCCTCGTCTTCTCCAGGCTAAACAATCCCAGCTCCCTCAGCCCGCTCCTCATAGGGCTTGTGCTCAAGGCCTCTCACCAGCCTCGTTGCCCGTTTCACACTGGTTTGCAGCCATCTAGCGAGCCGGCCAAATACTTTCAACAATATGTAAATCTCTGAAAGTGACAAAGTAATGTTGATGTGTGAATGGAGAACTAAACAGCCATTTTAAGATCAGTTTCACAGAAACTTTCTGTCCTCTGGTGAGGTGTTAGATAGCAAATTTTAAGAGATCAGTCCCTGAGCAAGCATAGAGTCAATCTGGGGGTCAGGCTTGTGAATTAAGTGACCTAGCCATAATTATTTTGTTGCTGTTCTGAGTCAGTCTTGGGAAACCTGTAGAAGGCTTTTTGGATTCAGAATTTGTCAAAACATTTTCCACACTGTTGATATGAAGGACCATGAAAGCACTGTTAAGAGCCTCTCTTCTTTAAAAATGTTTAATGGGATCTTTTCAAGACTCAGTGTAAAAATAATTCAGTGCATATTGTAAACCTGTGTTGGGAGTTAATTGCTTGGAACTGTACTGTAGCTGAGAGAAAAGATAAAATACATCTGAGATCTCCAGATGCTTGCCAAAAGAACGCAGAGTGTGAGCATTTGGGCTAGCACTTGCAACAAGATTTTGGTTTGATATTACTCGATGTAAGGGTAAGGCAGCTTGTGTTGCTGGCTCTGAAGGACTTTTCCTAGAATCCATTACCTGTTTTCCTCAGCTCCATCTTTGCAGATTTTGTAACATTTGTTTTCCTTAGCATCAACATGCTAATTCCAGTGATGGTGGTAGAATCATGGTTTCTCTGAATCAGTATTACACAGGGAGAACATGAAAACAAGCGTACTTTCTTTATCTGGTGGAGTGTTATTTATTAAAATAAGCCTTCAAATACACTATATTGATCAGTTTTATTTTGTAAAAAAATCTCTGCAGCGTGAGAATACCACTGATTATAAGCACTGCTTAATTACGAAGAATGAGAATGGAGAATATAATCTTAGTGGAACCAAGAGAAGTTTTGCTAATCTCAAGGATCTGTTGACCTGCTACCAGACAGAAACTGTCCGTTCAGACAGCATAATTTTCCAGTTCACCAAATGCTGTCCTCCAAAGCCAAAAGGTAAGGGAAAGATTATTCTGAACAGAAAGATTTCTGACTTTCAGATTAAAGATTATAAAACAAATCAACATTAAATGACTCTTATGTAAGCAGAAAAATGTTCGTGTGAGTTGCTTTTTCATCTTCATTGTCATAGATTTCCATCCTAGTGTCTGTCTGCCAAATTGTACTTTGTTAGGAGATGCTCTTCCAGAAAGAATCGAGGCTCACAGCTTCACAGTTTGAAGCACAGTGGTTTCTTATTTGCAGTGGAATGTGTGCAGCAACACAGGTGTTTCCATGTCTTCATAAGGATAGTTCATCTTAACTGAATTAAGCCCACGTCATAGGGCAATTTCAAATTACTTTTTGCAATGAAAAACTGTAAGTGGAAAACACCTCCTGCCAGAGGAGAGGGTTTTCCTTGAATTTATATTTTTGTCTGCCATTGATGTTCATGGTCTCTTTCTCCTTTATGCATGCTGGTAATGTCTTCTCCTTTTTGCTTCTTTTAAGTAGTACTACTTAGTTAATATTTTTCTCTATCCAAATCCTAATATAAAAAAAAAATGAGAGAAGAGATTATTAGATATCACTTTTACCCCTCTCAACTTTTATTGAAATTAGCCAATGGATATAAAAGCTGAGAAAATATTTGACAAGTAAATACTTACTCATATTACAGGGAATTATTTTGCAAGTGTATTTCCATTGGAACAAAACATGTACATGCATCAGATGTATGAGTTATTAAATACACAGGCATTGCACATGTGTGCACAGATATGCTCACAAACAGGTCTCTATCAGCTTTAGTTTTACTAAGAGCTCTGCTTTGGGGAGAGCCTTTTTACAAAATGACATGAAGAATAGTTATTCTTGTAATTATCAGGCAATGAGACTCTGAAGTGTTTCTGGGGCAAGAATATCAAAAAGCTTTAAAGAGGCATCAGAAAAACGTGCACATTTTTAACAGAATGACTTCATGATATAAAAGAAGGAGGTGACTTAAGTTCCCTTTTTCAATTCATGGTTGTGACTGGAAACACAGGAGAAATTAAAATGTAAGAGGAGGAAAGAATTTTCATAATGTTTGCCAAAAGTAGGAGTACTTAAAATTAACATAGCAGAGTCAACCTAAGTATTTTTGCTGACTGTAAAAAAAAAATAGACTTAGAATTTGCTTAATGAAATGCTGTTTAGCTTTTTGAATAAACTGACCTCAGTGTGATATCTTCTTTTTGTTAGAGTTGCTGCTCATTAATAATCCATCTGAAGCAATATTGGTTTTTACTCTTGTTTTTCTTTTCCCCGCCCTCTTTCTTCTCCTAGATAAATCAAATCTCCTAGTTTGCAGAAGCAATAGTGTTTCTGATGTACCTTCATCACCCGCACTACAGAGGCACAATAATGTCAACCAGATGGTCTTTCACAAAATCCGGAATGAGGACTTGATATTTGTAAGTCCACTAGTTGCTTTTTTCACTGCAGATGGTTGGGTTAAAACAGACATAAGCTGAAAAAAGATTCAAAATATGTTTAAACAAGCCTTATCTGAGATAGGAGACTTTGCTGTAACCTTTCCTTAGATTTGTGTGAGAGAAGAAATGTATTGTTATTTTCTTTTCTTTCTTTTTGTTTTCCATTAACATAAGTAATTGCATTTTGGTTTGCTTTTAAAGAAGTGTCCTTTAGACTGCAACAGGAGTTTTTTTTCTTCACATCTAGAGGAATGTTTTAATACATCTTTAACTGAAAGTCTTTCCTCTCTGGTTCTTGCAGCGATGTGTTTTCTGAGATCTTAAGGAATCAATACAAAATAGGCAAACATTTGAGCTGTTTGCTTCCTTGTCCCCTCAGCCTCACTAGCTGTAAAGATTTGCATATGCATTACTTTGGGTAATTACTTTGGTTCAAGAGATCTTTTGCAAAAAAGGCAGAAACTTCTGATTTATTTTTTCCCCGTATATATACTTCTTTTAGGAGGAGAGTCTTGGACAGGGAACATTCACTAAGATTTTCAAAGGTATAAGGAAAGAAGTGGGAGACTATGGCCAGCTCCATCAGACTGAAGTTCTTTTAAAAGTGCTGGATAAAGTGCATAGAAACTACTCTGAGGTTAGTGTGGTTGTTGGCTGCTATATTGTTTATCTATGCTATGCTGAGCATTACTTTTCTTACAATAAATGAGTATTTGTTATATGGTGGAGGATTGTATCTCAAGCCAAGTTTGTTCTTGGCCTTGTGACATTGCAAGGATCGATTTGAGACTGGTTTTGTGAAATACATCTATGTACTTTATTTCCCCTCTTCCCTACCAGCAGTCAGAAAATTCAGAGGTAACACATTCTGAGACAGAGAACAGCTCCTTTGTACTATACAGGTACCACAGGAGAAGTGGTACAGCTACAGAACTGCCTGTACCAATGAATTCATTACATACAGATGAGGGACCAACACTTATGGAAGATTACTTTATTGCCATAGAGTGTCTTCACTGTTTTGGAGTTGTACTGATTCTTTCATCAAGACTTAAAAAATTTAGAAGTATTCATAAAACACTTGCCATGTGTGAAAACTCAGACTTTGACTGTTTGAGTGAAACTGTGAGTAAACTTGCACAAACTAATACCATGGCAGTACATCTGAGCCCAAGATTGTGTATGTGAGACTTCCGCTTTAAAGACTTTTAAAAGATGTGGAAGTGTTTAATATATTAATATAACTTTATACGGCTGTTTGTTTTTTTATTTTGAATCACAAACTAATCACAGATGGGTTTGGGTGGGAAGGGACCTTTAAATTGCATCTAGTCCAAGCCCTCTGCAGTCAGCAGGGACATCTGCAGCTAGAGCTTGGGGTTGCCCAGAACCCCAAACCATCTGACGTGGAACATTTCCAGAGATGGGCATTTACCACTTCTCTGGGAAACCTGGGACAGTGTTTCACCAACCTCAGCATAAAAATTTCTTCCTTGCATCTGGTCTAAATCTTTTTACTTTTAGTTTTGAGTTTACTGTGATTGTATAACTTTATAAAATGTCTAATTATTCTAGCTGTCCATTGTTTACTCAACATTTTAAATTACTTAAGGTGGATCTATATGAAAATGCAAGGAAAAAAGACAACATTTAGATAATATTCATAATCAATGTAGGTGTACTCTTTGGACAATTGAAAACAATGAAGAACCCATATTTTTATTTTATAAGCTGAGTGATACATTTACATTCTAAACATAAATGAAAATCAGTTACTGAAAGAACTGGGAATACAGAAATATAAATATAGACACCTGAAGGAAAATGTGTCAATTTTGACCTTGTTTTGTTCTGTGAATAACCAGTACATAAGCAAGTGTAGCTAGAGGTGCCACTGAAGAGAATTAAAAAATTACTAAGGAAACAAAAGCATCTGCAACCTTCCTGTCAAGGTTGGGTAAGGTATATCAGTAGTGGATGAGTGATAAAAGACAAGAATTATTCTAACTATACTGTGCAATGAAGAAATTAATTGGAAATTTAATAGTTCTTTATGAAAGAATAAATTGAGTGCATCATGACTTTGTGTTATACTTAGTTAACTAGATGGAAGCAAAGATCCTCTTTAAAATGTTGAGATACACTTGCCTGCAGAAAAAGACATTCCTAACCTCTCAGGAATGTTGGATTATCAGTTATTTGGGGGCGGAGGGGACCAACAAACTAGAAACACTTAAAAAAACACCAAAGCTGAGGCAGCTACAAACAGTGTAAAATATGTTACATGGGGTCTCTGAAATGAGATGGAAGTTGAAAAGTTGTGGGTTTGGTGTTTTTCTTTTAAATGTACATGATTTTAATGAATTTATTGTAAATCCTGTGATGTTTTGGGGTTTTGTTTTCACTGACATTTGTTCTCTCTCAATCTCTCCTTCCTCAAAGTCATTCTTTGAGGCAGCAAGTATGATGAGCCAGCTTTCTTACAAACATTTGGTGTTAAATTACGGAGTCTGTGTATGTGGAGAAGAGAGTAAGTAGAAGTTAATTATCTGTTTGTACTAGTTTTATACAGCTGTCATTAGATTTTGTCATTGGTTCTTGGTAAAAGCAGGGGGGAAAAACAACAAAGAAACAAAACAAGACAACTTGTCACGCTAGTTGGACACCCAATATGCGTTCTTCACATTGCAGTAGTATTAGTCTTGGTGTCTGAGAACTAGTTAATATGGTGATAACGAAGAAGATGGAAAAATTGTGTAACAGTCATGTCTGTTATACCTGAAAATCTCACTTTTGAAAAGTTTTGCTGAAATCATGAAACAAGCTTTTGAAGTGCCAGAAAAATTGCATCTTTACATTGTATCAGCTGTGGTTAGCTTGAAAGGGAAGTGCTTGGCTACTCAAAATAATTCTTTTATTCTGCTCAGAGAGACAGAAACTGCCCTTACCCACCCTTGTGCTGACTTTGTGAGCACAAATACAATTGGGAAGTGCGGTTTAGAGATCCAATTCTGAAAACTTGAGGCCCCATTGTTTCAACAAAAATGCTGTAAAATCTTAATAAAGGTAAAGTCCTTGCATTGTCGACAGAGGTAGAATGTATTTTCAGTTTAGCTTACTGCATTGTGACACCTGAAATACAGTCTTTCTGTGACTAAAAATTTCAAATGAAAGGAAACATAACATGTAAGCATGTTATGCAGACTGTTGCCTGCAGTGAGAGAGATGGAATTTGCAAAAGGGAGGGTGGATTCTGTATCAGGAGCTGGTTCTCTTAGAAGGCTGGAAAAGGCACACAACTATGTTTGTTCAAGAATTTGCTAGTCCAGTTTCTTCCTAAAAATGTCCATTAATTTTTGGTGGGTGGTAGTGGTGGTGTTGTTTTTGTTGTTGGCTGTTGGTTTTGTTTGTTTTTTTGGTGTTGTATTTTACTGTGCATAGGGACTATATATAAAACTTCAGGTAGATCAAGTACAATTTAAAAAAAAAAAACAACCAACCAAACAAAAAAACCTAAAAATCCTTTAGATCAGTTACCCTTTGCAGACAGCTCTATTTCTGAAGGCTCACTACAGTTTGGTAAGAGGCCGTTACTAGGAAACAGGAAGAGAAGCTTTAATTTTTTTCTTGTTTATGCACTTCATGTACACATTTGATGAACATTGCTTCACATAATGCAAGAAGTTTGCTGTTGATAAAATGGCCTTGATACATAAATCAGCTTGTTATAACCAAATACCAACACTTGTCAGAGTCTTTATTGTCTAAATGAGAAGCACTGGAATGTGAGCATCTTGTTATATTGAATCTGATGAAGACTGTGAAACTGATGTTGTTTCTTGGGCTGTTCATTGCATGACTGCCTAGAGGCATATGGCATACGTATGTGCACTTGGGTTTAATGCAGATATCACTCTGGTTTCCAGAAGAGTGTGTTTCGTCAACAAAGCATTGTAGTTTTGACTGTTGATTTTAAACAGCTATGAAGTGAATGACTTGAATGTTGTTTAACTCTCTATTTTGAGCACTGCTACACTTCATCAGAAATTAGGGAGGAAGAATGTTCACTGGATTCATTAAGGTAGAAAACTATTCCATACAAAACTATTAAATCTAGTAACTTTGAGAACAAATTAGGCAAATATCCACACCCTGAAAAAGTATAAAGAATATGGAATACTTGTGGCAATACTTGGAGATCTTATAGCTTCAAATCTGTAGATAAGTATTACTAAAGTTGTCAATCTGTTCTGAAATTCCATTATTTGATGTTGGTTTTCATTGTTATTAATTTTAATATTTTCAATCAGACATCCTTGTACAAGAGTATGTAAAATTTGGATCCTTGGACACATACCTGAAAAAGAACAAAAATGTTATCAATATCTTGTGGAAGCTGGAAGTAGCCAAACAGCTGGCATTAGCCATGCATTTTCTTGTAAGTACTTTATTCTTCAGTTTTATTAATGGCTGAATTAAACTGTTTTGGGGTAATGCACATAGAATGGTTGAGTTTCTTGAAACTGGGGGAGGGGTGTGTATTTAAAATATGTGGAGAATATACCAAAGAGTGTACAGCCAAAGACAGACCTTTGTGTCTTGCACAAAGTGTAACTGAATTTCCCATTCTTCTTTAATATTTTGTGTTCTACTCTGAAATGAAAACGTGGCCTGTAAGCTTCCTTCCCTTCCTCTCCCCACCTCACCAACAATCGGTTATTCCCGTTTTTTCCCACCGCAGTTCTCATGATGTAGTGTTAGTAGTTAACCACTGGGCGGAGAAAACATTGTCCTGTTCTAACTGCTGGTAACAATCTTTTTCTGCATTTGGTCCTAATTCAACTTAAGGGCCCTTACTCGAGACAGGATATAGGATTAGATGACTCATCCCTTTAACAGAGTCTAAATGTTCTATTATTCTTTTTACAGGGATCATACTGATAGATCAGTATTCTTCTGAGTTTGACATATGTCAAATAGTATTAAACTTGAAACTGAATGAAAATTGGGTAGCAGCTATAGCTCTGAGAGGATCTGGTGAAATGTCTGAGATTTGATAATTTAATCTGTGATCTTTTTTTGTGCTGATGTTTTCCTCATGCTGTAGAGTCTTTATTCAACTCTTAAAATGTAGTACTTCTGAGAGTGTGTAAAACATGCATTTCTATTCATAGGAGGACAAAGGCCTTGTTCATGGGAATGTCTGTGCAAAAAACATCTTGCTTATCAGAGAGGAAGATAGGAAGTCTGGAAACCTTCCATTTATAAAACTAAGTGATCCTGGCATCAGTATTACGGTTTTGCCAAGAGATAGTAAGTCCTTATGTCATCTTTCTTGTTTAAGGCTTCTGACTTGAAAAATAAATTTGAGGGGTTTAGGGTATTTTTGTAACCACTATCTAAGGTACTTCTGTTATAGTAAATTCCTTCATCCACCTATCACTTCACAGTGAACTCTGCAGGTTCTAGTCAGCAGTTTTGAGTGTATATTCTTAATTAGCAAATAGCTACAGGAAATAAAGCCACAATTCTCTTGTGTGATGGGTTTGATTCCTACTGTGCTTATGGGGTTTTGGTTTGTGTTTTTTTTTCACTGATAGTACTATTAGTATACTATAATGTACCATGAAGAAGTCCACCCTGCCCACAGATAGCTACTGGACTTTGTGTCCTGTTATTAAGACAATTTTATAGCTTGAGAAGCTTTCAGAGCTGAAAGTAGATTCTCTTTTGGAAATTCTGCCTGGCAGTTGTCAGTTGTCTGTAGTGCATCTCTTGGTGAATAACTGAATCCACTTGATGATGCTAAAAATACTGGATTAACATCTGCCTTTGAGGCTGTTCTAATGCTTTATAAATAGAAGAATTGATTACATGAAAAGTATTGAAAAGAGTGCAAAATTGTTATGCTAATGAAATTGAAGTAAACTTACTATTCTTCATTTTCCCAAAATTATTTAAAAAAAAAAAAGAGAGATAAACACATTTTGTTCTTGGTAATTTTATACATATCCCAAAAAAAAAAAACTATGAAAGACTGTAAGCAATGCAGTGTCATTGTTTTCCAATAAACTGTTTAAACTCTCTCTTTATAAATGGGAAGCCTACATTAATCTTATGATATTTCATTTTAAGGCTCTAAATCTACATCAGTACAATGCTGCCTCTTAACTTGTTACTGTAATCAGTGTCAAAAGTTTAAGGTGCCTTGTTGTGGCACCTTATCTGTACCAAAATGTGCCAGCCATTATTGAAGCACTCCTTGCTCTTTGCCATCTCGTTCCTTTGGTAACATTTGGGGAAATACAGAAGCTGGAGGAAAAATACAACATGGAAATGGCATTAAGGTAATTTATAACACTAGGCTTACTTTACAATGAAACTAATGGTTCTCCACTATCTGTATTCTGTAGGTTCTTTTTTCTTTTCAGTCAGGAACAAAAACTTGGAAGGTATTGTAACACATTCATCTTCACATGATATTTCCTTTGTGTGATTACACAGTTCTTCTTGAGAGAATCCCATGGGTTCCACCTGAATGCATAGATAATCCCAAGCAATTAAGCCTGGCTACAGACAAATGGAGTTTTGGTACTACATTGTGGGAAATCTGCAGTGGAGGAGACAAACCTTTGAGTGCACTGGATTCTTCAAGAGTAAGTATTCCTGGGTCTACAGTCATTACAGTTATTTGGCGCTTCTAATTTAAATCATCTTCCTGGTGTAACTATTATCAGCATGTAAAGTATTGTGGCCCGTACCCCTGCAGGAAAATGACATTTGCACTTGTAAATAATGATCTGAAGTGACCGTTTGAGGTTTGTTTCTTGTTTGTTTTGATTTTTTGGGATCAAAGTACAGAATTCCTAGGGTGCATCAAGAAAAGTGTGTCCAGCAGGTTTCGGGAAGGTTCTTCTCCCCCTCTACTCTGCCCTGGTGAAACCACACCTGCAATACTGTGCCCAGTTTTGGGCTCCCCAGTTCAAAAGAGACAGGGATCTGCTGGAGAGCCATGAACATCTCCCGTACAAAGAGAGACTGAGAGACCTGGGGCTTGTTTAGTCTTGAGAAGACCGAGAGGGGATCTGATCAATGTCTATAAATACCTGAGGGGTGGGTGTCAAGTGGAGGAGGCCAAGCTCTTTTCGGATGGTGCGCAGTAATAAGTCAAGGAACGATGGATACAAATTTGAACATACAAGGCTTCACCTCAACATGAGGGGAAACTTCTTTACAGTGGGGGTCATGGAGCACTGGAACAGGCTGCCTGGAGAGGTTGTGTAGTCTCCTTCTCTGGAGACTTTAAAAATCTGCCTGGATGGATTCCTGTGCAGACTACCCTAGCTGATCCTGCTTTGGCATGGGGAGTTGGACTCAACCTCTGGAGGTTCTTTCCAATCTCTAACAGTCAGTGATAATTGCCAGTGTATGACCTAGTTAATTTTCTGTTACTTTGTTGCAGTAATGTATAGCTTTAAACAAAAGGTATTCCTAGCATGTACTTGAATTTTAATTGACATTATGCTAGTAATTGAACATCTTAAATACTGTAAGATTTTGTGCAGTGAAGACAGCTGGCTATCTTAACCAGAAATACCAACTCTGTCTCAACTAGGGGCAGGGTGTGGGGAGGAACACATTCCCTAAAAACAGCATTTCTTACATATTTGTTTCCTTGGTTGGGAGCAAAGAGATTGTTTCCTTTACTACACTGGGAAAAAAAAAGGATGAAAAAAAAGATTTTTAGTATTAATTTCTGAAAGGGACTGTTAATTTCTCACAAATCCTCATCTGATTTCTTGTCTGTTGCAATCCAGGTCTCTCTCTGAAAGATTTCAGAAATTGCCTTCCTCTCCTGTACTACTCCACATTTTTTCATAATACTCAATTAAGCTTTTAACAGCTTGAGGAGCTCAATGAGCTCACAGATGGAATTTTCTGCTGGAGTTTTTATAAAATTACTAATAAAGGGGGCATTGCCTCTCATTGTCTTTCACTGTTTTCTTATCTTCCCCAAGGAACTGCCTGGGAATTTCTGATTATTCTAAATTGGGCCAGTCTTGATACATTGCCAGCTTTTGCTTTTGATGTAAATAGGTTCAATGTACATTTGGTGAGATAACAAGTCTAAGTTAAGAGCTGCATTTTTTGGCTGCTCTGGTGAGAAGTTCCACAGTTCCTCATGGTTGTATATTAAAATGGCCTTTTTTCTGTTTAACTCCAGAAACTTCAATTTTATGAAGATAGGCACCAGCTCCCTGCCCCCAACTGGACAGAACTAGCAAACCTTATAAACAACTGTATGGATTATGAGCCAGATTTCAGGCCTTCATTTAGAGCAATCATACGTGACTTGAACAGTTTGTTCACTCCAGGTGAGTCTGTGATACAACAAGAGCACGACAAGAAAAATCCTGATCCTTACTGGTTCATTTCCCTGTGGTGACTGCTTGGTATGTTGACATACAAGCACTCCAAAGCAGCTCTGGCAAGTCTAAATTCAGTAGAAAGCAGGTTGCTGCTTTTTAGCCTATTGAAAAAGAGAGCACATTAAAAGTTAGCATTGTGATTCAAAGCAGTTTTCTGGTTTGATTAATGTCTATCCCAAACACTCCAGTCTCTTAACCAAGTATGTTATGTTTGTGACTGTTTTTCTTTTTCCCCCGGTAAAATAAATCAGTATTTTTTGTTTTTCCAAGTGGAAGACACATGTTATCACAAGCCTTTGTGTAATTTATGTTTATCCCCTCTGACATACTGGTTCATTCCACAGCAGTTGCTAAATTTGAAATACAGTAAGCCTACCAAAAAGGAATACTGGGAAATTAAAGCAACTCTTTAATAAGTCAAGACAAGTTATCTGCATTTTTTGAATGCATCTTAGTCTTTGACTGCACATTACTATATAGAAATTAAGGTAGTTAATATTCTGCTGAGCTTGGAGTACACCAGGGAAAGGTAGAATGTGATGTGGTGATGTTTCTTCACTCTCCTGTTCATTTCTCTGTGCCTCCCTTTCCATTTATCTTTTTTTCTTCTTCCTCCTACCTCTCAGATTATGAGCTATTGACAGAAAGTGATATGTTGCCAAATATGAGAATTGGAGCACTTGGATTTTCTGGTGCTTTTGAAGATCGGGACCCAACACAATTTGAGGAAAGACATCTTAAGTTTTTACAGCAACTTGGCAAGGTACAATGTTTCAGAATTCTCTTAATTGCCTAGGAATTAGCTATCTTTTTTCAGTTATCTTCTGATGACCCCCTACATTATTGTAGTGGTTTGGGAGACCCAATTCTCCCACCACAGGCAAAAGAAAAGACTCAGACAAATGGATTGCAAAAATGGTGGCAAGTTTAAATGGAAAAACAAGGAAAGTTTTATAGAAAACCACAAGCACCATGACAAAGAGAGAGAGATCCCAGAACAAACCCAAGAACGTCCCATCCCCACCTGGGGGGACACCCAAAATCCCCCCCAGGGCTCTTCCCCTCCCCCCCTCCACACCAGCCTTGGGCCTGGGCAGGCCCAAGGGAGGCAGCTCATGCCATTTTACCTAGGCAGCGGTGGGGGAGGAAAGAGGAAGTAAGGACCCCGTGCGGATGTTTTATAGAGGAGCAGGGAATTATGGGTGAAATACCTGGCTTCCTGTGACTGCCCACTGGGCTGGGCCCCCTTTTGGGACCTCCCAGGTGTGGTCTGTGCAGTGGCATCTGGGCCAGTGCCCAGCCTAAGCCACGACAATTATTTACACTGAAACTTCTCTTACAGAAATTAATAATTTCAGTCATATCTGACCACAATGTGCAGGTCCCTTTTAGATAATTTTAGTTTCCCAGTATCCTTAGGAGAAAAGACAGCTGACCTCTACAAAGAACCCAGTCACACCAAAAAGCTGAGATCTTTTTCAGTAATGTAGAGTGGCATTTCTCCTTATTTATTTCCCCCTCACCTTTACATTCATTTTAAAATACTCTGGAGCAGCCCTGCGTAGAGCTTGTGGGGTTGAGGGGGTTTTCTGCACACTTATTCTGAGAAGTCTGCGTATTCAGTCCCTAAATTTGATAATGTATTTGAGATACATGTAGGCTGTGAACTTTTTGAGCTTTAGAAATCGGTACTTGGTTACTATTTCTGCAAGTCATTGCACCCCAGCTATGTGAAAGCATGTGTAGACAGATGGCAAAATGCAGCTGGCAAATAATTACCAAGTACCATTTTTCCAAAATGTTTCCTTGCTAGTTTATGTTATTTTGTTGACATGATAGCTCTATATTCCTTTGACTCCAAGTACTAGTTAAAGCAAGCCTGAAAGCAAATTTCTGTTTGCAGATGTTTGGTTGTTGACTGTAAATGGTAGCACAACACAAGGGTAGGAAGATGAGGAGGATGAGTTCCTAACAAAAGATAAAGAAAATACAGAGAAAAGGAAGAAGGTAGAACACTGAAACAAATGGGGGAAGAACCAGCGAGAAACAGAGGAGATCTAAGAGCCAAGAGGAATCTAAATGAAGTGGGGGGTTACAAGTGCAGGAGAAGTATGGCAAGTAGCAGTTTGGAAGTATAAAAGGAAATTAGTGAAGAAGGGAACAAGATTAATGGACATCACCCCCCTCCTTGTCCTTGTTTCCTCCTCTGCTGTTTGCTTCTTTTCATGAATGATGTTTCTTTTTCTTAAAAAGCTCTTGTTCTCTTATGGAGATTTTGTGGCATTTCACTTAATTGTGGTCACCTTAATAATGGTAGTGCAGTGAACAATCAGGTAGTGGGAAGCAGCACTAAGGAAGAGATAATGATGTAGACTTGTTTTTAATTCAGATGTTTCCGTTTGTGATCTAGGGAAACTTTGGCAGTGTTGAGATGTGCCGGTATGACCCACTGCAGGATAATACCGGGGAGGTGGTGGCTGTGAAAAAGCTGCAACATAGCACAGAAGAGCACCTTAGAGACTTTGAAAGAGAAATAGAAATACTCAAATCTCTGCAGCATGATAACATTGTTAAATACAAAGGAGTATGCTACAGTGCAGGTATGTCCTATATCAAATAGACCTTCACGTGTATACCTAAGTTCGCATTCTGAGAAATTCAGGGGTATGTGTTTAAGAAAATCACTGATTTGTCCTAACTTTAACAAATATAGAGAGTATAAATCAAAGGAAGTAGTGTTTGTTGTATGCTACTTCTCAGCACAAGATAGACAACTAATTCAGTCAGCTCATTTTATAATTCAATTGATTCGGTACCATCTTGACTGGTTTCTTAAAACATAAAAGCCTTCCTAGAAAAAAAATTCAGGTTAAGTGGGAAAATGCAACTGTTGTTTTTTGCTCAATGTACTGTCCTGGAGTAGATATTGCCAATTCTTTTACAATCTATATAGTAGAAGACCGGACAGGAAAAACCTGGGGAACAGAATTGGTAGTGCTGTTGAAGTTGGTGACTGAAGGTATGGGTACTGCCCAGGATCTCACTGTAGAAAGAAAATTCTTGGGTTCAAAATCAGACTGTGTTTTTAAAGATGGTAAAATTGCAGACCAGTTGATGTCAGCATTCTGAGTTTCATCTTGGCAATGTGGAGGTATTGCATAAACACAGTTATACTCTTGGTACTTTTGCTTTGCTTTAGCAATAATATCTGAACTATTAGAGAGACAATTTTGGTGAGTGATGTTCTGTGTAGCAAGCATATCCACACTAATAGTTTGATTAAATAAATGGCATTTCCTGAACAAATGCAGTTAACTGAAAAAATCTGCAGTGATGTAGATACAAGAAAATCCTGGGGTGTGTATTGACTATTTTCTATTACTTTTATTCATACATGTTTGTATTTCAGAACTTGTCATGGGAGAATGACAAAAAAATTAAGTGTATTTTTTTTTGTTGTTGCTGTTGTATAAGGTCGTAGAAATCTACGATTAATTATGGAATATTTACCATATGGAAGTTTACGAGATTATCTGCAGAAACACAAGGAGAGGCTGGACCACAAGAAGCTCTTGCTGTATGCATCTCAGATATGCAAGGTAAGGAATTTCAGATGATTAGTATTTTTCAAAACATGTTTACCTCTTTGGTCTTGTCTCATTTGTCTTGGAATGACCATCCTTGGTAGTTTCGGTGCATCCTTTATTGTACTGTGTTTGGCTGCTAGCATCACATAATGCTAGGAAAAGTAGCAACAAATACGTACTCAAGTTGGACAACTGAGTATCTCAGTACAGGATGCTGACACTGGCCTATCTATTGGCTGAAGCAGAACACACTTCTTTATTTTTGCTTACTTTATAGTTTGCTTAGCTTATATTTTGTCCAGAAGAATTAAAACCTCTATTCTCCCTAATGATAACTGAAAAATTTTTTTGCAAGAGTTAATATAGTTACCCAGGCAAACTGTTTCTGACAGACTGTAACTGTTGTTTCAGAACTCAAACATTCAGCCATAAATCCACTGTAGCAGCATGTATATGTTTAGGAAATATACTTGAAATACTGATAACAATGAGTATTCTTCAGGGTATGTAGCCCACGGTTATTCTTACGTTTGGCAACTGTGCCCTGCCATATTCAGAGCAGACTTCCCTTCAGCAATATCTGCAGAAAAGGCCAGACAAGAATCAGGCTGAAAAGTCTCTGCCAGAGCCAAAATACTGTCTAGGCATTTAGACTTTCAGCTGGTGAAGGAGAGCTTGATAGCTCCCTGATTGAAACTGAACTGACTCTAAACCTTTTACCTACTGAACCTGGGACATGCACCTGGGTGCTGCGTGCAGCTTTAGCCACTGATCTCACCTCTTGATGTACCTCACTGAAGGCTAGGTGGGTAATCTCCAGCAAAAACTGTCTGATGGGCAAGCAATGTGCAGCGAGGCTGGAAAATGGAAAATATTCACCAGTCTTTTCACAGATGGGAAGGATCTTAGTGATCACCCATTCAGAGGTTTAAAACCCCCTTTAATCTGTGTCTCCAAAACAAGAAGTTGTTCATAAGATACTGTCTCAGTATTATTTCTGCAATAAACTAGCAGTGCTGGTAAGTCATGGAAAGCAACTTTTCCTTCAGGCAAAGAACTGAAATTGTCTAACACTCAGCACCACCTAGAAGGACAATAAGAGTGAATCTTTCAGAGATGGTTTGGATTGGAAGGGATCTTAGCGATCATCTAGTTCCAAGCCCCTGCTATGGGCATGGACACCTTCCACTAGACCACATTGCTCAAGGCATTATCTGGGCTGGCCTTGAGCACCTCCATGGAGGGAGCATCCACAGCCTCCCTGAGCGACCTGTTCCAGGGTCTCACTACCCTCGCTGTAAATAATTTTTTTCCTAATACTGGTCTAATCTGAATGTACCCCCCTCAAGTTTAAATCCAGCCTATCACAATAAGCACTTGTAAAATAGCATTTCCTGTAGGCCCCTTTCAGGTGCTGTCAGGCCTCTATAAGGTCACCCCAGAGCCTTTTCTTGTCCAGGCTGAACAGCCCCAACTCTCACAGCCTGTCCCCATAGAGGAGATGCTCCAGCCCTCTGATCATCTCTGTGGCCCTCCTCTTGACCCACTCCAACAATTCGATGTCCTTCTTATGCTGGGGGCACCAGAACTGGATATGTACTCCATGTGGGTTCTCATGAGAACACAGTAGAGGGGGAGAATCACCTCCCTCATCCTGCTGGTCTCCATTTGGATGTTGAGCCATTGACCACAACTCTCGTAGTGCAGCCATCCAGCCAATTCTTTATCCAGCAAGTGGATAAAGAAATAGATGCTACAGGGATTTTTGCAGCAAAGGCTGCAACCACTTACTGTTTTATTCTGTGGCCATTTCAGCCTATGATCAGCCTATGGTGCCTGCCCTATTCACTCTCATAGGAAGCCATGAAGCTTGCCTGTCTTAGGTCTTCAGGCTTTAACCAAAGCCTGAAGGAGCAACAGTGTCACTATATCTCAGCACCCTACTCTCTGAGACAGAAGTGTTCAACAGGAGTACTGGAAGGTGAACTTCAGCCTATGCAGACAGTGAGAGTATGACAGGAAGCTTTGGAAAGGGAACTATGTATGTGTACATGCACATACATAAAAGAAGCATCAAAATATTACAGGTCATCAAGGTGGTGATGAAAATTCAAAAGGGCAGATTAAATGACTGCTTCTTAAGTACTAAGCACCAACCAGGAGGAAATGACATAGAACTTGCCTTCTGCAGATACTTCAGTGGGAAGCACCCTACACTCATGTGACAAGCGCATGCATACACGCAGTGTGAGAATGTGGGACGTTGGCAAATAGATCTTGCCCTTCAGGAAGTGTCTTCACTTCCAAGGCAAGCAGAGTACTAAGAATTACAGTGTGTATGTCTTGCTTTGCATGGTGGTTGCTGTATGACCTACACAGCACAGGTTATATTAATTTTAAAATTTCACTCTTATCTGCCGTGTTCTGTCACTTCAAAATTGCATGATCAAAAGCATAGTGAGTACCTAGTATTACAAAAACAGAATCCAAATGTTTTTTCTTATTCATTTTGCTGTCCACACTTGCAACATTCTTTTAGCTGATTTTGTTTCTCACAGTGTTTGTTTTTCCATTCTTCCCACATGTCTCTGCTGTGCATTTATGTCACTGCCATTTTTTGGTCCCTCTGTCTTTCTGCTTTTTTTTCAAATGTCTGCAAGAAATGAAGACATACCCATACCTGAGGCTTACGATGCATGTGTTTGCTTGCTTGTGGTGTTTTGCCTCCTTGCTACTGTACTGGGAAAGGGTTGCTGACATAAAAGTGGTATGCTTTTGTGGCCAGTAGGTCAAGGGAGGTTATTCTTCCGCGCTGCTCCAGGCCGGTGAGACACCACCTTGAATACTCATGTCCAGAGAAGGGGCCACAAGGATGATCAGAGGGCTAGAGCACCTCTCCTAGTGAAGACAGACTGAGAGAGTTTGGGATATTCATTCTGGAGAGGAGAAGGCTCTGAGGTGACCTGACTGTGGCCTTCCAGTATCTTAAGGGAGCCTACAAGAAAGCTGATGAGGGACTTTTTAGGATGTCAGGTAGTCATGGGTCTAGAGTAATGGAGCAAAACCAGAAGTGGGTAGGTTCAGATTGTATGTTAGGAAGAAGTTCATCAACATGGAGGTGGTAGAACACTGAAATGGTTTGCCCAGGGAGGTGGGCATCCCTTGAAGATTTTAAGGCCAGCCTGGGTATGGCTCTGAGCAGCCTGATCTCATGTGAGGTGTCCCTGCCCATGGCAGGGAAGTTGGAACTAGATGATCCTTGAGGTCCCTTCCAGTTCTGACAATTTTATATCATACACTGTGAAAACCCACCATTTTCAGAGATGGTATTCCCTACTGCTGATGTTTCTGTAGAGGCAAATTAGTGCAACTGTCAACTGGTGCAGCTTGTCTGGTGGCAAGCAATACGATTCCAGATTCAACTTCAAAGAACCCTAATAATAAAACAGCCAATACAGAAATTAATTTCTCCATGCATATGATTTGTGAGATGCTCTATTTTTTGTGCTTTTGGCCCTGCATTTTGTTAATGCTGGCTTATGGGAAAAGAGGCTAAGAATAAAATTCTTTTCTCCACATACTAGCACATAAAGTGCTTTGGGTATCCATGCTGGAGAATTTTAATGATAGAAACATTTGATACCACATAGTTAGACTCAGCTCTGTTGTTAAGAGTAATGTCACAGAATTCTATGCATCATTTCAAGTATCTCTCTTAGAGTAAGTATTTCACAGGGTAACAGAAAAATTACTGTCGTCAGATAAACTTTTTTTCCCCAGTAGACTATATAATAGCAACAGAAAGTTATAGCACTTACATAGACTGCATCAGAAAAACAGGTGTCTTGCTTTAAGAAGGTGAGCTCAGTGTTTCTCGGGATAGCAATGGGGTAAGCAGCTAGTGCAGAACAGTTTTGGAATGGGATGTGAGCAAACCTCGGTGCCACCAAGTGGAGCAAGGAGGTAAAGAGTCCAAGAGGAAGATTATACTTAAGAATCAAACTATTTTAAAAGTTTCTTACGTAAAAAAAAAATAATAAAATGTGTGTGTGTATATATATTTATAAATATTTTTGCAATTAATATTATAACATTGGTTCTCAAAACTTTTGCGTTCAGCAATGATCTTAACATAACCCGCTGGTTTTCAATTGTGTTGAAGGAGTGAAGCTGTGAAACTGACAGCATGCTTTGTGTTTCCTTTCATGTAAGAGTCAGGTATCTGTTGACACTGTTCAGTGTCAGCTTGTGTTCACCTGCTTTGCTATGTAAGCGAGACTTTTTTCTTTGTAATGCCACTACACCCACTTTTAACAGAAAGAATTATGTGTGTTGGTAATAAGGGAGCAGCAGCAAAGGTCAGGATGGCTTTTAGCTGATATTTTTCTACAGCAAGCCATGGAAATATAAGTGAGCAGTACTGTGTTGGTGAATAAAGGTCCATACAGAAGAGAAGCAAGACACACAGAGAATAGTTGTCAAAGTCAAGGAATCATGATATAAAGTTTCATAAAGCAATGGGGAAGCAGCTGTACAAAGTGAAGAAAAAAGATTGAATGGAATAGATAAATAGGACACTCTTGTCATCTGCCCTGGATTGTGTGGATTAGCCAGCACTGGTTTTGACCAGCTGTTATGTATTATCCAGCTACATAAAAAAACGCTTGGTCTGACAGGTGCTTAGTTTGTCTCCCTTCAGTTAAGGGAAGTGACTACACTTGAAAAAAGTAGCTCCTCAGAGGAGCCAAGTGTTCAAGCACACCAGTTTTTGTAACACTTTGTGTTTGGTTTTGAGATTAGGTCACCCTTTTAGGGAAAGTGTAGCTACTTAATGGTAAAAGTAACTCTTCTCGTTTGTGAATTTTACACCTAGGGCATGGAGTACCTGGGTACCAAAAGATACGTTCACCGGGATTTAGCAACAAGAAATATCTTGGTGGAGAATGAGAACAGAGTTAAAATTGGAGATTTTGGATTGACAAAAGTCTTGCCACAAGACAAAGAATACTACAAAGTGAAAGAACCTGGTGAAAGCCCTATATTTTGGTAAGTTGTCTCTTGATATATGAAGTCATGCTATGTTTTCAGTTTTTGGAGGTTCAGCCACTTGTTTTGCATATTTTTTATCTCAGCTGCCAAGTCAGTTGCCCAGCATTGTGGAGATGGTGTTTGACTTTAAGAACAGGCTGTAGGACTTTTCAATGTGTTTAAAAAACCCCCAAACAACAAACAAACAAAAAGCCCACAAACACCACCAAAACTTAAAATTACCAAAATATTTCAAAGAAATAGCATGAAACAGGGAAGATATTAAAAGAAATCTGAAAGAGCCTATTCTGCAAGATGCTTTTGGTTCCCCGAACTCTGCTCATTCATGTCTTCGATCAGAGATATCTTGGATAGATCCTCTGTTGACTAAGTGGAATTAAATCTCACTGACTGTACTTAGCGAGGATAAAGTGCTAAGATGACCATTTGAGCAGATGCCTGTATTTGGACATTGAGCTTCCAGAAGAGGTCGAAGTTACTCCAAAATAGTAATACTCCAGTGAACTGCACTTAATTTAGAAAGGGAAAGAACAATCTCTGTAGCCTTGTGGGAGACTGAAGGACTATGAAGTGGAAATTGGTAGACTGTATTCAGAATGCAAAGCATGTACTTCAGTTTCATTCTATAAAGGCACACAAATACCTTAGAAAATAAGCTGCCAGACAACAGCTATAAAACCCATTGTATATCCTGGTAGCTGATAGCAAAAGAAAATTACATGCATCTGATTTTAATCTATTTTAGTCTTGATTGGGCACTGTGAAAATGTCATGTCTTCAGAATAAATAATGCAAGATGACATCTTAGTAGATATTAGAGGGAATTGTAAAACTTAAGCCCAGGAGTACCCGGAGCAGAGTTCAAGACTCACTGAAAGTGATGGAATGATGCTTGTTTGATTTAATTGTCTGTATTTCCACGCTTTATCACATCAAAATCTTGTTTATTCTCACCATAGATAAGAAGAGTGCCTACTTTTTTTGGGGGGGAAGAAACAGACCTGGATATACTTATAATTAACTGTGTTTTAATAATAGTTAATTGGTACTGAAAACACAAACCACCCTAAATAAACACAGTTAGTGATAACTGTAACTTCATTACTAGTGAAGGTAGTGGCATGAAATGAGAATGTGCTAATACCTATGAGCAAAGGACAGTAATTCATGAAAAGAAGTCAGTCTTCTTGAAAGAAGTATCTTCAAAACCAAAAAGAGATGCTGCTCAGAACAACGTTCCTTTCACTGTGTTGCAGGTATGCTCCAGAATCTCTGACAGAAAGCAAATTTTCTGTGGCCTCAGATGTGTGGAGTTTTGGTGTGGTCTTGTATGAACTCTTCACATACATTGACAAGAGCAAAAGCCCACCAGCTGTAAGTACATAGCTAATGGTTTTTCCAGGAAGACACAGCAACATACTAAGGAGAAGGAAAGGAGATCTGAAAACTACCCAATAGTTTGCACAGATTTTATCCATCCTGTAACTCCTAATGTTTGAAAAAGGTTTTAAAATCCTTTATTATAGGATGTTCTTTCTTGTCCTTCATGGAGAGGAATTCCAGATTTGATTGATTTCATTTCATCATGGCATGTTTTTAAATGCTGTTCCAAGCCTGAGCCAAACAAACATGGAAACATTAAGTTGATTTAAGTAAGGTCACATGCAGTTATTTTGTTAAGTTCAAGAAGAAAAGGAAGTGGGTTCTTTTTGCAGACTGTTAACAGGCACCTTCAGTGACAGGTGTCCAGTGGGCATAGAAAAATGCTACTTGTACAATGAATAACAGTTCTCCAATTAGTAATGGGATTCACTTAGCAGCCTTCTGCAGGCATAAGAGTGGAGAGTTGAGCCTTATATATTTATTGCAACTGTCCTCACCCTTGGCCACTGAGCTGACCAATGATGATAAGCAAAAGGGCACTGGGAATACCTCTGTGTTGACCTCACTGTACCTCTTAGTAATTCAGTACAATGGCTAACTTATCAAGGAGGTACTCCAAGGCAGCGACAGCTCTTCCTCCATAACAACATAAACATTGCAGACACCTGGAGTTCTTCTTCAGAAAGATTATGAAATGGGAAGTGGTAGAGTAAGTTATGGGCTTAGATGGAATATAGTTTCAATAGGTCAACTCTACAAGCGCATTCATCATTCAATCAGTGAGTGGTGGGACAGCAGACTAGCTGCCTTAGCCTGTATTGTTACACTGTTTCCCCAGCTCTGGCCATTTGCACTTCCTACCAGCAGCTGTTTAATGTTTTCACTGAAAGGATCATTAAAGAAATTTTTGTAACATTGGCCGAAAGATAATTCTTTTCGGTTGTGCTTAGAAATAATTTTCAGTTAAAGGTACTTCCTCCTTTGCTTTTCATCTCTGGTAATTGAGCGAGGTTTTAATCTAGTTTGTAGGTTACGTTGGTTGGTTTGTTAAAACACCGGTGTGATACAACATGTTTGCTGTTCAACTGTGACTTTTTCAATGCATCAAGATCTTCTTTTAGTGAGTCTCCCTTCATAAGAATACTGCAGAATCTTTTCTCCCTTTAAAAATTATTTATGCAATTTGCCTTTTGTCTCAGGAGTTCATGCGCATGATTGGCAATGATAAACAAGGGCAGATGATTGTATTTCACTTGATAGAGCTTTTGAAGAATAACGGACGACTACCAAGACCAGATGGATGCCCTGATGAGGTGAAGTATTGTATTCATATGTTAGTGTAGTCTGAAAGGTGCTTAGTCAGGCTGAGCACCTGGTAAATGCAAACTTGTGTTTCATTCTGCTTGGGTTACTGAAGAAGCTACTTTATCATCTCCATGATGAGCCTAATTACATTTCTTCTCTGATTCCTTGGATTTCATTCCCTCAGGAGCCTGGACTGTAGTCTTTCTAAATATGTGAAGTGGGACTGTTCTGGCTGACTGCTGTACTGGGGCACGCAGTCATGTGTTCCAAAAGTATGAGTTTATCAAGGCAGCAAGATTAGTATCTAGATCTAGAGCTTGTTCCATGAAAGTCCCATGTAGCGAGGTTCTTGTTCAAAGCCATGAAGTGTGGGTTCTTTTCAAGTCTGCAACTTTTGTGTAAGGTTTTTCACATTTAATTGCACTGTTTAAAGAACTTACTTATCTTGATTATTTTCCTTCTCTTCCTCTTCCATTCTCAATCTTAGGAATACCTGTGTTTATTGTGGATTAGCAGGGCTCATTGAGAGAGCTTTAAACTAGATTTGAAGGGGCATGGGAATGTGACCAGACTTGCCAGAGAGGCACCTGAGTGTAGTAGCCCAGCACTTGTGTGGCAGTGTGTGAGAGCCAATAGCTCTGCCACCCATCAAGGACAAAAACTGTGTGCTCAACTGCCTTCCTGAAATGCTTATGCACCAATGCATACAGGATGTGGCATAAGCAGGAAGAGTTGGAGTTTGGTGTGCTGTCACAGGGCCATGATCTCATTGCAGTTACTGAGACATGGTGGGATGGCTGGAATGTTGTCATAGATGACAATGTCCACTTTAGGAAAGAGGTGGTGGGATTGGTCTTGGAGAGAGCAACTGGAATGTATTCAGCTCTTCCCTGGAACAGATGAAAGGGGCAGGCTAATATGAGAGACAGTGTTGTGTGTGTTTACTACAGACCACCTGATCAGGATGGAGAAAGTGATAAGGCTTCTACAGATAGGTGAAAGGAGCCTCACAGTCACAGGTCTTGGTTGTCATGGGAGACTTCAATCACCCTGATATCTGCTGGGAAGGCCATGTCCAGGAGGTTCTTTCGGTGTATTGATGATAACTTTGAATTGAGTGATGGAGCAGCCAACAAGAAGAGATGTACTACTGGACCTAACACTGACAAAGATGGACTGGTGGAGGACATTAAGGTTGAGGGCAGCCTTGGCAGTAATGATTATGAGAAGATAAGAGTTTAGAATCATGGGTAATAGGCACAAAATGTAGGACTGCAACCTTGACCTTCAGGAAGTCTAACTTTCACCTCTTCAAGGAACTGCTTAGAGAAATCCCATGCATTAGGGCTCTGGAGGAACTTCTTTACTTTGAGAATGGTGGAGCACTGGAATAGGCTGCCCAGAGGGTGGTGGAGTCTCCATCTCTAGATCCATTCAAAACCCACCTGGATCACATCTGTGCAACCTGCTCTATGTGAACCTGCTCTGGCAGGGGTGTTGGACTAGATGATCTCCAGAGGTCCCTTCCAACCCCTGTTCTGTGATTCTGTGGTCATGCATAATGTGTACTACCAAGCATTTTCAGCCAAGACCTACCTGCAGACTGCAGGCACAGTTAAGTACAGGAACCAGCTCTTGTATGTTCAGAGCCTTCAGAGTTATATTTATGTTCTTTAGACACTGAAGTGTATGTAAAGCCATAGTCAGAGCACACAAATTAATTCAGTTTTCTTTTGTTTTAGCTAGTACTCCACAGGTATTTAAAAAATACTTTCATATTACATCTGAGTCTTGTAGCTGCCTGTTCTTCAGATCAGAGTGCACTCCAGCTCAAGCTATTGGTAGGGCTAGGTGGGTGAATCAGTAGGGAAAGAAAATGGTTACACTTTTTAACATGCAACTTCTAGTTCAGATCCATTGCTGTGTCCCTTTTAAAGGCAAGCACACTTGGCAGTAAGCTGAGAAATAATCCATTTGAAACTGGAGGGAAAGGAGAGATCAGGGTCAAGTGATCTAGCAGAGAAGAGGAACAATGGTACAGGTGGGAGAGAGAAGCTGCAGAGAAAGAGTCTATAGAGAATCAAAAGAGAAGTCTCTGAAGTAACCTTTCTTGTATTATGAGTACAGCAGTTGTTGAATTGAAAAGATTTGGCTTCTTGTAGATAACCTGAATGTCACATGGGTAAGATAACACATTACTGAAACTGTATGCAGACTAATGCAAAGGTCTCAATGCCTGACATTTCTTCAGATATGAAAGCAAATTTGAAATCTCTCTCTTTTGTCAGAAACTGTGCCCTTCCTATCTTGATCCTGAAAGGCCATTCATCACAGATACTAATCTTCCAGTTGTCTATAGCTCACAAATTGCTTGAGACTTTTAGTTGAAAGCATCTTGGTCAATGCAGGACTCTTCAGACTTGCTCAAAAATAAGGAACTGTTGCTACTTTGTTGCCTGGGAGCTGTGCAGATTGTTCTTAAGCAACATGTAAAATGTTTTTGGAAGTATGAGAAGTTGGTAGTAATGATCTGGGTAAATGTAGTGAGAAGAGTACAGGTGAAGAACTTGACAGGTTTTTTTGTAGGTGTGAGGCACATGTTTGAGAAAAGAAAAACCTTGCCAAATTCCTATTATGATGGAAATCTTCTTCAAAAATCATTTAAATTCTCTTCTACTAAAAGTGGGTTCAGTTTACACAATAACTTTCATGGGTTATTTCTGGTTATATATGAAAAATAGTTAAGAATTTAATATAGATGAAGTGTATCTTAACATTGCAGGGGAAGCTTAATTTAGAATTGCTGTCTTTGTAAGTCTGATTTTGCGTCAGACTTGTGATGCACTTGCAGCCCAGAAGGCCAATCAGATCCTGGGCTGCATCAAGAGAAGTGTGGCCAGCAGGTCAAGGGAGGTGATTCTCCCCCTCTACTCAGCTCTGGTGAGACCCCACCTGGAGTACTGCGTCCAGTTCTGGAGCCCCTATTACAAGAGGGATCTGGAGGTGCTGGAAGGTGTCCAGAGAAGGGCCACGAGGATGATCAGAGGGCTGGAGCACCTCTCCTATGAGGACAGACTGAAGGAGTTGGGGCTGTTCAGTCTGGAGAAGAGAAGGCTCCGAGGTGACCTCATTGTGGCCTTCCAGTACCTGAGGGGGGCCTACAAGAAGGCTGGGGAGGGACTTCTCAGGACATCAGGTAGTGATAGGACTAGGGGGAATGGAATTAAGCTGGAGGTAGGGAGATTCAGGCTGGAGGTGAGGAGGAAGTTCTTCCCCATGAGAGTGGCGAAGCCCTGGAATGGGTTGTCCAGGGGAGGTGGTTGAGGCCCTGTCCCTGGAGGTATTTAAGACCAGGCTGGATGAGGCTCTGGCCAACCTGATCTAGTGTGGGGTGTCCCTGCCCATGGCAGGGGTGTTGGAACTAGATGATCCTTGTGGTCCCTTCCAACCCTGACTGATACTATGAAAATATGTCCAGTGCATTTGTAATTTTAAAAAATTCTGAGTTTTCAAGAACAATAAGAGCAAGCAGGAAGATAAAACCTTAGCAAAATGACACAAATCTCTTAAAAGTTTCCAAGACTAGCTGGGTGAATTTCCATGCTAATGTTAAAAAATAAAAATCTCCTTTTATAATAAGGGCTTTTGCAGAGATATCTGTCCTCCCTTCTCACTGTCGTTGGGACAAAAGAGATGAATGGATGCAGCAAGACACTAGGCACACTCTTGTGCCACTGTTTCTTGGAAGCATACAGCTAAGTTGCACATTCTTTGGACAGGCTCAAAGTAACTATGAAGTATTTTTGTATCATCTCTTTACCTGCTACTGATTTTCTTTACTACTTCTCCAGATTTATGCGATCATGAAAGAGTGCTGGAACGGTACCGTTACCCAGCGCCCTACCTTTCGGGATCTTGCTCAACGCGTGGATCATCTAAGGGACAACATGGGTGGATGAGGAGACTGTCCCTTCTTCAGAGGACTTGTTGGAATCCAGAGCAAAATGTACTTGGTCTGCTGTGTATAGCTGGCATATGTACACATATGGATTTTACCATTGCTGGAAGTGAAATCTGTGTGGCAAATACCCTGTCTCAATCTGCATACTGAGGAATCCTGCTGGTTTTCTGTGTCAGGATGTGTTTGTTATGCTGAGAACATGTCAAAATTCTCAATAGGGAGAGAAATTATTTTTCTAAATAAAATAGTCTAATATATGGTCAGTCTACAACACCATTATTTGCCTTACTTGGCAATGCAAAGAAAGAGATGACTTAAGACAATGAAAAGACAGTGTATTTCCTGTCAAAATGGTGATGCACAGACTTCTAGAGGTGTTTTCACACTGAGTATATAGTGACTTGGCACCCTGTTTTGTGTGTTGCACAAGGGCTTGTGTGTGATAATACAGTTAGACAGTTTTTTTCATTGTTGACACAGAAATGGCTTCTCTGTGTAACAAAACAGAAGTGGTTATGTAACCCAGAAACTTTTAATTTGCCTGTCTGAATCAGCTATCAGCCAGCAATACATGCAAGGAGATAAGAAGAGGCTGTGTGTAAGTATTTCGAGGCAAAGGGAGAAAATCATTCCTGCTTTGGAGAGCCAGAAAACCTGCTCACACGTGTGAAAATTTTAGTCTAAAATGGAAAAGCAAGCATGTTATCTAGTTTCTCTTACTCTTCACCTGAGTTAAGTTTTGTATTCCATTTTATAATTAAAGTTAGAGTGATAACAAGTAGAAATGAAACTATTTTCTACAAGGCAGTGTCTTCAGTTTGTCTCTGACCTTGAGGAAGTTACTTGAATTCTACTTTTTATTCTTTCCATCTTTGTGAATTTCCTGCAGTCATAAGCATATCTACAAATTGAGAACTTTTTAAAGCAGAATTAAAAATCTAGACAATGCCCTCCATTTCACAGTTCCTTGCTTTGCCATTAAGGTGATCACCTTATAGTGCACTGAGAAGAATGCTTATGGCCCAGTATCTGACACCGCCTGTGACAACCACATCAGGTCTATTTTGTACTGAAGTGGCCCAAGTAACCTATTTCTTTCTGCGGTAATACCCAGCATAAGACTACTTGGAAGAAAGAATTACAAGTGCAATTGTTCCACGCTCAGCAGGAGGCAAGAACATGATCCCAGTTACTGAGAACTGGAAGGAGATCAGAGCTACCTGGGAGGACAACTTACGCTGTGTGACTCAGTTTTTTAAACAAGTCTAACAAAAATTCATGGACAAGACAACTTTTCGGTTTTGCCTCCAGGCACAAAACTTGGGGATAACTTTCATATCAAAGCAGTAAGTTGCAGGGTTTGTTTATTTTTAGTTCAAATAATCTCTTTTGGTTGTTTTTACCTATTCCTAAGCATTATTGTTCGTAAAGTAGAATACTTGTTCCTCTTGGACTTTCTCTGAGAGGAGCTCAATTAAGGGGATATACAGCTTGACAAACTGACCTGACATCCAGATTTGTGGCTTTGTGTTTAAAATTAAATGCTAATTTTTTTCCTTTTTTTTTGGGGGGGTGGGGTGGTGGTGTGATTGGTTGGTTGTTTTTAACTTGTGGCGGTGAGTCAGTGAACAGAGGAGTTATCTTCACTGTGGGGCCTCCTCAACATTTGTGGTTAGCCACATCCAACTTGTCAAAAGTGGCCTCAAGCAAAATTTTTGAAGTCCTAAGTTCATGTAACATGGTGCCAGTACCGCGATGTTTTGTACCACTATGATGTCTCTGTCCCACAGTCACTTGTGTGAAATTGCAGTGTTATAATATGGGAGATTGCTTAAATAAGGAGGACAACAGCAGCCCTCTTCCTGCCCACTGTGTTTAATAATATTTCTGTTGGTTTTCTTGCTGCCAAGAACTTGCATAGATATTACCTGTAACTAATTTCATAATCAGTTTTTAAGCTGCAAAGAACTTTAAAGTGCTTTGTTCAACTTTAAATGTCTGTTTTCTCCGTTTCTCTGCATCACTTTGAAGATCTAAACTTTCGTGCAAAAAATGTCTTTGCGTTTGTCGTCTCAGTTGTGTGTATGTGGGTTTTGTAACAAAAGAGGATAAAGCTTTAAAACATTGAAACAGCATTTTTAGCTGGATAACATATGCAGGAACGATGTAAAATTTGCAGTGTATGATAGTAGCTAAGTGGTTTCCGATATGTAGTAGACTAAACATAATTTATGTAAAAATCTCAGGGAAGTTTGTGAAATGCAATGAAGAAATCTTCCAGTCTGCTATTTTTTCAAGTGAATAAAACGTCTTTTTCTTGTTCTACTAGAGTATGACTGATTGCATAGTCTGTTTGATTGCATAATTATGGTGTGGAACCCAAGGATCACTCTTAAGTGTCTCGTGGATTTGATCTTACTATTTTTTTTCATTTTGTTAACACTTTATATTTTTTGGAGAGGCACATATCTTTACACTGCAGTGTGATTTTGTGCTGTTGGTCAAGAACACACAGCGTCTTTTGCAACAAGTCTCTCTGTTTGTCAGGAATGTTCTTAGCTGGGTGAATAGGACCAAGTAATGCCTAGGATGCTCGCACAATGATTGTCCGTAGCATCAAAGTTTACATTTGGGAGCAGACCAAATGGTTTTCTCAAAAAGCTGTTGAGGATGCAAATGCAGTGATTTTGCTGAGTTTTCTGCTGCCAATTGTAGTATCCTTAAAGAAAAGGGGGGTCGGGGTGGCGGGGGGCGGGGCAGGGCAGGCGGGAGGCAAACACAGAACAAACTAACAAGCCAACAACGAAAAGACCCAAACAACTGCATTTCAAAAGCTCTCAGCAGCGTTGTATAATGCTACATTTTTATATAGCCTTTGTGTTAACAGACTCAGTTCTTTTAGAAAGTCTTCAGTAGGCATTGCATTGGTTCATATTTCAGTGTAATCATTCTGCTACCAAACTGTTGTTGGTTTTTTTATAATTATTTTTTTTAAAGAGAAAGTGCTGGTTTATGCGTACGTGACTGCTGCTGCAACGCCGAGCTAAAATAGTAACGACCACTTTGCACTTACATTTGAAGTGAAAGAATCTTTCTGTGAGTGCACAGTGTGTCTTATGGAACCCCTGCTAACAAGTGTTGTCTGCTATAGAATTGATCTGTTGTCTGTCAGTGTAAATATGTTGTTTCAGAATTCGTTTTTAAATACAGTCCACAGCCTTGCGACAGTCACGTAATAAGCCAGAGGAGCAACGAATATTCAGGAAAAGAAACCAATATTCTTGTCAAGTCCTAGTATTGATTAAAGGCTTCCATAGTTGAGATCATTGTTACTAAATGTACAGACTAATATGACTGTAAAAATACATTTAAATTATTTTACTTTTCCCAGAATTGTTTGTAATTGTTGCATTTAGTTGAGATGTTGACCAACTGCCTTGAAGTGTATGGGGAAAATTACTCTATGTTACTTTATGAACTATGAAGAAATGTAACTCCTGTAACGAAAGCAAGCCTTTTAGGAGTGTATGATCAGAAAGACCTGGAGGATAAAGTTCTGAGAGTGAAAGCAGAAGCACAGCAAAAGAGAAAGGCTGATGTTCAACACTGAAGCAGCTTTCTGAAATGTGAAATGCGGAGTGATCTATGAAAAACTGATGCCTACTGAGAAGGCAATAGCATGACAAATACGTGCTAACATACTTCTAAACTGTGTATTGCTGCCTTAAATCTAAAATACAGATACCTAACTTGACTGAAAAATATAACTATTACTCTACCAAAAGAAAGTCCTTCAGGTTGTGCAAGGCCAGGCAGCAGTTGTGAAAAGGTGTTTGGCTAGTAAGTTTCTGAGTTTTGCTTTTTGAACAAGAGGTTTGTAACCCTTTATATTGAAGTAGAAAAAGTCTTTAAAGGGAGGGGTGGGGAAGAAGGCTCCAGCTGCATATGCTTGGACTGTGAACACTTGAACACAGGGTTTACTGAAGAGAACGTGAATGGGATACTTTTTAGAAAGCTGTGTATTGATACCTGAAACTTAACTGTGTGTTTATTTTGCGTTTGGACAGTGAAAATAAAATAACTGAATACAATGAATGGCACATGCCTGCCAAGATTTTATTTCATACACCACCTAAAATTAATTACTGCTGTTTGAAATTGCTACTGAAGGAAACTGCTCTGTTTTAAAGGGATAGAATACAGCACATGCAACTTCATGACCTTCCCAGAATAGCCATATGTAGTGTTTATCTTTTGGAAGGAATTTTCTTTTCTATTAATGCCTGTGTTCGTGCAGGACACAGCTGCTCTCAGAATGCCATACAAGCAGTTTTAACTGCACATCTTACTTGCATTCATGTGAAGCACACAATATGGTGCACAGCATTAACTGTAGCAAATAAAAGTTCGAAGGCAAATAGCAGCCTGGAAAGCAAAAATTCTCATTTTAAAGTCAAACAACATTGCAAAACTTGGGGAAACACAGGTTCAATATAACCTTGCATGTGGAATTCACAGACTCAGCTGGTGCTGATACAAGCAGGTCAAAAGAAAGAGGACTGAAGATTTAGGTCTGGAAAATGTTGCAGTAAGTAGTAGGATCTGGAAGATGTGACTTGGTCATAAGCCAGGCCATTTTTTTCACTTTTCCTTCCCAGAGTAAGTGTAAAGCCTTAGTGCTACTTAAACATCTTCAAAACTAGTGATAGGACAGCAAGAAATGACTTTAAGTTGTGCTGGGGAAGTTTGGATTGGACATTAGGAAAAACTTCTTTGCTGAGAGAGTGGTGAGCCTCTGCAACAGGATTTCCAGGGAAGTGGTGGAGTCACTATCCCTGGAGATGTTCAAGAAGTGTGTCGATGTGGCACTTCAGGATATGGTTTAGTGGTCATAGTAGCTGGGCTAAGGTTGGACTTGAGGCTCTCCAAGGTCTTTTCCAGCCTTAGTGGTTCTATGATTTTAAGTGCTTGAGCGACACTTAAATTAATGCACATACAGATCCCAAGGCACATAGAGTCTGGAGATGTGGGAGCAAAGCTTGCTGACTCTGACAGGCACAACTAGGACTATAAAGGAGGGAGGATCCCTGAGTCCCTAAGTAGCTGTGTGACAACCAAGCAAGGGCATTGTGCAGGGCCTCTTTCTGCTAGGTTTTTGTGAGCCCTGGGGTCATACTTCTGAAGTGCATACTTCTGCATTATGACTGTGGTGCAGGTTGTGGCATAGATAATTACTTATTTTTAAATGTTAATAAATCAGTAAATACTTGTGCTAAATTGTAATTGCTAAGGAGTTCTAGCAAAATATGTAGAAAGCATATCTGTACTTCTAAGCCAAGAATGCATATTAATGGAGCACAAGCTGGAGCATCTTCAGCTCATATTCAGGAGCATGAGGTTGTCTTTAGAATGGTTTAGTAAATGGGTAGCTGGTATTTGAGCCTGCTGCATTTTGCTTTGATGAATCATAAAGTGAAAGCAGAATGGTCTCTAATATTGCAAGGTCTCCATGAGATTAAATTTCAAACCTCTGGAGAAGATCTGAAAAAAGAGCACCTGCACATCAGCAAGCTCCTGTGTGTACCCTGTTTCTCAGGACTAAGCAAGGTTTTACTGTTTTGCTGTAAGCTGTATGACTCAAAAGCTACAATGAAGTTGGTATGGTAATACTATGGCCTCTTTATGAAGGCTCATGTGACATCCCATGTTACAAGTTATCTGGACAACCACATGATTACAGGAACAATATGTTAATAGAAGAAAGGCTGTCCTAGAGGATCTTCAGCTTCCTGTATTGGGACTGCTTGGCCCTTAGGAACCTGTGGCTCCAGATCATCTCCCTCCAGTGTGCTTGCTCAATAAGCATGTGAAGATTTAGAGAAGGACAACCAGGACTGTGAATGTGCTGGTAGAGGTGAAGCCTGGCTTTAGCATGGGAGGGGAGCAGTGCAATGCAGCACAGAGGCATATGGAAGGGAATGTGGAAATCCAGCACCAGAGGCAGGGTGTAGCTAACAGGGAGCCACTCCACGTTTGAACTGAGCTGGCATTTAAAAGATCGACAGTGAAATAAGTGGGAGGAAATGAGGTGATCCTCTGGGCTTAATTCTGCTGGCACCTAGGGATGATAGTTGAAGCTGGATGCAGATAACTGTGAAATGAGTGAGTGAAAACCCAGTCCCGTGCTTGGTTTTCTTAATACAGTAAACTTTGCAATGTCAAATGGTTTGGTGTGAGCTTCCCCCTCACAAACAGAAGTTTGCTGCTATTTCAGTTCATGTTTTCCATTGCCAGCCTCATCCAGCAGGCTAAGGGCCCACTAAGGCAGCCCCATCAGGTGATATGTAGAATAGCAAGCACTTTCCTGGCATTGAATGGTGCTTCGCCTTCTGGAACAGCCACCAAGCCACAAACTGAACAAAAGGTTTGGAGCATCAACAAAAGCCACAGAAGTGCATAGACACTTAAGAAATAGGAATGTATATGATACCAAGAAGTCTCTAAAATTTAGATTCAGTTAAAAAGGAGTTTTAAGGAGTTTTAATTTACGATGAAAATCCTAACAATCTTTTTCTAAGATGGCTTTCTCTTTGTGAGACTTACACCTTTTCATCATTTGAGGTACTTTAGCTTACTGCTTTATGTAAAGAGTTCTGTCAGGTTTTAAACAATGGAATAGCAGGGCACAGAGCTGGAAAACCTGTTGTATATAGTGCTGTGGATTATTCTCATGTCTTTGGGAACTGCTCAGGAGTTCATAGTCAGACCTCACTACATTCACAGTAGAAAAGAAACCCCCCAACCCACTCAGAAAAGTCAAGTCTTTCAGATGCAAATAGCAGTGCTTGTAGGGGAATGTGCTGATATGTCATTTCCTACTCATAAGCTCACACTTCGTAATAAAATAACTTGGAAACTGGACACTTCCTGTGGGTTAAGACTACATCAGTGGGACTGCAATTTCTGTAAGTAGGAATGCTAAAACAATGCTTCTCTTACCAACTAATTGCCCTGCGAATGGAAGAAGTTGGGGGGGGGGGGGGGGGGCCGGGAGGAGGAGGAGGAAGGGAAGTGGGGGGAGGGGAAAGGCAGCTTATTTCTTGTGGGAAAAATGTGGTTTTTTTCTGAACAGCTATGATGGTAAACACAGTATGTTGCTTTGAACTGCTGTGCTTATGTTAATGCTGCTGTATACAGACGGTAGGAACACACTACTGGTAGTACTCTTAGAGGAGATTTCAGCAGACAGTCAGGTCAGTCTGGTCTGCTGTTTGGATCAATATGCCATCTTAGAAATCAGACATTTTGAGCTGTCTGCTTCAGTGTGTTTGCTTCCCTCGCATAACTAGTTACACACCTCATTTTTTGTAAAATGTTTTCCTGTGGTCTCAAAAAAGTGTGTTTGAATACTGAGTCACATGAGCAGGAGTAGATGGCATCCTCTAAACCTGTGGCAATCAAGCCACACACAACTGTCTCCATAAATAAAACATTATAAAATATGGCCTACCTACACAGGAAACCATAGAGGCAGTTGAAAACTCAATTTGATTAAAAAAACACACCACAACAACCTCCCCCAAATCCCCACCACCTTTGTACATCTAGTGTATGTGCAGAGTCAAATACTTCTCTTACCTTTAAACAATGAGTAAACTTCTGTCTGTGCCATGTATCTGTGCCATGGCTGATCTGCTAAAGCTGTTGCAGACTATGATGAGGCCTACTAAGAAGCCAGATGAAAAATGCTTCACCATTTTTCTGGGTTATGCTCACTGACACATCATGGCTCATGCCTCTCAAAAATGTCTGTTTACTTTAGATGAGGGCTCAGTTTTCTGTTTATAATTCTGTTTTAGCCTGTAACAGTTAATTTTGAACAGTAATTTCCACGTACAAGTGTAGTTAAACCTAATTTGTGATCTTAAATTTTGAAGAGAACAAGTGGGATTTTCACTTGCCAGGTTACTCACAGCCTCTCAGTAAAACTATAAATCACAGTATCACCAAGGTTGGAAGAGACCTCAAAGATCATCAAGTCCAACCTGTCACCACAGACCTCATGACTAGACCATGGCACATAGTCTGTTTCACTCAGGATACTACCCATGCAGACTGGGTACCTGGACAGACCAGTACTACTGGAGCAAGCAAGGAGAACAAACACCATATTCACCTTTCCCACTATTCCTTTTTAAAAGCTTGGCAGGTTTTCTAGCAAAATGAATGAAGCATACAGACTAATTTTCAGTTTCATCAAGCATGGTGCTTTTACATTTTCCCTTTTCTTATAGACTCTATGCAGTATTTAGTCTCCACCTTACTAAGGAATTTTAACTCCTAGAGCCCTATATCCTACTCCAAAATATGGAATATTTCCCCTCCTCCTGTGTTCTTCTAGGAAATTCTAATCTAAATTATGAGTCTTTACACCCAAAACTATTTGCGAGGTGAAGTGGTTGGAAGCTAAGCGTCAAAACCCCAGGAAGAGTTTGCAGAATATTGTTTAGAGACACCTAAGAGTAAGGTAAGGCAAACTGACACCAAAATGGCTGGAATGATTGTAGATTTATTAATTATATATTCATGCAGTTCACTTTGACCATACAAGTGGCTCTTGAAGAAGGTGAAGCAACTACCTAATATGTGAGAGAGAAAGGAGATAATACCAGATCTAAGAGGAGAGAAGTATTATCATTTCAGGTTCAAGCTGTATCCTGTGCGGTCAATGTCTTCTTGCTGGTGGGTGCACACTTCATGGTGCTGCCTTTTACTCTTAAATTTCTCTTCACTCTGTGCCTAGGGGGTTTGGTAGAGGTGGTCTCACACCAGGGTGGATGATGCACTGCGTGTGTGAAGGCATAGGCGCATTAGGACCCCAGTTTAATTGAGTCACTCTTGGGCCACCTGCACGTCACATTAGGGGGTGGTCACAAAATGGTGAGCACCCCAGTACTTTGTGCAGGTTCAGTTATACTGGAAGCAGCAGCTACCTTGAGCTGGCACAGCTGTAGGCACCTCAGCAGTGTCTGAAACACAATGTCCTGTTTCAGGAACAGATGGTCACATTTGCTTGAATATAAAGAAAAGGGAGCAGAGAAGCAGCCTGAGGCAAACCTTTATGGCAACACAGCTTCCACACTAAGCTGTGCAAGTTCAGCTGGCTTGTTGCAAGGAAAAATATAGCAGAACTTCAGTTACCCTCCAGATTGACAAAAAGCATCTTACAGTCACTACAACAATGGTGTGGAAGAACAATCAATTCTTGCTGAACGTTGTAACAATGATGGAAGAAACGGTAATTTTCCCCTGGAAGATAGCAGCATTCATGGTGAATGCCCATTCTGCCCCAGCTCTACCAAATAAAATCAATATGGTTTACAAAAACTAAAGGGATTGGTAAATGCCCAAGTACTGGAATAACAATATCATCTTCAGAAAAGAAATAAACCAGTGATGCAATAATTTCACTAAGCAATATTTAGACTAAAGAACACTTTTTGAAGAATGGAGCCAAAGGTAGCAGCTGTGCACTCTAAACTACTAAGTATATTCTGAATCATCTACTACTAGAAAGGTATGTTACTGTAAGGATCGTGAAGGGCAGAAAGACAAAAAACTCAAGCTATTGACAACATAGAACTACAATGTTACAGCTGGTTAAAACCGCCAGCAAGGCAAAATTTTATCTTAGCAACTACAAATATTAAATTACCTATTTATAAACACTGTAGCAATTAGCACTTAGAGAAACATCTGAAGTAGGTCAGACCAGCATGCCATAAAAAACACACAGGACAGTATCTGAGTACCTGCAGAATAAGCTGAAGCACCTCTACTCTCACTTCGCAGTAGTACCAAAAGAAAAAAGGTAAGGTAAATAATGAATAATTACAGTGTTACTGTTACTAGTTCACCCACTAGCTGTATTAGCCCATCTGTGAGTATGAAGAAATATTTTGGCTGCAAGTGTTGTATTGTGACAAAGTTTCTAGAGAAATGACATTGCATAAGACCATCCTGCTATTGCAGGCAAATGGGAAAAGTGTGTTCAAAATAATCAAACTGAGTCAATGATGAGTGGAATTTTAAATGGCAAACTGTATTTTCTCTACTGCTTTGTACCATGAGTCCTGTTTCAAGAACATGAGTGGATGTTCTGTTGACAGAAAAAGAACAAGTCAGTAATGGTTACTATAATCACCCTTTAATGAAACATTGAAGTTCCTTCTAAAGACAAAGATACAGTGCTTTTGTAATGTAAGTGTAAAGGATTGACAGTAAAATTAAGATACTTAGTAAAAAACACAGATTAGAAGTTTCTACAGCAAAACAGTCATGACAATTACACTGGTGGATTTTTACTTTATTTTAAAGAAAACCAGCAGTATTGACTGGCACATATAGAGGAAAATACAGTGAGAGTTTTCTTCCTCTGTAGAAGTAGCATTGGAACAAACACCAATTTCATGCATAAGTGCAGACAGGATTTTAAACTCTGCATATAGTACTAATTTCAGCTTTTGTACAGCCCCATTTGCAACACATTCCTGCCAAACCCAGAGATTCACGTTTTCTTCTGGGATACCCAGCCCAAAGATAACTGTTTGATCCCATGGGATTTGCAATTCCCGTTCCTCCTCTGTCCTTCTCAACAGTTTCCTCTAGCTGTCGAACAAGTTCTTTGAAGTCATCTGCCACAGGTAGATATTCATTATAGTCATTCAAACTATACAAGTCCTTCAAAGTCTCCCATCCAAGAAAGGGACTGCTTCTCTGCAGCTGCTCCAGTTCAGGACTCAAAATTGATTGCAGCTTGAAGTTTCCCCATAGCTTGTTATTTGCTGTTCGTACAGAATCTGTTTTAAAAGAAGGCTTTTTTAAGTTCAGACTGTAGGAGTACCAAAGGGAGAGCACAGCTCTTAGAGTAGCAGTAAACCCCATTCACTTACTAAGAAAAGCTCTGTTATGTAGGAGAACTGTCTATACAGCAGTCTCCACTCAGGTTTACTTATAGCTTACTTTTAGGGGAATCTTTAATTTTCAAAGGCTGTGTTGCCTGTTAAACATGGAAAATACATGGCTACAACTGTGGCTGAGGTATAGACATCCTCTCAGAACCGCCATGCTACTGATACCAAAGTCTCAATTTTACAAAACCAAAATTCTGTTGTAAAGGCACACACATAGCTATGTCATGTAGCTCATTAATTCAGTGAGACCACTGCTCACACAAACTAGCATCCTATGAAGAACAAAGGACTTAAAGTCATATGTAAACTGCTTTTCACAGATTGTATTTTTTCTATAGCCGTTTTCAGCCAGTGCTTTCCACTCAATCCTTTCATTTCTCAAGGTATAGCAGAGGCTTGCAGATTTTACTTAAAACTAGACTTTGTGTCAGTGACTGAAGTGTTCTCAAAAATACAAGCGCTACTTTCTTTCACCTCATACTGTTTCTCTTAGGTTTTCTTCTGCAAGGCAGAATTGCTTACTTCAGTTAACATGGAAAAACACAGCTCCTTCCATTCTTAAGTTTAAAAATCCAAACCAAGTGGTCTTAATGCTGTTAACATGGTTTTTGTTTCAGCAAGATCAAAGAATGTGAGAGCATCCAACAAATGTTGTATTTACTTTGTGTCGTTAATTTATAGTAGCTAACCTTCAAATAGAACAGCTGCCTGAATATATACAAAACAAGTAGTTGTAGCTACTTTGCTAATTAACCAATTATTCCTCTTTAGGAGTCTTTTGGGGGAGGGAAGATTTTAGTTAGTGTGCAGCACAGTCAGGGCTCCTCAGTGGCTGATGCTCTCAGAAGTTACTGTTAATAAAAAGGAAAATGAAGTTTGCTGGAAAAGAACACACAGAACGGAGGTTACACATATGTTATTTGCTATCATTACAAAGGTAACTTTTATTTTCTATTCAACCTGGGGGTGGGGGGGTGGGAAGTTCCAAGAAACCCAAAATACAAGTTTTATTAACTGCCTGAGGCAGCTAAGCCTCATTTGAGGCTGTTTATGCCAAGAAACAAAAAGAACCTCTTCCACTGCACACTTTAGCCATAATTCCAATTACCGTCCTTTTTAAAATGTTATTTTCACTATTCAAAACACCAACCTAGAGTCATCACTTCAAATTACTCTCGTACATTACCGTAGCTGAGAACACAGCCTAAGCCCCATCTGCTTACATGTTCTTCAAATATTGGGCTTGGAACACATGATGGTAAAATTCTCTGAGGAGTATTTCACTCAACGGTTTCACCAAACATCCCTAAAGTTCTTGCCCTTATTTAATTATAACCTGACAGGCCCGTCCAGCCTGCAACTCTTTTGTTATAACAGCACAAAAGATTCCATATTCGGTAATGCCCCTCGCAGAGCCCACGAAGAAGGGTGTGTCTATCTTTAACGCTCCTGGAGAGAGGGAAAGCGGAGCTTGGTTTCCACGGCGCGAAGAGTTACCGAGCTTTGCCAATGGAGCAAAGCCACAGCGGGAGGTACTGCCTACCGCTTCTAAGGTGCATTACACCTCCCTGCATGACCGAGAAGAAAAAAATGAGTTACTGTTTGTAGTTTATTTAAATAAAGAGTTCTGCGAGCCTCGGCCGCCGCGGGGCTTTTCGGCCCTGAGCAGTGCGATGTCTTCTGAAAGGACCTAAAACTTAGCCGGCTAACGCAGCTAGTACCGGCCCAGGGCTTGTCGTGTCTTTCCCTCCAAATCTGCATGTTTCCTTTCAGAAATCACGGGCAATGCTAACCGGCATCGGAAAGGAGAGAGAAAGAGGGGGACGGGGAGGCGGGCAGCTCAGGCAGGAGGAGAGAGGAGCTCCGCGGGGCTCTCGCGCTTTCCCACTCCCTCCCGTTTTCTCTCCATTTCTTTTCACAGGACCTCTGCCGAGCCAGGCGAGCCGCCCCGAGAGTCATCTCTGCCCGCCGTAGCCATAGGACCGTCTGAAAGCGCTGCTCCGTCGGGCGCTGTCCCTGGCCTCGCCCCGCCCACACCCCTCTGCTCGCGGCACACTCACCGGCCGCGGTCGCCGGTTCCATCGCTAGCAGGGAGAGCCTCTTCCAACGGGACCCGCCGCAGGTGAAGATGACGGCGCGGATAAACTCCCGTCCGCACAGCTTCACCCCGTAGCCGTCCCCCTCGCCCGCGGGGAGCACAGCGGCTGTCGCGCCCCGGCTACTGGGCCGCCCTGGCGGCGCCGCGCAGAGCAACGCGGCCGCGGCACAGAGGAGTCGCAGCTTGGCCCCCATGGCGCCAGCCGCCCGCCCCGTCCCGGTCCTTCCCGACCCACTCCCGCGGGCGCGCTCCCAAGAGGAGCCGCCGGCCGCCCAACCGCCCGCGCTCGCGGCCTCGAGCCCAACTGCCGCACTCCCGCGTGCCGCGCGCGCTGTAGCCGCCGGCCGGCCGCCTCCCGCCTTTTATGGGCTGAGGGCGGTACTGAGTCACCGCCCCGGCCCCGGCCCGGGCCCTAGCCGTGGCCCGCCGCTGCCACCGGCAGCTCCGTCGCCGGGCGGTCTCTGCTGCTGAAGACAGCGTCAAGACTCCCTCGAGCCGGACTCACTCCTCTCTCTGCCTCTTGCTTGCTGTCGCGGCTCCTCGCGCCTCGGTGAAGGTGTCCCTAATTGCAGCCTCCCCGCTAGGGCTCCTGGCTCCCCACCGGCCGGGGGACAATGAGCAATCCACTCCTCCGGGCACCCTGTCTCAGATTTTCCTGGACCAGTTGCCGATGGCCTCTCGAATGATTCGTTCAATGTGAAAAACTTCAGCTCATGAGTTTCATCCCTAGCAAGTGTAAAATCTGCATACATTTGCCAGCGCAAAGATGGAAGCAAGTAAAGTAAAACAAAGGTGCTTCTGCAGAACTACTTAAACTGTGGACACCTGAGGTGGAATTTAAAAGCCTGACTGCCTCTCAGGTTTGTCACTCCCCAGACCTGTGTTCAGTGGCATCAGTGGGCAACCAAGTGTCAGAGACCTCAGCTTCGACACAGGTGTCCTGGGACCTGGAGTTCCACACATGTATGTTGCAGCAGCAGCCCCTAGCAGGTTCTCACTGAAAGATGATGCTCTTTGGACTCACCAAGCACAGCTAGCTGTCCTGGGAATTATAGGCTGCTTTGGGGTGTTTGGTTTTTTCAGTACAATAGGACCAGAAGTGGATCCTTTATAAACAATCATACTGTAGGAAAACAGAAGCATTCATTCTTTTAAAAGGTTATGCTTAAAGGTTATGCTTTCTAACCCATGAGTATCATTGATGAATGCAGAAAAACTGTTGAAACTTAGTCTAGAATGAGAACACAAACAGGACATACATCCACAGCCTAGTGTACAAAAAGGAATGATTCACCCGCATTGGTGAAGGCATGGACTCAAATCACCTTTTAAAGGAGGATTTGGATGTTTTACCTTCAACTGGATCTGGAAAGAGGCCACAGAGGGCTATAACAGTGTGCAACCTGCAAAGCTGTTTATACTTGGGCTTTCTTTTCGGTCCAGTCTTATATGTTTCTGACAGTGGTACCATTTCAACAGTAGACAATATCATTCAGGCTGCTACTAAGATGCAATCTGCAGATATGGAGTCTGCCTACCCAAAATTCCTGAAAAAGAAAACCTTTATCTGTTTCTCCCTCAAAGTCTTAACTTTTATTCTTTTACAGAAAATTTCTGCAGGTGTAATCAGCAGCTTGAATTTTTTCATGTTGTGGGCTTTTTCCTGTAAATACTTGTCCAAGCAGGTCCACATCATGACGTAGTCTTCTGGGCAAGGGAATTGTTTTCACTGACTGCAAAGCTGTAGCCATGTACAAGAACACTACCAGGACTTCCAGGGCACTAAGGATGGAACTGTCAAAGTCAGGCAGTGACTGACCTGGTGACTTAGCTTGTAAACTAACACAATGTATTTTATACCCTACTCTGATACATATGCCAAATATTGGTTCCAGTCCTTTAAAGGACCAAAATGTCAGCTATGCCTTTCTCAGAGCTTTTATCAGGGAATTTTTGAGAGGTGTCCCCAAATACCAGGGTAATATGTCACTCTAGTTGGAAAAATCCTGTCTCTCCACATGCTTTAATTTCAAATTTAACTGGACCACCAGTTACTGTGGCATCTAACTACAAAGGCCTTTTAGTTTTGGTTGGTTTGGGGTTGGTGTTTGTTTGGGTTTTTGTTGTTGTTGTTGTTGTTGTTTTTGGGGTGTTTTTTGTTTGTTTGTTTGTTTGTTTGTTTGTTTTCCCTAAGAATTTATTCTTGCTGTTTGAAGAATGTAACTGCAAGGTGTCAAGAGACTGGGAAACCAGTATTTTTTCTGATCTCACCTGCTTCTTCATCACAGCTACCAAATGTGAAAGACAGTGCTTTCTGTGCTTCCAAGCATGCTTGTTGGTAGGTTATAGAGAAAAAGCTGTAAAAAAGGGCCTGGGGGGGCCACAATCACAGGATTGTGATGTTTGGGGTTGGAAGGGACTTCCAGAGACCACCTAATCCAAACTCCCTGCCAAAGCAGGACCATAGAATCTAGCACCAGATTGGTCTTCAAAGTCTCCTGAGGAGACTCCACAACCTTTTTGGGGAGCCTGTTCCAGTGCTTTGCAACCCTCACAGTGAAGTTCCTTTTCATGTTGAGGTGGAACCTCCTGTGCTGTAGTTTGTGCCCATTACCCCTTGTCCTTTCACAGGGTGCAGTGCAGAAGAGTCTGGCCCCTCCCTCTTGACACCCAGCTCTCAGATACTTAATAAACATTTACCAATTCCCCTCTCATTCTTCTCCAGACTAAAAGGCCCCAGGGCTCTCAGCCTTTCCTCCAGTCCCTTAATCATCCTGGTAGCCCTCCATTGGACTCTTTCCAGTAGATCCCTGTCCCCCTGGAACTGGGGAGCCCAAAACCGGATGCAATATTCCAGGTGAGGTGTCACCAGGGCAGAGTAGAGGGGGAGGAGAACATCCCTTGATCTGCTGGACACACTCCTCTTAATGCACTCCAGGATACTATTGGCCCTCTTGGCCACATTGTTGTCCCATGGATAACTTGTTATCCAGCAGGACTCCCAGGTCCTTCTCCACGGGGCTGCTCTCCAGCAGATCACCTCCTAACCTGTACAATGCAGGACTCAAAAGCACATGCTATGAATGCTCTCTTTCTAGGACCAAAAGGCTGCAACAACAGGTAGTGAGTTACTGAGTTTTATTAAGGATCACATCTGGATGAGCTGGCAGTATGTTGACATTGCTTAATGTCACTATGCTTAATGCACTTTCACTAGTAGGGTGTATTGCTCAGCATTTTCCCTCAAGCCATGTTTTAGCAACACTGGCTTTGCATCTAGGCATTTCAACTCCCTTTTACTGTTATCTGAATAGCAGGTTATGAAGAAACTTACTGTTAGCTGTATAGCTTTATGACTTTAAATCATACAGGATTTGACAAAGAAAAGCCTAACTGGCAACCCCTTCATAATTTGCCATGAATCTACCTGAAGTCAGAGGCCAGGTTTATCTGTTCATCATTGCTAGAAAACTTCTATTCAATACAAGTAGAAGAAAATAGATAATTTAAATATAACTTTTCTGAAGTAACTATCTACCTTCTTACTCTTTCTGTTTTAAAGATTAATCCTGACTATTCTTGCCTTCCTGGCTTGTATCAGGAAGAATGCAGCCAGCAGGCCTAGCAATGTGATTGTCTCACTCTACTCACCACTGGTGAGTATTAGTTTGCATGTTAGAAAAATTTATTCACAGAAGGGGTTACCAAGTGTTGGAGCAGGCTGCTTGGGAAAGTAGTGGAGACACTAATCCTGCAGGTATTTAAAAGATGTGTAGATGTGGTGTTTAGGGACGTGATTTAGGGGTAGTGGCTTAGCAGCAGAAGTGGGACTGTGAGCTCCAGGCAAGTGGCTGGATTTGATCTCAAAGGTCTCTTCCGACCTCAATGGTTCTATGATTTTATGAAGAGCAGACCAACAGCAGGACAAGAAATTAAATTCCATTTGTGATCTGTAAGACATTGCAAGATAGGTACATCCAGTGTATAGTCTCAATGCAAGTATTTTGCATTTTTTAGTTTCCTAAAGTAAGGTAAGAATGATTGTACCATTTTTTCCCTTTGCATTAAATTCTGAATCTGTTGGCCAACAGCAATCAAAGTTTATAGAGGGTAGAGGATGTTTCATGAAAATAGGTAGGGAAATAAAGAAGAAACCCTTTAACAATGCCTTGACAATGCTGTGACTATCTTGAATGAGAGGCTCATTTGTATATTATTAATTCCAAGACTGATTAAGCAATTAAAAAATAATGCAGAAATTATCTCATTTGTGTATGCCCAAATAACCACTTTGCCATTCTACTTTAAAGGCAGCGATAGTAATAAAAGAACTTAAAAACATTTAGGAAGGAGCTGTGATAATCAACTTTCCCTATCATAAGGAAGCTTTCGGAGAAGTTAAATCATTCATCTGGAGAATAAAGGAAGGGGCCCCAAACCGGACCCCCAGTGTGACGTTGCTTGGTTCTCAGTACTCATGCCTCCTATTAAAACGCATATTAACAGGAGAAGGGGCAGGCAGCTGTAGCTCACTGGAAGTGTGCACTTTTTTGTCTTGTAAATGAAACATACATAATGAGAACATAAATAATTTAATGCTGACATCCTAATTGTGACTGACTTCTTACTTTCCCAGAAGAATCCTGCTCCAAGTGACACTGATTCAGGATACATGGCTCTCAGACACTACCACCAGAAAAAAACAACAGGATTAAGGTGGTAATAGTATCTCCCTCAGGTCAGAACAAGTTTCCCTTGCAATTACTCCCCATCTCTTTCCCAGTGATTCATGAAAAAAAGGCAGTTGTTGTGACATATTAAAGTAAATCCTACACTGAAGCCAGTTGAGCCCAAATGACAGAAGGGAGCAGGATGGTTTAGATGGTTTTATATTTATTTGTATGAGTACAACTGTGGTATGATGATGTGCTGCAACATCAATCTTCCTGAAGTAGACCTTGTCAAAAGTAAAGCTTTCCCATTTTCATCATCCTTTGAAGGAAGTCATACAGTTCAGCCACGCTGGAGCTGAATATCTATGTGGCAGGTATCACTGGGCTTAGTATGTGCAAGTGTTTTTGATTAACACACTGGCAGCAGAATTAATACTCTAAAACAAAGAATGAGCATCTTCAAAACAAAAGCAGCTATCTGTCAAGAAAAAAGTACAGTGAAAAACAAAGGCAGTAAAGGTGACTAACCATTAATGATCTTTGGCACATTCTATGCAGCCCATTTAAATCTATTTCTGGGTTTGTTTTAGACCATCTTTCTTAGAACCTGTTGCTTTTTCCTTATAAATTGAGTAACTTTCACCGATACTGGGTAACACTGAGTTAAGCTTAACCCACTCCATCACTTTCTAGTGTGGAGTCTTGCAATTGATTAATACTATTAATCTCAGTTTAACTTTGAGAAAGAAAAAATTCAAATAGCTAGGATGGAATAATAAATAGCTATTCTATTACCTCCCAAAACTTCTGTCTGGGTCATTATGTTGCTTAGCCTGCTTGTTTCCTTTAACACCACCGAAATCTATAGCAAACACACAGATGTTAGTTCTTATTTCACAGTAACCAGTATTACAGTATTTCCTAATTTTCTAAGATTTGTACATAAAACTGCTGAACGGAGTACGAAAACTGCTCTCTTGTAAAAATGTCTTTCATAGGAGTAAAAGGTGGGTTAAAAGGCACGAGCTTTCTTTTTTTTTCAAGAATGAGTATAATAGACAACAGAAATCAAAGCATAAAAGGCTGTTTCAACATCTTCAAAATTAAAGCAAGGTAAGATTCAGAACCTGAAGGTAGTAGGTCATGTGTTATTCAAAGCAACAGAAGTAAGCAGGGATACATGTGTCCTAGGAATAGTACATAATACAGCAGTAAGTGTTGAGGAGTTACATTACTGGACATGAACAAAACATGAGGTGGCATTGGGCTGCATTTTGTCAGTTCACAGAACATGAGTAGCAGCATAGGCTGAGCTGAGGCAAAAATACTCTTATTTTCTTTAAAAACAGATTCAGAGCATTACCTCTAGCTAGAACTTAATTTTTCACTTAATAAACCTTAGTACAGATTTAGGTTTAATTCAATATTGGATGCTTTTTTGAGCTTTTATTTTCTTTCATTCCACACTTAGACTAAATCTAGAAGTGTTTCCATCTCAAACACAAAATAAACTGTTTTTAAACAAGATTTCAAATATGGAAGTTTATTTTTTTTTCTCCCAAGTATAACATCAGAACACTAAAGTATACTATAATTATATTCTCGGAGTAAAGGCACAGGAAAAAAAAATCCCTTTTCTTTGTTACTTGTAAGGCTGCTTGGATCTACCCATTACAAAACCCAAACCCAACCAATCACCCCCCCCAAAAAAAACCCAAACCACCCACATTAGTAATTTTGGTTGCTAATAGCCTGAGTTAATACTCATTGGAGTAGTGAAACCTCTGATTTCATGTAAACAGATTATCCTGAGTTTCAGCATGTCAAACAAGCACAAGAAAGATTCAGGAAATAACTACATAATTTGTTGTCTCCTTGAGAAATTATCTCTGCTCATACTTTAATATATTTTTTTCCTAAGAGTAAAACACAGTTAACAAGTGACATTTTTAGCTCTGAACCTACTTATGATAAAAGCTGTTTGTTCCAGAATTTGAAGCAGAGATTGTAAGCTCACTGCCTAAAGAACAGCAAAGAAAGTGTCTTATTTTTCAAAGAAGCTGACTTTTTATGCCTGACCTCTAATTGAGCTCTGGATCCTTAAATATATTTGACAATTATGATGATATTTATACAAATTTGTAACTATCAATTTAACTTATTTTTGTTGATTATAATGTATTTGGTCAGTACCAGACTTTTTTTGACATGTTAAAGTAATTTTCAGACTCTAAGTAGGCAATGGAAATTCAGTATTTCATTTCTAAACAAGAAAAATACACTACAGCAACAAGAGGTATTTCAAGAGATACATAAAATCATTGCTTTAGAAAATAGTGATGTAAATCAATTATATTTTGCTTTTTAAAAAGCTTGTAATTTTCTCATCTTTTTAATGATTGGTTTATGTCCAAGGCCAGTATTACAACCACATTTCCAATATGAAGCTTCAGTATTATCTTCCTATTTTTCTCTGAAGAACTTTTCTTTGAGATCTTCTGATTTTCTCCAGGTCTTCATAAGCAAGTGGTCCTTTTGGCAACTGTAGCAAAACTCTCCATGTGTCCAGTATGGTCTCTGCTTCCCCTTAAGAAAAAAACAAGTTTATTGCATGAAAGCAAAGGAAGTGAAAAACAGACAAACCCCACAAACTCAAACCCAATCAAACAAACAAAATAAGCAAACCAAACAAACACTGTCACCACCACCACACCACCACCATAAACATAAGAAACTATTTAGCTATTAGCTTGGGCCAAATTAACAAAACACCAGGTCACAGCTATGTATTTCATAAATGAGATGATGTCAATGTACCATTAAAGTTATCTTTAAGGTATTTTGGACTGGTGGGATAACTGCACTTTGAAAGTCTTTGGTTTGATCTCACATGTACCTCAGGCTACATTTGTTTGAAAGAACTTCAGATATAACAACCAACTCTGTCGCTGCTGTTGCCATTTCTGTTAGCCTCTTTCTCCTAAAAGCTATGCTGAATTACAGTAATGTTTTGTTTAGATACAATACAATACAATACAATACAATAAACCAAGTTGGAAGAGACCTTCAAGATCATCACATCCAACCTATCAACCAATCCAACCTACCTAACAACTAAACCATGGCACCAAGTACCCCACCAAGTGTCCTCCTGAACACCTCCAATGATGGTGACTCCACCACCTCCCCGGGCAGTCTATTCCAATGGGCAATCACTCTCTCTGTACAGAACTTCTTCCTAACATCCAGCCTAAACCTGCCCTGGTGCAGCCTGAGGCTGTGTCCTCTTGTTCTGGTACTGTCTGCCTGGGAGAAGAGACCAACCTCTGCCTGTCTACAACCTCCCTTCAGGTAGCTGTAGAGAGCACTAAGGTCACCCCTGAGTCTCCTTTTCTCCAGGCTAAGCAACCCCAGCTCCCTCAGCCTCTCTTCATAGGGCTTGTGATGCAAGCAAGGCATGAGATGCAGCGAGGACTCAGCGTTACCATGTACTTTGTACCAACCTCATACTCCCATCTGAGAAAGGGGTGGATCAGACATAGACATAAAAGTGTATCCCCTATACACAGAATCCTAGATGTGCAATATTTGGGCACCTTCATGTGTTAGGCCTAGGATAAAAGATGTCAGACTACGAGAGAAAGTGGGTGTCACTTCAAAGCGTACTAGTCAGAGATTTTTCTAACACAGTTACCAAAACATGCAGTCTTAACAGCATTGCAGGGAAAAGCTGTAGGGTGCAGAACGCTCTGGGTAAGACTGGAATGAAAACATCTGGGACAGAGAATGCGAAAAACAGATACAGAACACCACACATACATTGTAGTGGTCTGATTGTGACATAAGAAAAGATGAAGATTAGGCACAGAATATGCTTGTTTTGGCTAATGACACTTGGTACAATGCCAACAATATTGTTTACTTATACCCTAATTCCTAGCTGAATGATCATTATTGCAATGATTTGAAGCTGTATTTAGGTGTAATAAATGTGACTGAATATTGTAATGCAGTTAATATTGTGCTCATTCTTTAAAACACGTCCAAATGCTGAAATCTCCAACTGTAGTTCTAGTAGTGTTACAGTGTTTGGGATCTCCATACAGCAGTACTATTTTACAGGATGACAGAGGTCACCATTCCAGGTAACTGCTACTAATACCATGGCAATTAGTTGCATATAACAGCTGGTTATGGAATAGTAAGAGATTTTAAGTATCAGAGAGATGTTATACCTAGTCAAACCTCTATGCCTGTCACTCACAGGCACCACAGCAGACTGCCCAGTCACCATCCATCCTTCTCAGATGGCTCAGCATACAAAGAACAAGCTATCTAAATCTTGGAAAACATAGCCAGAGTTTCATTGCTTAGTGGAGAAGCTCTGTGCAGTTGGAGGCTGGCTATATAATCTCTCTCTTCCTCTAATAATTTGTACTCAGCCACTCATAAAATACAGTGTACCTGGGGGGGCTGTTCTGTAACCCTGCCATACCCAAGAGAGTCAGTTCTGGTACATGTGTCTGGCACACTTACAGCTTTTCAACAGAACAAGCAGAACTCAGAAAATGTATTTCACACTACATACTCATTTTCTGCTTTAACTATCCCAAGATAGAAAGCAGGGAAGAAAACCACTCCAATTTCAACGTGGGAGAATAAGCAAGTAATGAGAAAACATTTGGACAAGTAGGCTAGAGACAGAAGGAAAAAAATCTAAGCAAGATCAGAGACAAAATGCCTAGTATAAACTGATTCCAAGGAAAGAAAGACAGCAGATGTAGGGCTATTTCACCAAGGTGATTCAGGTAAAAGGAAGGTTGTGTAGCATACCTGCAGATTAGGTTAGGAGAGAGAATTTGCTGTGAGGCTGAAGACAGGCATACCCTGGAGGAAGGAGACCAGTTAAAGAGGGAACGCTAAAGGGAATGGTGTGTACATCTGTTCTTACACCACAGAGATTAAGCATGGCATGCATCAACAGTATAATACATTGGGAAGCAGAGAAGTAGTTGAGAAAGCAGTATGGCAGTGGATACATGGATCAGATGAGTAATAAAAATAGGTTTTGTGGCTGCAGGTCAAATATGTCATAAAACCTTCAACTACTGAAATTTAATCTTAAAATAAAAACGAACTCCTGAACCTGATTTCCATATAATTACAAACCTTCTTCTGATTTCCAGCTCAGATCCATTCAGGCTGGTTCACTTCCTTTTATTCTAGTGCTGATATTAGCAATTAGTTTAATTTCCTTCTGCACTCTTCTTTATCCTGTCCTGCAAGTAGACCCAAATCTCTCACATCTTTTTATAGGGCTAAACAAATGAATCACTTTGTGTTCTTTCACAAGGCAACTCATCATTCCCTAATAGTTTTAACTCTTCAGTAATTCTAGATTTCCTTATATGGAAGCATCAAAACATGTATAAATTTCCAAGGAAGGTATTACTGCTTTCTTGCATCAAAACCTTCTATCTCTATTTGTACTACGGCTGTAGAATATCCACCTCTGTTGGCTCTAGGTGATCCTGCCTGAGCAACAGAGATTGGGCCAGAGAGCCTCCAGAGATCCCTTCCAACCTCAATCATATCACGACACTAGGAAACCTCAACTTGATGTTTCTAGATTTTGCTAGACTCAATTTCAGCACATTACCACAGTATACTCACTCTGTGATCACTTAACACATTCAGGTTTTTCTCCTGATGGTAGAAATCCCTATTAATCTCTAGCTTCTCACTGACCTTCATATCCAGCTGAATTCTATTTTACTATGTCAGCTTATCAGGCCATCAGTTCTTGTACTACAGTTCACATATTCTTTGTTGATGACATCAGTTAAGTTTGTCATCTACAGATCTGATTCGTAATTTGACTCAATTTCTAACACAAAATAAAAGCATACCCAGACCAAATCTTGAGGAATATTGTTAATAACACTGCTAAAGCCTAGCCTTCCTCTCTAAGCCAAACCTTTAACATCTCTTTACTCCAGTGCTTCTGTGTCTACTTACGTGCATGTTTTTCATGCAAACTTGATCTTCCCCTATTAAATGCTTCCATGAGTTTATAGTAGATCTATTACACTTCCAGGAAATTATTTTCCAGGAAAATATTTTTTTTTAAATTACATTTTAAATTACAATTTCCAGGAAATTATTTTCCTGGAAAAGACAGGGTGAGTCTGGCAAATTTTCTTTTATCCTATTGACCATTTGGCTCCATAGCTTCTTTTCTCCAAAACATTTTCACAAGCCTTGCATACTGCTGAAGTTGCCCTACTGGATATCACAGAATTACAGAACAGTCCAGGCTGGAAGGGACCTCCAAAGGTCATCTAGTCTGACCTCCCTGCAGTCACCAGGGACATCCTCAACTGGACTAGGCTGCCCAGGGCTTTGTCAAGTCTCACCTTGAATATATCCAGGGAAGGAGCCTCAACCACCTCCTTGGGCAACCTGTTCCAGTGTTCCACTACCCTCATAGTAAGGAACTTGTTCCTGATATCCAACCTAAATCTGCCCTTCTCCAGTTTGAAGCCATTGTCCCTCATGCCTTTGCAAACAGTCTCTCCATCCTTCCTGCAGACCATCTTCAGGTACTGGAAGGCAGCTATTAGGTCTCCCTGGTGCCTCCTCTTTGCCAGACTGAACAACCCCAGTTCCCTCAGCCTGTCCTTGTAGCAATAGAATGCAATAGAACACCACATTGCCCCTTCTCAACCTATACGACACCATGTGGTCCTCAGTAAACACATTACACACTCCAGCCATGGATTATGACACTCTCACGTTTTCAAAGTACTGGAATGAAAACAACCTCATTAAAAAAAAAAAGCAACCAACCAACCAACCAACCAACCAACCAACAAAACCCCACCCAAACCCAACAAATGCTGAATTCCATGTTTCTTCTGCATTTTATGTACTAATCTCTTTTCAATGCTGTGATTTCCAAGAGCCACCACACAGTTTTACTCCCTGTGTGTAGCTGCCTCTTCATCCAAAAAAAGAAATACAATAAATAAGTAAAAATCAATTAGAATAGAATAGAATAGAATAGAATAGAATAGAATAGAATAGAATAGAATAGAATAGACCAGGTTGGAAGAGACCTTCAAGATCATTGTGTCCAACCTATCATCCAACACCACCTAATTAAAAAAACCTCTAGTTAGTATAGGGTTTAGGAAATGCTCATAGATACACTTTGTAGCACCATCTAAACACATCTGCACCTGTATGCAGCAGGCAGTATCTAAGAGTGTATCTTATTAATCCATCATTATTTTCAATTAAATACATGGAGTTAGGAAACCTAGCTCTTTGATCTGGACACTAAGACCAAGGGCTGAAACAAATTTTTATTTTGTTTCAGTATGTTTGTGTCAGTAGCACAGAGGAAAATCAAGCTAGTTGACCAAGATGATTCAGAAAGGTAACAAGACACAGCCCAAAGCTGTATTCACTTGCTGTGAAGACTCCTGCACCTCTATGATCCTCAGCACCCACCACTTCATCACGTCTGCCACTGGCAACTCGTAGCCAAGATCTCATCTTCTGTGACTCACTTTTCTATTTTCCATCTTAAGCCGGGCACTGAGGCAAGATGATCAGATGACAAGCTGTGAAGGTATAAGGGCATGATTCCTGTCTGCATCTCTTTAACTGCTCTAATCATTCCTCCCCCTTGCCAAACCAGTATCATCGAAGCAGAATACAGAAGAAAATGAGTCGCTTATCCTATGTGTGCAATGCTTAACTTATCTGTATTTATGACCTTAGAATTCATATTTTTTTTAAATTCCATAAGAAATGAACAGCCTTACCAGGAAGAAAACCCTGTGAAAGCAGAGTGAGTACTAAAAAGAGGAGGGGGGTAAAAAAAGAGGAGGGGGGTAAAAAAAAGAGGAGGGGGGTAAAAAACAGAGGAGGGGGGTAAAAAACAGAGGAGGGGGGTAAAAAACAGAGGAGGGGGTAAAAAACAGAGGAGGGGGGTAAAAAACAGAGGAGGGGGGTAAAAAACAGAGGAGGGGGGTAAAAAACAAGAGGAGGGGGTGGTAAAAAGAGGAGGGGGGTGGTAAAAAGAGGAGGGGGGTGGTAAAAAGAGGAGGGGGGTGGGTAAAAAGAGGAGGGGGGTGGTAAAAAGAGGAGGGGGGTGGTAAAAAGAGGAGGGGGGTGGGGGAAAGAGGAAGGGGGTGGGGGAAAGAGGAAGGGGGGAAAAGGAAAAAAAAATTATTTAGGACCTTCAGCACACCAGCCACATTAGCTTATGTTGACCTTGACTGTCTGGGACTGTGTATCCTTGTACACTCTCTAATCAAAGAATAATAACTCTAAATTTCCCAAGAGGCCTTTGTCTTCTGGTTGCCTTTTTTTATCAACTGTCAGCCCAGTGATATTAAAAAAAAACTACTTCAAATGAGTTTTGAATATATCTAACCAAAACAGGATTATCTGACGCATACAGCATGCATGTGCTTATGCATATACCAACCAGTCATAGTTTCATACATGTAGCAATAAAGATACTAAGCTCAGTTCCAAATGCGTCTGAGTCCACAAACAAGAAATAATGCATGAAGTGCTTTTAATCTGTGCTACATACACAAACCCTACATTCCCACTAATCACATTAGAGCACAAGAAAAACACGCTGCCAAAGAGAAGACCTCTAAGGCAAGGTCTTCCCCATCCAATATTGCTTCAATAGCTAGGGTTTTCCCCCCCTGGGGCGTTTCTTGATTCAAATTTTAAATGAACCCCTTTTGGAATACTTCCACATGTTCACTGACATTAAAAACTCCAGGTGATGGAAGATTCAGTTCATCCCATCACGATAAAGATAAAAAATAGTACGAATTTTAAGCAATCCTTGGTATTCCACACAGAACTTCTATTTTATGCTGAACTTCTGGTACCTCAGGTGTCAGCTCACATGTCTCTGCTTTCATGCAAGTCTGCATTACAGACATAGCCAAATACATCCAGAAGCAGACAGAAATGAGATACACTTCCTCATCTGATGAGCCTCTCAGCAATTACTGGATAAAGATTACCTGTTACAAAGCAAAAAGAAAATCTGGCAACATAGAGCTATAGAAGGAACATATTTGTGTGTTCTATTAGGAAATAAACTTCATACCCAGCTGTTAAGCCCACAGCAGCAAGTCCACAAAATGTCCCAAAATATTTGAGAAATTCCTGTGTCCAAGCAATCTGCATAGCTGTTTGTCTCTCTCTCTCATCTTGTTCTGCATCAGTAGTTGCCTTGCCAGCTAAAGAAGGGAAAAACCAAAATAGTCATCCAGTTATTTTAAAGTTTGAATCAATCTCTTGCTGGTCTATAAATCCAAAGTACTGAGATGTTTCTATTATGTCCTTTTACTTTAGTCAGTCAAAGCTTTTGACTGAGAATGGTCTTCTCCAGTAATAACTCAGAACAGTTTATACCAAGAAAACATTTAGGTCAATTAGCAAATGCTTTAATGCAGAATCTTTCTAATGCTGATTCTCAAGGTGAAGAAATCCCAAATACCAGCTTTAGGTTTTGAGAGCTCCCCAGCTTTCAGCAGCATTACTAAGTTAAGGTTCTCTGGCCTCCGCATTTCTGTGGTGATCCAAATGGTACTATCCAGCTGCTTTCCAATGGATTCTGTTTGATTTTAATGTAGCTGGTAGTGTCTTTAGCTGGTAGTATATCAGATGTCAATCTCAATACCTCTTTGTCCTTTGAGCATTTCTGTTCTTCACAAATAAGCTAATAACTCTTTTGAAACACAATCTTTTACCGACACACGCATATAACCAAAAAAGCCACACTGTGAAGATATCAGATGTTTTAAAGATACTAGCATACACATCAAAAGTCCTTGAGAAAATAATTCTGGCACTAGAATTAAAGGCAATAATGAAAAAAAAAAGTATTCATACATCAAGGTAGAGTTTTCTATGCTGCATAAGAATAAAAAGATAGACTACTACATTTTGGTGTTTTTTTTAAACTACATGCCCCATCTAAACATAGTGGCACATTTCTGTGAAACAAAAGTAACTTGAGTATTTGTTAGAAGTTCCTCTCCACTTTACAGAACACCAAAATCTCAAGGTCTTTCCTCCTTACAGTGATGAAAAAAATATGAACTGTGCCAAAACCAAGCAGTCTGAAACCACAATACAGAAGCTAATTTCTCATTGCTGTTTGTAACACCTTTTTTTTTTTTTTTTGTGAAAAATGAGAATTGATATGTCTAGCTTAGCTGGCTGAGTTGAATAGAATGTCCAGCCAGGTGCAGGAAACAGAGTAGCAGTTGCCTACAGAAGCACGTTCTAGAAAAGAAAGAACAAAAATCAAATTAACAAAGTTCTCTTCTCATGCATCTATAAAAGTAATTAAATCTACTCCTTGCTTGTGCATTCTAATTCAAGAATAATTTAAAGGATTTGTAATTACTTAAGGTTTCCACCCATTTATTCATCTCAATTACTATTGCTTTAGCCTAAACACAAAATATTTTGTTTAATTGTTACTAATTATTTCTGCAGACTGCGTTTGTTGGTCTTGATACAAGCCCATTCAGTACCTATATAGGCAGGATTAATTTTTTTAGACAGCATAATAAAAAAGGACAGATCTAATTACCTATAATTTTACACAGTAGGAAATCCGACTTGCACTGTAGTCTCACAGCACCGTTTCATCTGTTTCTCTTACCTCAAGATTTATATTGCAATTGTTATTCTCAGAAAAAAACATAAACAGGCTCTACCTTCCTGATACCCACAACTTGCAGAAGAAGTAATTATATAATGGCTATAAATTATATAATAGCTGACAAACCATATCAAATGGCTGACAATAAAATATCAAAATAATTAGATTTTATTTTTGTCACCTACAAGACACCTGGAAATTCTGAAGTAAACAAGCACACTACCCATTAATTAGCCTTACTGCAGTCCCCAATACCCTAAGCCTGGTAAATTACCGAGGGTTGATGTGACAAGACAAAATAATGACACCTAATATCAATTTAATCACCTCTATTTTTCCCCTTCAATTTGATTATGTGTATAGTTTGTACATGTGTGAAAAGCAGTAAGGGATCCTTTGTTTTCTGGTCCTCATGGATAAGGAGCCTACGCTTCCAAGATGCACAGTACTACCCTAAATGAGTTTCAATCTGAAGAAATGTATGGGGAGGAAGTGGGACAAAGATATGCTGATGAAATATAGGTCTTGGTAAAAGAAAATGCAATGATGAAGAAGAAAACCAGAGAGTTTGATGTGTACTCGGTGTAGAAAGAAGTGAGAACGGAATAAAAAGAAATCTGTAATTTCAAATCTAGAAGAGCAAACTAAGGGATCTAACATTATTTCTTTTACAAAAATCCAACAAAACACAGGATATACTCACACAAGTTATAGTTCTATAGCTTTTTAAAACACAAGAACTAAAAGAGGAGTATTTTACTAAATCACACAAAGGTCAAACTCACTCATTTCTATAGGAGCCTGTCACATTCAATTTCAGAAGCTCAAGGATACTTTCATGCTTATCTACAATCAATTTATACAAATAACTTACTATAAAATGAAGGAAAAAAAAGGTTTGGATATTACAAATGGTATCCAGACAACAAAATGAAAAGAATATTATCAGAAAGAATTTTTTTCACCCCACTTCAAATAGAATAACATTCAGCTTCCTACATGGAACCCAATCTGAAACTAAAGCAGGGCAGGGGGTGGGCAAAAAAAGGGCACATTTAAAAAAATGCTCATAATTACTTTCTATTGAGGAATCTTCTTCCATGTGAGTATAAAATCCTACCTAGATGGAACACAATACTGTACTTAAAATTAAGTTATTTTAAAGAGCTGTATTGGAGGAAAGTTTTAGACTGATTAATCTTAAGAGGAGCATCTTCAGTGTATATGGGGAAATGTGGCATAGCTAAGAAGGAAAGATTTCAAAGGACTCTTGATGCACAGTAATAAGTAGAATCATTGGATTGGATTGGAAGGGACTTTGAAAGGTCATCCAGTCCACCCTCACTTCATGCTCAGGAAAATCTCTGACTATCAGGTTGCCCAGAGCCCCATCCATCCTGACATTGAATGTTTCCAAGTATGGGGTATCAACATTTCTCTGGGATACCTGTTCCAGGGTTTCAGCACTCTTGTAAAAAATAAAGAAAAATCAATTTTTATTTAGTCATAAGTTAGATGGAGAAAATCTAATAACAACACACAAACACCACCAAACGTGCTCCAAAATCTCTCTGAACCTATGCAATTTTATGCCAAACCCAGGAATACCTCTCCCAAATGCCAGAAATGCCTTTTGTTCTATTCTCCTTTATTCTCAGAAAATCTTCATTCTTGCTTTCCATTTCCAAGATAGTTTCATCACTTGGTATAGTTTAATCTTGCGCAAACAAAAGACTGCAGTGCCATAGCTGTAGGACTGAAATGGGATTCTGTGTAACAAAAATTTAGTCAGCATTCCTGGGCAATTCCACACTGACTTCAATGGATTTCAAGTTTTCCTCAAGTACATGGAAAGGGAAATCTGAGCAACAAATACAGCCAGAGTTGTCGCAGAACATTAAACTTACTGGAATAACTGCAGACAAAACAGTCTGGAGTATGCTAAAGCTCTTTTCAAGAGAGCACTGTAGCCATTGTGGTGCTGTATGATGTGGGTCAGTGCTGCTGTCATATTCCACGTGTGGGCTCCAGCACATGTGTTCATCACAGTAGGGAACATACCATACCAGATTCTAACAGAGCAGACATTAGGCATGGCACCTACCTATCTATCCATCCATCAAAGACTGCTGTAACATGTCCAGACCAGGCATCTGAGTAGTTAAATAGTTTGAACATGATACAAAAATAGTATAAGCATTGAAATGAATTTTGGATGCTCTAACTTTCAAAATTATGCACCCACATGGCCATTTAACCAACCTCAATGTCCCTTGATCTTTCAAAACTAAAAAAACCAACCAAACAAACAAATTATCATCAATATCCTCATGCTTACCCATTTAACATGCCAATCTGTACTAAGCATCTTCAGCTCTGACAGATTTGAATGACCAGGATACTCTGACACCATGACTTTACACTGGCAACACAACTATTGGTGGACTATAAGGTGAAACTTTTACATAACAACTGTTAACCTTAAGCAAGCCAGGATGTAAAAGCAGACCTATATATAGGGAAAGACCTAGGAGTCCACCACAAAAGATGATTCTAAATTAAAAAGAGAGAAAAACAAATCATGTTTGACTGCAGTTCAAAATCAATATCCCATTTTCAGCTGTTAATTTCTTAGTAATTGCATCTTACTTTCCTCCACATGTGTTCTATTGAAAATGCCAGTCACAGTGGGCTTGTGAAAGGGTGGAGAAGACTTTTGACCAATTAACATGCAGATTTTATGACAAAGGCCAAATTCTACTCCCTCAGGACTTAATTTGCAATGATGTTTAAGGGAACTTTTTCAGAAATGAGAACTAAGAACAGTAGGTATTCATTATAGTGCAAACTATAATTTCACATACATAAATTTATACATGACAGAAAAATGTGTATCATTCAAATTTAGCAGAGGTGTGCTGCTGTTTGTTTAGAATAATCTCACTGATGGGAGAAGTTGTTTACTGCAGAAATAAGCCACAGACGTATGTCATACACATTGAATGAAAAGCAGTTCCCCATTCAAATGCTGTGTCTTACAGAATACATTCTATGTTAATTTAAAATTACTTAAGTCTCTATGCAACTCTAACAACTTAAACAGGGACTATTTACACAACTATACATGCATGAAAACTGTAGGTAACTGGTCTCCAGTGCAGATTTACCACGGCAGAAACAGAGATGCTGTATTTTTCCCAGAGAGGTTGCTGTGTGTGGCACAAGAAAGCTGAAGCTGTGACATAGATGTATGGGTACTGGTCCAAGCATCCATTTCTTAAGCATGCTTTCATTGTTAAGAAATCATGTTTTTTACAACAATCAGATCACATTTTACACATACGAGTACATTTAATAGAATATCCTAAAGCCCCCCAACTATTTAAAATTTCTGCAAGTGTAATTCCATAACGAACAGATTTTCGTATATGTCAGTAGCAGCTTTACCAGTAATAAATATTGATTGCATCATTTTAAAATTTAAGCTCAGTGCTACTAGCAAGTAACATTTCATATTTTGTAACACTCTCAAGAAGACCCAGTTAGGAATAACTTTCCCATTTTTCTTTAAATACAGTTAGTTTCTCAACATCATGTGAGAAACTGTAAGGGCTGATTAGCATTTTGTGTCTGCCACATACCAACTGTTGTAGTAAAAGGAAATCAATCTGACAAAATGAAACATGACAGTTGAAGAGAAGTGAGGCAAAGAAGGAAAAGGTCAGTTACTATGAAACTGATAATGCTAATTAACTAGTCAGAGGTAACCATCTTTTTCATTTCTATTGATTATTCTTCAGACTGTCACAATGATGTCAAACCACAGAAAAGAGCATTCATGACATCACGTCATTGATCAAAATCCAGTAGGAGAAAATTCTCATCTGAAATAATTTTAATCAATTTGACAACTTAAAAAACCCACAACCCCCCCCAAAACCACCACACAACAATAACCAAAACACAGCAGTCCTCTCTGGTTTACAAGCAGTAGTAGACAGATTGGAAATTAATGGTATTTTAGGCTCCCAGCTTGTTTTCTCTTTCTTTCTGCCATTCTGTTTCATGTTCAGATGCTGTGAGAAGGAACAGATGCTACTTTGGTTTTGTATTAAGGTGAAGCACAAAGCAAACAAATGGGGTGCAAGGTGGTATACAAAGGCTCAAGAGAAAAGGAAAGCAGAGTTAGTGCAAAATGCTGTCCCTTCGCATCCCAGGTACCTTAAACACAATTTCTTTGATGTATTTTTTGCAGGTCAAATGTATCAGGAGAGAGGAAGCCACAGTAAAGCACCCCTGGATATAGGGGTTATCATGATATATTTAATGGCTCTCCTGGCAGATACACTGTTTTCCTCAACCCCTCTGAAATAGTGGGCAAAACAAATAATTCACTTGAGAGTGGTCATGGTAGTAAACCTATTCAAGAATAATAAACCTATGCTTCATGTCACTATTATTAAGACATAATTATGCCAATAGTCAGACAATCTTATATTCATACAGAAGATTAACCCACCTTAAAAGGAATTGTCATCCAGGTAAACGCATACCATCTGTTTAAGTTCTGAAACTCACTATCTAAATCTAAGAAAACAGAAACGTGAAGAAACTCTGGAATATCCTTAAACTCATATTTAAAAAAGGTCCAGTTCTGTCACAGGCTAGCCACCAAACTGTTACAGGCCATGCCTACTGTGTTTTTAGTAGGTTATTTTCACTTCCAGTTTTTCACTGAGACTCTGAAAGCATTCTTCAAGCAACCAGTAACTTCTAACTTCAAAGTACTCAGAAGCACAGTGACTATGACTTAATTAAAAGAAAAAGCCACACAGAAATATCTACCAATCAATTACAAAATATGTAAAAGTTGTTGTGCAGACATTGTAGGTAAGAAATTGCACAAGCCCCTTAGAGTAGCAGTGCATGTGGCATTTCATAATCAGACAAAAGATTATAGGCTTATGTGACTCATCCTAGGTGTCATCCTTCCTAATCATTGTGCAAAACCAGGACCTGCTGCAAATTGCTGTTTGGCAAAAAGAGGTGGAAGAGAGAATAGTGATACCTATGTTTACACCTCCATCTCAAGCCACCAGAGTGCAATACAGAGATGGTAACTTGCAATAATTGTGCAGTGTCTGCTGTGTTTCTACAGCTAACATGCACACAATGGGCCTCTAGACCAAACAGTAAAATTAGACAAATATTTTATTGTGCTGCTTCAAAGCTTGTTTGCAAATATTTTTCATATTGAGTACACAGAAGAATTAAAATTATTAGCACTGCAAGAAACAAAGCTCCCTAAAAACCTCAATTGTTAAAGCTTCCAAGTGCAAAGACACGTTAAAACGTATTTAGAAGCTAAGAGCTATCACAAAAATAAAAGGGTCTCACAGTGTAAGCCATGAGCCAGAATGTAAACAACACTAAAAAAAATTGCCAATAAATTGTCAATATTGTCAATGAATTACTGGATTCACATACCATATAAAGTAACATCAAAAGAACCCACATGCATTTGATATTGTAAGCTGTGCAAAGGAGAGGCTCAATCCAATGCACTGTGGTATGAAAGTAAGACTTCTTGTCAGTCATCTAGCTTTTCCATGCTTCTGCCATGTGGCCTTCAAGCAGTGAGCATGTAGCAGAATGAAGAATGGTCTCCTCCACCTGCATTTAATAATCTTACCTACAGAGTAAGGAAAGCTTTAAAGTATTGTTGAGAGTGTCTAAAATTCTCAGGAATCATAGAATTGTTTTGACTGGAAAAGACCCTTAGGAGTACCAAGCCCAACCACTACCTACCTCTACAAAGTCTGGTGTTAAAGCACACTCCTTAGCATCACATCTAAACACTCTTCACCAGGGTGAAGAACAAAGCAAAATACCTCCCTTGAAAGCCTCTTCCAGTGTTTGATAACCCTTTCAGTGAGGAAGTTTCTTCTACTATCCAAACTAAACATCCCCTGGCATAACTGGAGGATGTTTCATAGATTCATATTCATAGAATGGTTTGGGTTGGAAGGAACCTTAAATAGTTACAACCTCCCTGGCACTGGCAGGGACACCCTTCACTAGACCAGATTGCTCAAGGCTTCATCCAACCTGGCCTTGAACTACGTAGGCTGCACATGAGCCTGCAGTGTGCCCAGGCGGCCAAGAGGGCTAATGGCATCCTGGCCTGTATCAGGAACAGTGTGGCCAGCAGGAGCAGGGAGGTGATTCTGCCCCTATACACTGCACTGGTTAGACCACACCTTGACTCCTGTGTCCAGTTCTGGGCCCCTCAGTTTAGGAAGGATGTTGACTTGCTGGAACGTGTCCAGAGAAGGGCAACGAAGGTGGTGAGGGGTTTGGAACACAAGCCCTATGAGGAGAGGCTGAGGTAGCTAGGGTTGCTTAGCCTGGAAAAGAGGAGGCTCAGGGGAGACCTTATTGCTTTCTACAACTCCCTGAAGGGAGGTTGTAGCCAGGTGGGGGTTTGTCTCTTCTCCCAGGCAACCCAGCACCAGAAGAAGAGGACACAGTCTCAGGCTGCACCAGGGGAGGTTTAGGCTGGAGGTTAGGAGGAAGTTCTACACAGAGAGAGTGATTGCCCATTGGAATGTGCTGCCCGGGGTGGTGGAGTCATCATCATTGGAGGTGCTCAGAAGGAGACTTGATGGGGTGCTTGGTTGCATGGTTTAGTTGATTAGGTGATGTTGGATGATGGGTTGGATGCGATCATCTTGAAGGACTCTTCCAACCTGGTCTACTCTATTCTACTCTATTCTATTCTACTCTATTCTACTCTAACTTCAGGGAGAGGGCATCCACAACCTCCCTGGAAAACCTGTTCCAGTGTCTCACCAACGTCACTGTAAAGAATTTCTCATACCCAGTCTCAATCTCCCCTCCTGAAGCTTCAATCCATTCCCTCTCATCCTATCACAATAATCACTTGTAAAAAAGTCCCTTCCTGGCTTTCTGGCAGATCCCCTTCAGGTACTCAAAGGTCACTGTAAGGGCTTCCCAGATCCTTCCTTCCTCCAGGCCAAACAGCCCCAATGCTCACAGCCTGTCCTCACAGGGTAGGTGCTCCAGTCCTCTGTTCATCTCTGTGGCCCTCCTCTGGGCCTGTTCTGGCAGTTCAATATCATTCTTGTGCGAGGGGACCAGAACTGGACGCAATAGCACAGGCGAGAGTCTCATGAGATCAGAGTAGAGGGGAGAATCAGCTTTCTCATCCTGCTGGTCACACTTGTTTTGGTGCATACCAGGACACAATTGGCTTTCTACACTGCAAGTGCACATTTCTGGCTCATGCTCAGCTGACAGCCCCAAGACCTTCTCCTCAGGACTGCTCTCAAGCCACTCCTCACTGACCTTGTATTTGTGCTTGGGTTTGTCTCAACCCAGGTTTGGGACCTTGCACTTGGCCTTGTTGAACTTCATGAGGTTGGTTTGGGCCCACCTCTCAACCCTATCCAGCTCCCTCTGCATGGCATCTCTTTCCTGCAGTGCGTAAAATTTCCTCTTGCTCTGTCACTTGTTAGTAGGAAGAGGAGACCAACACTCACGTTGATACAACCTTCTTTCAAGTCACTGGTAGAGAATGAGGATGTCTCCCTTGAGCCTCCTATTCTCCAGAACCCCAGTTCCCTCTTCATCAAACCTGTCTTCAGACTGTCCACAAGCCTCACTGCCCTTCTCTGGACCTACTCCAGAACCTCAATGTCTTTCTTGTAGTGAGGGTTCCAAAACTGAGCATTATACTCAAAGTGTGGCCCCTTCATACAGGGGCACAATCTCTTCCCCAGTCCTGTTTGTCACAGTTTTCCTGATACAGGCCAGGATGCTGGTATGGCCCTCTTGAGTTTTACACAAACTCTATGAAGGTAAATCAAAGTTACTGCATAGTCAGTTATGTTAAAAAAAAGCATCTATACTGTTGGAATAGTAAAACATATCAAGCAGACAAAAGAGTTAACACTAGAATACCAAGTCAACTTGAATTCTGATTAGTAGCTGAAAAAGTAAGAAAGGTTCACTGTGTTATTTCCAACCCTCAATAATGCCTCTAAGTATGCTCCTTATATGCCTCAGAAACCTGTTTTTCAAAAAGGAAATACAGACTCAGAGCATTTAATCCAAAATTAAATTCGTAAGTAATGGCTATAAAATGACACTGGGGTATAACCCACAAATATGATATTTCTTCCTCTCCATTTCAGATTCTGACTTGCAGAATTACTGTGGCTTTATTTTTTTTTATTTTTCTTTCTTCCTTTTTTTTTAATGGAATGAGAATAGGCATAATAACTTTTTATTTATCAATTGCACCTCCTGGGCTTTCATGATTTCTGCTCAGTGTAAGGCTCCTCCTCCATCCCATCCTGCCTCCCCCTCTCCCCACTTCCTCCCACCCCCTTTTTTCCTTTTTAAGTTAGAATTCAAGACATAATATTGCATAGTAAAGGAAAATAAAAAGAAAAAGTAAATTGCAGATGTGACTTCAGTGGACTTACCAGCCAAAGACAAAAATGGTAGGTTTGTTCTACTGAGGAAGGAGCTACATAAAATTCATAGAGTTAAAGGAAGGAGCTTCAGAAGGCATTTTTTCTTTGGCCAATCAAACACCCCCCCCCCCCCAATAAAACCTGCACATTTAAGGACATAGGTACACCTCCAGGCAAGACAATAGTTATATCCAGACAAGCTGCATTCACAATGACATGTACTACTCTGAAAGATTCCCCATCCAAAAGGTTGGTAGGACCAATTCTACTAAACAGATTCAATTAACATTTATCTCATTACTTGTAAAGCAATCAGTCTGTTTTTCTTCTTTACTGGTAGAGCTGGAATGTGTGAGATAACTATTAAAATCTGCTCTTTGTAAGCCACTGATTTACTTTCTTACAGTGATCAGGCAGAGAATACGATTTCCCAGCTAAGACAAACCAAACTGGATTATTTTTTTTTCCTGTGAGATAGATTGCTCTAATCTTTTTCAGTACAGGTACCATTCATCTTGTTCCGTTCCATTTGATGCACACAAACTAATAAGGATATAGAATTGTTAGCAGAGAGCATTTATTTCCTGAATTAAGCCCAGATCACCTAAGGGGCAAGCCAATTTTTCCAATGCTTCAAGACAAATGCATTAGAAATGCCATAGACTTTACTGGTATCTTGTCAATAGAAAACAAAGGTAGCTATTTCCCATCCCAAAGGAAAAGCAACAGTAGTAGTCAGGAAAGAGAAAGCTTGCTTACACTTTGCTTCACAGAGGGAAAAAAAGGTAGTAATTGTTGCTATTACAATTCTATTGTAACAGAATTTTAGAAAAAAAACTTCTTTTGACTAATTCTCAGCCAAAACTTTAGAGAGGAAAAGGTGAGGGACTTACAAGACCTTGCAGAAAATTACTTGGTGTCTAAGATGTTCAGAAATTTCTGTTTTTCAGGTATCATCGTGGAGCTGGCTGATCTTTCACTAACAAAGATAAGTTGTTAAAACTGTAGCTGGAAAGAATGTCATCACACAAAATTCTACTAGGCGCAGGAAGGATTCTACAGAAATGAGCCTATGCAGAAGGGGTTTTGTTTTGGTTTGGGTTTTTTTGTTTGGTTTGGATTTTTTGGTGTTTTTGTTTGTTTGTTTGTTTGTGTGTGGGGTGTTTGTTGTTTTTTGGTTGTTTTTGGGTTTTTTTGTTTCATCAATGACAGTAATAGTGCATGAAAAGAAGTTTTATTGTTCAGAAGCTCACACTAGCTTAACACTAGCAATTATTCCTGCCAAAAGTTAAAATATAGTGCATGTTCCAACAGCCACCTCACTTATGATCAACTAGTAACTCATCAATAGTATCTTGACCAAGTAATGGCTTCACTGAATTTAATCAGAAAAAAGAACACCACAAAATCTCACACCACTATTTGCAAATATACTCCATCTTCAAATAAAACAGACAGTATCTCCCCTGTCCTTACACATACTTTCTTAAATTGTCTTCCACTCCTACTTTCATCTCATTACTCAAAAAACATCTTAGGAACATGTAGAAGATGCACGTTCCTACTCAGAACACAATGATAGGCTTATTAGGTCAATTTGTCTTACCTAAGACAGAGCACTCTTTACTATATATTGAATTGACATTAATACTTTCCTTTTCAAAAATTTTGTTTTCTTCTATGGGTTTCATTAACATTTTAGTGTGTTTTTTTCTGTCATTTTGGTTTGGGTTTTTGTTTGTTTTGCTGGGGGGTTGTTTGTTTTTACAGTTGAATTACTACAACTGAATGAGGCCCAGTGCCTAGTTTCTCATAAAATTTCTATTGACCTATCTTGTGGTAGCATATGAAATAAGAAATCACCACAAATTCTTTCCCAGTTTAAAACTAACTGGAGAGAGGAGGGTAGTAGCCAGGAGGGAATTGGTCTCTTCTCTCAAGCAACCAGCACCAGAACAAGAGGACACAGTCTCAAGCTGCGCCAGGGGAAGTTTAGGCTCGAGATGAGGAGAAAGTTCTTCACTGAGAGAGTCTTTCGCCATTGGAATGTGCTGCCCAGGGAGGTGGTGGAGTCACCATCCCTGGAGGTGTTCAAGAGGGGATTAGACGTGGCACTTGGTGCCATGGTATAGTCATGTGGTTTGTGGTGACAGGTTTGACTTGGTGATCTTTGAGGTCTCTTCCAACCTTGGTGATTCTGTGATTCTATGATTCTGTGACATCAAGATGCCTGCTAAGTTGCCTGATGAGTCAGGTCATCCTCATTTTTTCCTCACAAAATTCTCAGTATGTGCAGTAGTAAAGGAAGTTCAGCTGAGTGTTATGTATTGATATATCCTAAGAACAGTAGAATACATTATTCAATCAAAATTTCAGAAAAACACCTCATCTTAACTCTGCAGGTACAAATACTGCCTGTACTTTATCGACACTAAAAGAGTAATCTCACTTTTTGCTTGAACGAATGTTTTAAGTGGTTCAGCTGTCATCTTCCAGTGTATCCTGTTATATGTTACCATAGAAACTTCTGTTTCTCAAGAAGTAAACCCCCCCCCAAATCATTAGGAGGATAACTTGATTATCAGATACCTTACAGTAAGTTACAAACTTAAAACACCAGTTGAAAGTTTTAACTTTATAAACCTTACATTGTTGTGTACATTTTCAAAAAGGCATTGAGACAAAAAGAAACCCCACACCAAAACCAAACCCAACTGCAAACAGCTCTGTCATCAAAGTTACATTTTGCAATCTATGCTAGATAAAAATCTCACTGATAACAGAACATAATACTATTCTTGCAGAAATCAGGGTTAAGTCCTGGAAAACAGGTAGTTTTTTATTTGCTGGAATGTGTCCAGAGAAGGGCAACAAAGTAGGTGAGGGGTTTGGAACACAAGCCATATGAGGAGAGGCTGAGAGAGCTGGGGTTGCACAGCCTGGAGAAGAGGAGACTGAGGGGTGACCTTATTGCTCTCTACAACTCCCTGAAGGGAGGTTGTAGACAGGTGGATGTTGGTCTCTTCTCCCAGGCAGGCAGCACCAGAACAAGAGGACACAGCCTCAGGCTGCACCAGGGGAGATTTAGGCTGGATGTTAGGAAGCAGTTCTATACAGAGAGAGTGATTGCCCATTGGAATCGGCTGCCCCGGGAGGTGGTGGAGTCACCTTCATTGGAGGTGTTCAGGAGGAGACTTGATGGGGTACTTGGTGCCATGGTTTAGTTGTTTAGGTGGGTTGGATTGGTTGATAGGTTGGATTGGTTGATAGGTTGGATGTGATGATCTTGAAGGTCTCTTCCAACCTGGTTTATTCTATGCTATTCAGGAAAAATGAATTATCAATTTACTTACGTGTATGAGCTGGTTAAAAATTGTAAGGTTTGAAATGAGATGTTCCTAAGGAAGAGATCATGTTAAGTGCAAAATAAACCTAGGAGAAAGAGTTGTTATGTATTAGCCAGTCCTTGGTTAAATGGACCACTATTCTGTTCAGGAACTTCAAGTTTCTGTTTTTGAATCGTCAGAACGATAACAATAGAAAGCTTTTTCAGGGGTCCTTCAAAGTTAGCCTGGAAGAAGCTGAAATGGACATTTATTTGTCCCAATCAAGACTACCATTAACAGATTTTACTTAGCATTTCTTACTAATTCATATAATGGCAATTAAGCACTTAAATCTCCTAAGATTTATCCAAATTCTCCCTTGCTTGCTTTCGCAATGGAAAAGACTCAGTATCTCTAGAGAGATGTATAAGAAAAATGAGTAGATTCATAAACAAAAACCAAGAAACCACCACCACGCACAAAATTCTTAACAAATATGTTTATAGCATACGGGATTTTTGTCTTCCTTTACTCATAGGTTCTAATACTTCATTATTCTTACTACCTTTCTCTGAACTTTTCAAAGCTTGTCAGCTCATTAAAAGAAGAATCAAAATCTTTCTTACCAGCAGAGCCATCACCAGTACAAACTGAGTAATTTTATCCCCTGGTTAATAAATCCACAATTGCATTTGCCTTTTACAACAACCTGTTCTGTTGACTCAGCTTATATATCAGTATATATAAATTATTTATGCAGAGGTATATAAAACCTAGGTGTATTTTTAGATTCTGAATTCTATATAACCTAGATGTATCTAGATCTAGTTTAGTTTCATAGTTTCATAGATTCAGTTAGGGTTGGAAGGGACCACAAGGATCATCTAGTTCCAACCCCCCTGCCATGGGCAGGGACACCCCACACTAGATCAGGCTGGCCAGAGCCTCATCCTGCCTGGTATTAAACACCTCAAGGGACGGGGCCTCAACCTCCTCCCTGGACAACCCATTCCAGGGCCTCACCACCCTCACGGTGAAGAACTTCCTCCTCTATAGTCCAGTGACCCTATAGTCACTGTATTATGTTAACCTATTTGACTTTTCCTTCTTGAATATAATGCTCTAGGCTCATATTTATTCTATTACCTATTATACCATTGCTTGTTTTTTCAAGGCATCTTCCAATTCATCAAGACAATCAGAATGCTAAACCAATCCTCCAATCTGAAATTTTACACAAACAACATTTCGTTGAATTATGGCCAGATTTTGAGGAAATGCTGAGCGTCTGTGCAAAAATTATGATGTTCTGGTCCTTTTCTATTACTTATAATGGGTCCAACTTTATGTTTTTACTGTTGTTATCACTTTAATTCAGAAAAAAACCCAATTTGGTTGTAAGACATGGTCTATTAAGAAGCTTGCTACAGGGTTCTTCTATACTTTCGTTTCAGATTTAAAGACAAATCATTGAACCTGAAGGAAAAACGACCTCATTCTTTTCATTTATTGCCATTCAGTGAAAACCTCTTAAGATAATGCAACCCTGGCAGGAAAGTAACACAATCACACTATGTTTTGCCTCTAACCAAGTGCTGACAGTGTAGAGAAAAGAAAAGAAAGAAAAAAAAGAAAGTAAAAAAAAAAAAGTTGCATTTATCCATGTTTCACTAAGTGCATTTGTGTTTTACCAAATACAAACACTTCTGTCACGCATCTTTTACAACACCAAAGTTAATGAAATTAAGGTTTACATACCAGCATTATGATGAAATATTGTTCCAAAGTATATTCTCATGAGACTGAGAGCATTAGAGCCATTTGCAGATATGGAATATACTCAAATGCAGTTTCACTTTAGGCTGAATCATGAATAAATGTGGCATACCTCATATGTACAGTGTAAAAAGCACACATCATTCCACATAGGCAAGAGCTGAATGGATGAAAGCACAGAAAACTTCAGAGTAATTTTCACAAGTTTATCTCTGGTGATTTATAATTTCAATGAATTAATCAAGCTACTTCTACAGTTTCAGAATCTGCAAGAGTCAAACATGCTGTGTCTGAAAGAATGGTTTACTCACAGATGAAACTACTGTACACTTTTTCATCTTTAAAAAAGTCAGACTAGGCATTATTTCACTGAAGGATGAGTTTCCCTAGCAAAGTTTCATACTACCTGCCCAGCTATTCAATCTATCAGTTTTTACTAACTTCCCCCCTGCCCCTTACTCTTTCCCTCTCTTATTATTTTGAATCGATGCCAAAGCTTCATAGTGAGCTGTTAAAACAAAGCAGGAAACAATAAAACAAAACAATGAAACAAAAGAAAAGGCACAGAAATGTATCCAATTAGGTAAAAAATCTGCAGAGAAACTTCAATACCACAGACCTGCCCTCTATAAAATAAGATACCGTAGTCTTCCCATTGCTCAAAACAAACCCACAAGATGCTGGGAACCCCAAAAGAGGGAAAGAATTTTAAAAGAAAAGGCTAGCACGGACTTTCAGAAAAGATTACATCATTTTCACTGCATTGTCAAAATAAAAAATCAGACCTCTACTTTACAGCTTGACTTGATATTACTACTTTTTTTCCACTGAGGAGCATGGAACCTTTCCCATACCCACACAGGAAGCACACAGGGAGCAAGTCTATAAACTCCCAAAGACTTACTGCTATGAAAGCAGAAATACAGCTGTTTCCTGACTATCCAATATTACCTGGGGAGAAGAATGCACTTTACAGTTTGACATAATAAAAGAGGAAGAGAAGAAGGATGGCAGGAAAAGGGGAGTGAGACTATCCAGAGATTCATATTGCAGACAGGAGGTTATAATCAAACATTTTTATTATAGGTAAATAGAAGATCTGTCAGTATATTTTTTTCTAGCCTGTTTATTTTCTTAAGGTTATGTGTCTCCTGTCAAAGATTAATTTGGAGGATTATCTCTGACTCCTGAATGCAATCATGCTTTCCCACAAAGGAGGTTATTTTTC